>FXXK01000482.1:49072-76861 GCA_900184695.1 Betula pendula
GTGATTTTATCACAACCTGAAGGCTTCATTCATCGCTTCAGCTGGTGACTGGTCAAAGAGAAAATAGAAACAAAAACACACAGCACAAATGTGACAAAACAGAAATTTGTAGTCTTGGAATATTATCAGTTTTGCTTTTGAACAATTGTTTTCCAGAAAATTAAAGAGAGAGAGATTTTTTTCTTGTCTTTTTTACTGACAAGATATTTGATAAGCCTTGATAAAATTGAATGAAAAAAATAATTACCTTTAGATGCATGTGGAGTGCTCTTTCCTCAAGTCTTTTTCTTTTTTAACGAGTGAGGTCATGAGATTGGAACTAGTGTTGTTTCATATAACCGCTCATCAGATTATTTTCTCTCCGAGCTTTTGAAATATAAGTGTAAGTCACTTAAAATATGTTATGTTAATCGATGTGACATAGGTGTGAAGAGTAACATTATTTCTTTTATTAATATTGTGCCAAATTGATCTCTTTAAGAATTTGTCAGACGTAAGGTGAAAACTTCACAAGGCTGGACTGAACAATTGTTAGACTATGTGAAGCTTGATATTGTGCCCAATCTAATACGACAAAAAAAAAAAAGAAAAGCTACAGTACGTTTAAATGGGATCATCAATCATGTGAAGATGGATCTCAAAACCACATGCAAGCATGCATGACTTATGACCATGGAATCTACTTGGTGCAAAAATCATATGCTAACATGTGTGTTGACTTTCTCGATGGTTTAGGTTTTCCAACACAAAATAATTTTATATAACTAATAATACATTCCTTGATCACTCGGGCACGCACTGTAGCACGTCTGTTTGTATGATTGCGTAACATCAAGTAGTGATCACTTTACACACTTATTTAATATATATTCTGATCTATTGAACATTAATGACTCAAATTTCAACTCTATCAAGAGTTGATTAATGCAATTAACTATGAGTGAGGTCCACGAAAATGTCAATGTCCCAACCACTTGAAGAGATTGTTGCTAGGGGTGTACATGCGATGGATATTAACTATTGGTGTTCGCACATGCGGATATGGTTAGTAAAAATTACTATCCGCATATGCGGATAGCAGTTTTAAGGCATGCAAATGCGATTACCCCGATTACCCCTTACGTGTAATATATATTTTGTATTATGCAGCAGATGATGTAGATAGTTTGGTTGGCATGTGTTGCTTTCTTGTGTAATACTTGAACAAAAAGACAAGTAATGTAAAATTAATATATTTTCAAAACATTAAGGCTTAAAAAAAAAAAAAAAGGCTTAAAACTCTAAAAATCGGTCCAAAATTATTTTTAAAATAATTTAAAATAGGCTCTTATAGTCGTAGAAATCCAAAGAAGGCTTAAACAACTAAAATAGGCTAAAAATGCTCTTTACCTAATATGCGGATAATAACGCATTTAATAACTGCAATAATTGTGCGGATGCGGTTTTGTAAAACATGATGCGGATGTGAATATATAAAATTGATACCCAAATTTTGCGGATGCGGATACAAATATTGCACATAACCGCATCTGCATGTACACCGCTAATTGTTGCATGAGAGTACTCTCCTATAAAACTAATAAAAGAGAAATTATTTAGGGCATGCGAATGGCTTTATTTTATCCTCACAAGGAATTTCCATATATAGGGAGAATTGAGGAAGAGACGTTAGAGTATTCTTATCTAGCTCCCTACTATAGGGATATTCCTTAGTAGGGAGCCAAAATAGATTTTTGACAATTTTATTACTCACATCCGACTCTCTACTTTTAGGAAAAAAGTAGAGAGCATGAAATGGCTTCCTACTAGTAGGGAGCCATTTCACTCCATACTCCTCTTTTTTATAATAAAATATTAGTTTCTCTCTCATACTTTTTAATTTTTTCAATGTTATTTGTTTTCCCCTTTAGAGAAAGAATTAAAATTTTTTTAAAATATTAATATTTAAATGAAAAAGTCAAAGTGGATCCCTAAAGTAGGGAGTCAGATGTAGGTGTTTAAAAAATGTCTCTAAAGTAGAAAAAATTGATTTTACTCCCTACTTTGAGGATAAAAATAGAGAGCCGGATGATAATGCTTTTATTCCAATGAAAATCTTTCTTTGGGGTGAAAGCTATGGAATAGTGTGGGTGTCACATTATAAATTTATATATGTAGTAGTGCAGGTTCATTAATTAGTTGGGTTAAATGCATTTAACTCTACATGGTTTAACGCATTTATTTTTTTTCACTTTAGTTTCATTTCGTATGGTAAAGAGTACCTCATTTAGGCTAAAAACGGATATGGTTCTTCCGTTCATCTTCCATTTATGAAACTAACGAAAATCTACGTTGAAAAATAATAGGAGGTGGCCAGTAATGGAAGCATGTGGCAATGACTGAGATGGACCGGCGTGGGCCAGTGGTGAAAGGAGGTAAATAACGGAGATATGGTTTGAACTCCAAATCTTTATTCTAATACTTTTACAACATATTTTTATAATAAATAATGATTTAACACCTTCTCTTGATACACTCACGAAAAAAGCGGCGAAGGGTCTCATAGGAAAAGAGGCTTTTCTCACTAGGAAGAACTAAGAACCTCTCTCCCTAAAAAGGCTAGAGAGAGAAGCAAATCTTATTATTATCATTTTTTTTTTCTAATCTATTATTATCTTCTTTTTTTTTTTTCCTAATCTATTATTATCATATACATTGCCTTTAGAACATGGCCTCCTCCTACGAGGCCCCCACCTGACCATTTCTTTGAGAACACCGCCAAATACATGACATCCAATACTACCAAGTCGCACTTTATATATAAAACAAACCAATAATTCCGATTCATGCTCGGAAACCATGCGCATCAGTTTGTAGTCTCCACCACTTACTTTTGTTTCTTTTATATTATTATTTTTTTTTTTTCTGAGAAATTATGTTTCCTCATATATTATACATTATTTTCATGATGAATAAAGACATTGATAATGACCTATTACTATGGTAATAAAACTTTTTATTATTCACTTCAAAACAAAGTTAATTTCTTTCAAATATCTTACCATTCAAATTACTCATTAATAAATTAAATTTTTATAGGAGGTACTTCAAAATAATTAACCATTCAAATTATTCATTTAGTAAATGATTTTTTTTTTCTTATTAAGAGGTGTTTTTGCAGGACTCAAAGTGTTTTTGGGTCCACCAAAAGTACCTCTTAAGAATTGATATATAGAAGCCACTTCAGAAATTATTTTAAAGGTTATTTTAGAGGTATTTCTTGGACTCAAATGTCCAGACAACGTCAACTTTAGAATCTAAATAATAAAAAGGCACGAAGTATGCATTTGTTTTATTTAATTAGAGGCTTTAAAATATATATTAAAAATTGAGGAAAATTAGGCTTACAAAATATTTTTAAAAAGTAAATCTTATAAAAGCGATGTGGCACAACATGATTGAGAATAAATGAATCTAAATTTTGAGAAATTCAATTATATTATGCCACATCACTTTATAAAATTTTTTTTTTCGTAAAATATTTTATAAGTCTAGCATTTCTCTTAAAAATTTGTTTGTTAATATATATATATAAAAGAATAGAGATTTATCTATTTGCGTTTAGCATTACTATTTAAGAAATATGTTAATACTTTAATTAAGCAAGAAACTATAGAATTAGTTAATAAATTAGTGATCCAGATTTTAAAAAGGAATTCAAAATTAATGGTAAATTCAAGCAATTATGTTTAAAACAGGAATTATCAACAATTATCCCTAGAGTAATCCACCCTAGTGTCAAAACAATTACTCAGTTCCATTTTGACCTTTGGAATGTTGCACAACATGATTTCATACTTTTTTTTTTCCACGGATTAATTCATTTCTACAAATCAATTTCGTTTTGAGTGATTTAACATTTCCCTTTTCTCAGATTAATTTCTTTTCAAAAATTATTTCCTTTTCACAAATCAATTTCGTTTTGAATGACTTACAACTTTGTGTGTTGCCCCATTTGGTACAAAATAGCAAAAGTCACAATTATTTCATTTTCAGACAATTATCAAAGAATCTGTTCAGAAATCTCTTTTTAGACAATTGTCAGGGACTCTGCTCACATTTATTCAGACCCAGATTTTTTTTTTTTTGAAATGGATTCTCATCATATAAATCAATTAGAGAAGCCTTGCTCAGCAATTACATGCTTTGAATAAAATCTGGATAAGAATCTCTCCATACAAGATTAAGGGAATGAGTGAGAGCAACTTTTGCCAACCGGTGAGACCCAAAATTATTCTCTAGACAATCATTGCAATTATGAAATTTACTTTTTAGAAGAATCTCATCAAGTTCAAATACAATTATTGCAATTATAAAATTTCAAGAAGAATTTCATCAATTGCAAGAATAATCATTATAGAGTTTTTTTTTTTTCAAAAAAATCTAAACAGAAATTTTTTACAAACTAGTTTGCAGAAAATTTCTACAAACCAACTTTTAAGAGAAGATGATGCTCAAGTTTGAAGGCATCCTGAGAAAGCCTCCCTCTCACAGACTCACAGATCAACCTTTCCTAGCTATTCAAGAATTTAGCCTTCTTTCATTTGAAATATTATCCATTTGTATTAACTATCTCATTTGAATTATCTTTTACCATTTATAGCATTGTAATCTACAATTATTATAATCTTCAATTATCGCATCAATTAAGTAAGTCTCTTTGAATTCAAATTAAGTTTCCTTTAAAATTTCAAATTTTAAATTTCGAATTTTACTGTTATTTTATTGTTTCAAATTGTAGTTTTAATTTTGAATTTCAACTCTATTTGCTTCAATTGCTTCTCCAATCCTATAGACTTTCATTGCCACTTTCATTTTACTTTAATTAAAGGCTTTAAAATATATATTAAAAATTTGTTATAAAATAGAAAAACAAAAAAATAATAGAGATTTATCTTGGATATTACGGATTTGAATGAAAAATGAAATTAAAAATAAAAGAACAGCCATATGTGTTACATTTACTATAATTCATTTAATAGCATACTTATGTTATATTTTCTAATTACGTGAGGTAATTAAAAAATCAACTAATTTATGATATCAACAAGATAATTTAGTATACTAAATGTAAAGTTTTTCAATTGTTCGTCACACTTTTAAGCAAGAAAATAAATCAAGGAAATACTATTGATTTATCTTTTGCTAGGCCATAGCTAAAAAACCTAATTTCTACTTTAAGTCAAAAAAACATGTTTCTTAAATTATTTGATATTCATTGATAAACAGATTTTTTTTTTTAAAAGATATAGCTATTTAGTAAACTTTATATAACCTGTCATTTAATTGAGATGACGTATCAGTGAAAATTATTTTTTTTTAATATATTTAATAAACTGCTATACGACTGTCATATAATTAGGATGACATGGTAGTAAAAATTAACATTAATTTTTACTGTCACATTATCTCGACCTATATATATATATGGAAAAGTCTACTTTTCTAACTTTCTCATCCAACTTAAGTGTAAAAAAATTTTAAATTTTTTTTTTTTTTTTTTTGAAAAACTAAAAAGGAGTTGGATAGGGTTGGATGCTTGGGTTGGACACCAAGCATCCCCTATATATATAAATGGGGTATACAATGTAGTAATAATAGTATATACATTTTACTATATACATAATTATTAATTAGCTGGATAAGGTTACAGAATTAGACCTCTACATAATGAACCTAATAATACTTCTTCTATGAAAAAAAAGTCCAATTTGATTTAGATCAGACCCAAAAAAAAAAGAAAAAGAAGTCCAATTTGATTTTGCTTTTACTTTTCCTTGCTGGACAAAACTTTCACGATTGAGAAAACAGAGAGTACCCGGATTGGAAACTCCATCCGAGAGAAAAAGCGGCCCTGTTTGGCAACATATTTTATTCTCTGCGGATGATTCGACTGTAGTATGATGTGATTGTTAAGAGGGAATGTTTTATATAGAAAAGTAAAATTTTTTATTTTTTAGTGAGTATTTTATTTGAATGGTAATAAAAAAATATTTGATGTGATATAAAATGTAAAAAAAGTTGTTAAAAAGTAATTGATGTGATATAAAAAGTAGAAATATTTTTTTAAAAAATTGGAGTGAAATTGAAATGGAAATGAGAATAGGTTGCCAAACAGGGCCAGCGATATTTGAAGGCATATTCTATTCCATTTCAAAGTCCATCTGTGAGAGAGGAAGAGAGTAAGGTCGAATAAGTTTCGGCTTCGAGTGAGAGAGAAAAAGCCGTAAAAAAACACTGACATTTACAGCGACAGGCTTTTAGTTTCTCTATAAAGTCACAACCTTTGCTTCGCTTTGGATCTCAAAACACACTCTCTCTCTCTTATCCAACTTCTTCTTCTGCATCGAATCTCACTTCACCAGATTCAGGTAATCCAATATTCACAATTCTGATGGGTAATTGACATCTGGGTCTTACAAAATCCACACTTTCCCGTAGAAATGCCCCGTTTTTTATATGCAAAAGATTTCATCAATCAGTACGGCATTGTGTCTCATCACACGTGGCCTTTAGCCATCAAATCCTTGATTTCATTGGCCATGTTTTTCTGGGTCATCGTCAGAATTTTGAATCCGTGATATTAGGCTCACTTTTTTCGATTTTTGGTTTCTGATTTTCTTTGTACAATACTTTGTTTTGTTTTGTGATCGCAGAGGGAGACTGAGGGCGAGCAATGGCGAATCGGAATCTTGAGAAGTTGGCGTCGATCGACGCGCAGCTTCGGCTTTTGGTTCCAGCGAAAGTGAGTGAGGATGACAAGCTGGTTGAGTATGACGCTCTGCTTTTGGATCGGTTTCTGGATATTCTTCAAGATTTACATGGGGAGGATCTCAAGGAAACTGTAAGTGATTGAGTGGCCTCTTCGAATATTAGTTTTGATTAGTTTGAGAGTTTCGAATTTGATTGTGATTAACGCCCATGAGGACCAGTGTTTTCAATTTACATTGAGAAATTATTTGGAGTTTGAGTTTTGTATGAGAAATATGGAGCTTTATGGGGGAATGCAAAACCCTTTTCAATATGATATGAATCATTATTTATTCGCAGTTTTGGGACCGAGGTTGGTGTTTTGGTCGGTTTTAACGGATAGCCAAATAACAATTGTTTGGTGATTGGAAAGCAATCAAGACCCTCAAATTCTTTCTAATATCTGTAGCAACATTCTGTGTTAGTTTCATTGGATCTTAAGTGATTATGAGAATTCACTATGTAAAAGTACATATAAATTTGAGAACTATTCCAATTCTGATTTGATGTGGATCGGGGAATTATTGTTTGGAAATCTTAAACAAGAAGACTTTTTTCTTTGTATTTGCAGTTTGTTTGGTGAATTACAGAAATGAACCAATAGTGTTATGATTTTTTATTTTTCTTTTATCGATTTGCGTATAGGTTCAAGAGTGTTATGAGCTTTCTGCTGAGTATGAAGGCAAGCATGATCCTAAGAAGCTAGAAGAGCTTGGAAGTGTGTTGACAAGCTTGGATCCAGGGGACTCTATTGTTATTGCAAAATCTTTCTCCCACATGCTTAACTTGGCCAACTTGGCCGAGGAGGTCCAGATTGCTTACCGCAGACGGATCAAATTGAAAAAGGGAGATTTTGTGGATGAAAACTCTGCAACAACCGAATCGGACATAGAAGAAACTTTTAAGAGGCTTGTGGGGCAACTGAACAAGTCTCCACAAGAAGTTTTTGATGCTTTGAAGAACCAGACTGTGGATCTGGTCTTCACTGCTCATCCTACTCAATCTGTTCGGAGATCTTTGCTTCAAAAGCATGGAAGGTTTGTACCCCAGTTACTTTGGTTTTGCGTCCTTGAGTTACAATTACATATTTCAATTTCTATTCCCCAGCCCTTGCCCTTGTTATATTTTCAGATTTTTGCTGAATGTTAAAAACTTAAGCTTCTTTATGCAATTTTACTTATAATATTCTTTATGTAAGGCCCTATGGTTTGCATGAAGGGAGGGCTAGAATTTGCATTCTTGCAGTATTTCTCTTCCTTTTTTTTTTCCTTATCATTTTTCCATTTATATGTCTTCGGTTCAGGATTAGGGATTGTCTAGCCCAATTGTATGCAAAAGACATTACTCCTGATGATAAGCAGGAGCTTGATGAGGCACTTCAGAGGGAGGTAAATATCAGCATCCTTTGAATTTATTCTCTTGCTATCAAACTTTGGTGTTATATATTTGAATGTTTATTTTTATTGCAAACTATTTTTTTAGGGCATATTCTAGAACGGTATATTTTTATGTTTGTAGAATTCCTCTGACATTTGAAAATAAAGGTGGGTCCAGATTAATTACTGAAGCTGCTTTGGATCTAATAATCCACCGTTTCTCCCCTTTGGAGCACTTGAAATTCAAGAAAGAAATAGTAAAATATAGGACATATGCTACTTGGGATTCGGTAGTCATTATGTATACATGTGTTATATGCATAGCCATGAGTATCGCTGCTTTGTGATGTTTTGGAGTATTAGGTTTTCTGTAGAATTCTTTAATAAGCCAACTTTCTCTATATTTAATCATGTTATTTTTATCAGCATTTAGAATTTGAGACGTTCTTGGTGATACTATTTCTTTAAATTGGATCTTGTAAGTTGTAATTGCAACAATGTGTTACAATGTTAGGTTTTGCAAATATTTGTAACTCTGGGCATCAATTTCTACAAGCTTAATAAAAGAAACCATTCATTATAGACTTTCAGAAAATATATATCATCAGGTATTTTAATTATTCTACGTTCTTCTGTGAATATTATGACCAGCCAAAACATATATATCATTTAGGATTTTTTCTGAGCCTTTTCACTTTTCAGGCCTTGTGTCCAATATAAATAATAGATGTTTCAAAATTAACGGCCTATGCCATACCTATAACTAACTGCATATGTGGTTGAGTAGAATATTTGCTCTCTGCATTATGTTATGTATAGAACTGCCCATATTGCATGTGGTAGAAAGAAAGAGGCAGTTGCCCTGCAGATCCAGGGCATATGATAAATGCTTAAATGTCATCATTTGGGATGTATAGGATTATAATGATCTATCATAGAAGACAATGGTGTCCAATATCTCCATGCACCATATGTTTGAACTTGGTTGATCACATGAGCTTGGGGAGATGATTCTCATTATTTACAGTAAACCACAAGAGTATGCTACATAGGTTTTTTCAGACAACATGTTAACTCCTCTAAAACTGTATTTATGGTATAAATTTGAGCTTAAGATATATTGGGAAGTTTTTCCACCGAAAAAAAAGAAGCCTAGTCTATGGTATATTTAATTTTTCACTTTTTCTGCTTTTTTATTTCTTGAAGATTCAAGCTGCATTTCGTACGGATGAAATTCGGAGGACCCCTCCCACTCCCCAAGATGAGATGAGGGCAGGAATGAGCTACTTTCATGAAACAATCTGGAAGGGTGTTCCAAAGTTTCTACGCCGTGTTGACACAGCTTTGAAGAACATAGGGATTGATGAACGTGTTCCTTACAATGCTCCACTTATTCAATTTTCTTCTTGGATGGGTGGTGATCGTGATGGTAAGATCCTTCTCCATGGCCAAATTTGTAGTGGAAACAGTTTGGTAATAGAGGAGAAAGAAAAAGGCAAACCATCAGGGTGTCTTCCTAGTAATGAACTTACTTTGAATGTGTTGAAATGCGTTTATTGTTCCTTATGTTAGTTGGAACGTTATAATTAGTCAGTTTAATTTTTGGGATGGTCTTATTTGTTAACAGCAGGCATGATGGTGATCATGAAAGTATAATCATTGTCCACAGCTAATGACCTATCATGTATATTGATACAAATATACTCTTAGGGAAGGAGCAACAAGACAGATAGACCACCTTTCAACTTTTGGAATGGGATTTTCAATTAGAACTTCTTGGATTGATTTTTCTATAAATTGGAATAATTTTAAAATTGTTTCTCTCTCTTGCTCAACTTAATGTCTGTTTCACATTGGATGCAGGAAATCCTAGGGTGACTCCCGATGTCACAAGGCATGTTTGCTTGTTGGCTAGAATGATGGCTGCGAACTTGTACTATTCCCAAATAGAGGATCTTATGTTTGAGGTACTTAGTAACTTTTACATCTTGCAATCTTTTCTAAGGAATTTCATTTCTTTTGTCGCTTAGTTTTAGTAATTTTCTTGTTCGTTTTGTTCTTCCTAGCTAGGTGTTTCCTTTTGTATACTTCCTGTGTACTTAGGGGTGCCGTACGCTTTTTAATTAAATTGGTTTATTACTTATAAAAAAAAAATTTCCTTGGTTGGGGATTGTTGCTTGTTTATTGTTTGTGTGCTTGTCATCACTATTAGCTAATTTCTGTTCATTTCCTTGCAGTTGTCTATGTGGCGCTGCAATGATGAGCTTCGTGTTCGTGCAGATGAACTCGATAGGTCCTCCAAGAAAGATGCAAAACACTACATAGGTAATTCATCTATACTATGGTGGGGGTGTGTTTTTCCTTGTATGCTTTATCCATATCTTGCATAATCTTTGGAAATATATGGTGGTACAATATGTATTTCCATGTATTTTCCTTGTCAAATACTATGTTAGATATCGTAAATGCTGATTAAGCATTTAAACTCTCTGTCCATAGAGATGTTAAGAAGTAAATCATAATGCTTGAGACCTTTCCTATAAATAGTTTAAATTTTTGGAAGCATAATTCCCTTAACTTTGTCAAATGTTTATAGACAATCTGAAATGCCCAATTTCCTCACCTTCATAACCCACAATGTTTCAGCTTTAGAAAAAAGAAAAGAACAAATACAATTAGTGTTTTCCCATAATAATCTCCAACCCAACATGCCCTTATGATTGAATTCACTCCTACTGGCTTTTACTTTCTTTCTAGCCCTTTGAGAGCCTCTTTTCTCTTTATTGAGAGTACAACAGCCTTATTGCTAGAAGTAGTTTAATGAATTTTTAATAAGGTGGAGTTAATGCCCTATCTACAACTGGCATGCAAACCCCTGCTCTCCCTTAGTCTCTACTGGAACAATGCTAAAAGATTGGCAAAATGAAGAAAGGAAATAGAAAATGTCAGTATTGCTCTTCACAACATGTCAGCTATTCGCCTGTAGTATCTATGTCAGCTATGGAAGATTAATCATTGACTTTACTGGAATTTTCTAATTTGCAACCATGAGTGAAAGTAGCTACAGAAATATAAGGAGGTGCATGTTTGGCCAGAGAGCACGTGGTTAATACAGTCTAAAAAAATTGTATTGAACAATATACGTGCTCAAAGAACTAATTCTATGAAAATTTCCTAGCTGTGCAACCATATTTGTGGTGACAATATAATGGAATCAAGTGTTGTATGTTTGTTATTAGTATTGATTAAGAAGGAATTTCCCAAATTTAGGTAGAATTTTTTGTATTGTTATTGAACACTTTGACTTTTTGGTGACACAGAGTTTTGGAAACAAATTCCTCCCAATGAACCCTACCGTGTCATTCTTGGTGAAGTGAGGGATAGGCTTTATCAGACACGTGAACGCTCTCGTCATTTATTGGCCCATGGGTTCTCGGAGATCCCCGAGGAAGCGACTTTCACCAATGTTGAGGAGGTATTTTCATTCATTCAAATTTATTTTGAAGATTCCAATAATCATGCTGCTATCTCCATCTGTATTTCGTGGTTTCAATGTTCATATCGATTATTCCTTTCCCTCAACTCAACTAAGCTGTATTGCCTTCTAATTTTTCTTTTTGTTTGATTGGTTTGGATACTCATCAAGTTTTTTCAAATTATGTGCAGTTCTTGGAACCTCTTGAATTATGTTACGGATCACTGTGTGCATGTGGTGACCGTGCAATTGCTGATGGAAGCCTTCTTGATTTCTTAAGACAAGTGTCAACTTTTGGACTGTCACTTGTGAGACTTGATATTCGGCAGGAGTCAGACCGTCATACTGATGTCATGGATGCCATTACCAGGCACTTGGAAATTGGGTCCTACCGAGAGTGGTCTGAAGAACGTCGACAGGAATGGCTTTTATCTGAACTCAGCGGCAAGCGCCCTCTGTTTGGACCCGATCTTCCTAAAACTGAAGAAATTTCTGATGTTCTGGACACATTTCACGTCATAGCGGAACTTCCATCAGACAACTTTGGAGCATACATCATTTCGATGGCAACTTCACCGTCTGATGTGCTTGCAGTTGAGCTCCTGCAACGTGAATGCCATGTGAAGCAACCATTAAGAGTGGTTCCTCTGTTTGAGAAGCTTGCAGACCTGGAGGCTGCTCCTGCTGCTTTAGTGCGGCTATTCTCAATAGATTGGTATAGAAACCGAATCAATGGAAAGCAAGAAGTTATGATTGGTTATTCAGATTCTGGTAAAGATGCGGGACGGTTTTCTGCAGCCTGGCAGTTATACAAGGCTCAAGAGGAGCTTATACAGGTTGCTCAGCAATTTGGTGTGAAGCTAACCATGTTCCACGGTCGTGGTGGGACTGTTGGAAGAGGAGGTGGGCCTACCCATCTTGCCATATTGTCTCAACCTCCAGATACCATTCATGGATCACTCCGTGTTACTGTTCAAGGTGAAGTCATCGAGCAATCATTTGGAGAGGAGCACTTGTGTTTTAGAACACTCCAACGTTTCACAGCTGCTACTTTAGAGCATGGTATGCACCCCCCTGTGTCTCCAAAACCAGAATGGCGCGCATTGATGGATGAAATGGCTGTCATTGCTACAGAAGAGTATCGTTCCATTGTTTTCCAAGAACCCCGATTTGTGGAATATTTCCGCCATGTAAGAATTATGCAAATAGCATCAATCACATTTTCCTTTGATAATTCAAGCTCACTAAAGACCATTTATTTAATAACCATTGTCTATTTATTAATGTAGGCTACACCAGAGTTGGAATATGGTCGGATGAACATTGGAAGCCGTCCATCAAAGCGTAAGCCAAGTGGAGGTATTGAATCACTCCGTGCAATCCCATGGATCTTTGCCTGGCTACAAACAAGGTTTCATCTTCCGGTGTGGCTAGGCTTTGGAGCAGCATTCAAACATGTTATTAAGAAGGACATTAGAAATCTAAATATGCTGCAGGCGATGTACAATGAATGGCCATTCTTTAGGGTCACCATTGATTTGGTCGAGATGGTGTTCGCCAAGGGAGACCCAGGAATTGCTGCTTTGTATGACAAGCTCCTTGTTTCAGAAGACCTGTGGCAATTTGGAGAGAAGTTGAGGGTCAATTATGAAGAAACGAAGGCCCTTCTCCTACAGGTAAAAACAATTGGATAGAATTTGTTTCCATTTTGAGTTTGTCTCAGATTATAATTTAGCTTTCCATTGTGGTTTTCTTTGATTCACAAGCAATGCATTCTTTCACCAAGTTTCCAGCAAGATCTTTGTAAAATTTCAACTGTCACCCTTCAGCATTGGCCATTGAGCAACATGGACCTTGTCTTACATGCTCTCTTTCCCTAAGAATACTGTAGATAATTCTTCCAAACCTTTTGTATGATTTCCAAATCTTCTGGTGGTTACTGCACAAATATTAGACCATAACATCTCTGCCTAATGTGGGCTTTCCGACAAATTGGTTGTCACAAAAACTGATTTTCCTTTTCTCTCTGCTGCTAGATTGCTGGACACAAGGATCTTCTTGAAGGGGACCCATACTTGAAACAAAGACTCCGACTGCGAGATTCCTACATTACTACACTGAATGTTTGCCAAGCCTACACATTGAAGAGAATCCGGGATCCAAACTACCATGTGACGGTGCGTCCACACATCTCCAAGGAGTTTATGGAAACAAGCAAAGCAGCTGATGAACTTGTGAAGCTGAACCCAACAAGCGAGTATGCCCCTGGTTTGGAGGATACCCTCATCTTGACGATGAAGGGTATTGCTGCAGGCTTGCAGAACACTGGTTAAGACTTCTGTGATTCTGTGTTTCCTTTTTGCTGTTTTTCTGCAGAGAATTTACCCCAAGAAACCATAAATTATATGCACCAGAAGTGGATGCTATTTTATTATCCGCATCCAGGTCATAATTTCGGTACCCTATTCAGCTGTAATATTATATATTGCTGTGCCTGAATGCTACTAGAGCCAGCAGTTTCATAGTGTCTCGCAAGAGTTGAGCTCGACGGAACTTTGTCTTATGCTTTGCTACAAAATGTCCTATGACTATGAGCATTATATTTGAATACTTGTTTGCTTGTGTTTATTTGGTGTGCAACTAAGTTTTAATCTGGGACACTGCCCCGTCTGAATATCAGTTCCCTGATATGGGAATAAGATGTGAGAAATAGATTTTGCGATGCCCAAACTGTGGCTATTTCCTGCAAAGTTGGTAACAAAAGTAATTGCCCCATAACATGTGGGTTAATGACTCAAACCTGACTCACTCTCACATTTTCATATTTTCCAAATGGTTTTAATGTGCATTTTATTTTTCATTTGTTTCCATAACTCTATGTTTAGGATTGGTGTTTAAAACTCTAATTAGGATTATATAACCTAAATAAATACATAACGATCTTTTCAGAATTTAGACATCTGGGTTCACGATATTCTGCCGCTACCCTTTCTTTTTTCAATAGTTTTTTAGCTTTTATTTCATTTTTATTTTTAAAGAGCATAGCCACATGTTTACTTTTTAAGGACATTACGTGGCCTTTGGTAAATTTTTTGGATGGAAGAGAAGATAGACAAGGTACCATTGCAATTTTTAACCACAATTGAAGTATTATCTAAGATACAAAATGAAACTTAAGTAAAAAAATAAAGTTAAGGTTAAAGAATTTAATCAAGTAAAAATGTTAAATATATGTACTTCCTTAAACTACTACATCATTGTCAATGTACCCCTCCAAGTTACTAATTTGTTAATGTTATCCCTAAACTACCAAAACAATGTCAATGTCCCTTCTAAAGCCTAAGAAAAAAAACAAAAATGACTTTAAAATTTTTTCAATAAGACAAAAATGTCCTTACAATTTTTTTTTTTTTAAAAAAATCTAAAACTAAAAAAAAAAAAAACCCTAAGGGATGGCTGATCCACCCCCTTGGCTAATAAGGGTTGGTTCAGTCACCTCCTAGGCCTCTTGGAGGGGTGTTAAACCACCCTCAAATAGCTAGGAGTAGTTATCTATTTAGTCAAAGGGGGTGAAAGAACCACCCTGTTAGTCCAGTCATCTTTTGTTGTTGTTTTTTTTTTTAAAAAAAAAACTATTCTTTTTTTAGTTTATAATGTTTTTTTAAAATTTTTATGAAGGATATTTTTATTATTGAGATACATTGACATTATTTTAATAGTTTAAAAGATATTAATACAATTGATAATTTGAAATCACATTAACAATGAAAGTAGATGTTTGAAGGTGTAGGTATACTTTCTCCCCAAAAGTATATACTTTCTCCTAAAAAGAAACCATAAAAGACGTTGCCAAACAAGTCAGATCTGTAGTTGTAAACCATTATAACGAATAAAAAATCCTTAATATTTAAAAAAGCAAAAGAGAGACGAATTAGAAAAAGAAAAAGTTTCCATTTCGCTTCCAGCTGAAGGAAGCATCGTTTAGTAGGCACAGACCACAGCTGACCGACCCTGAGTAAGCGAGCGAGAGAGAGAGATGGCGCTATCGACGAGGCAGAGACGTCCGCTACCGTCCGATCCCTCATCGTCATCATCACCGTATTCGCAATCGGAATCGTACGGGAAGCACGATAAGCCCGGTAGATCGGACGGTGGGAAAGGAGACGAGGGATTGGGGTGGTTGTTTCCGTTGTTCGTTCTGGGAACGCTACGGTACATGAGCGCCTCATCAAACATCATACACGACTGCGACGAAGTCTTCAACTACTGGGAGCCTCTCCATTTCCTTCTCTACAAATCTGGCTTCCAAACTTGGGAATACAGGTATACACTGCGTCTACTCGTTTGTATATACTTTTGTGTTTTTGTACGTATTTACGTATTTGGTTCTGTTAGATATATTGGCTATTGTTCATGCTGGAATTGAGACGTTGTGTTGCTTAAATGCTTGGAGATAGTGTGATACCAATGTTAAAGACCTTGCAACTAAAGAAATACGTAATATTTAATAATATTTCAATTACTTAAAAAAAAAAAAAACTTAGAATAGGGTAAATTTTATTTCCTGTGTTATGGAGCGAGATCTGTTTTGTACATCACCAGTTGTGCTAACTAACTTAAGCCGATGCAAATGGGCAATTTAATCATTTAATTAATATCTTGACACTTCCTCTTAATTGGTGGTATCCAACACAAGAAATATATAACTGAAAATGTGAGATAAATTACAGAGTCATGACTCTGCTCTAATAACACGTTAAACCATCAATTATTACAAAATTTTAAATGGATGGGAAATAAGAAATTTAATAATTTAATTAATTCTAATAGGTTTGTTAACCTATATCACTTTACTACATGAGTTTCATTTTGCTGGTTTCTGTAAAAGTTTACTATAAAAAACTATGGAGTCAAGTTACGAGCTCGGGACTACTACTCCAATACTCGGGACTACTACTCCAATACCATGTTAAATATCAGCTTAAGGAAAATGGACATGAGGGATGAGTTAGTCCCTTCCTCTAGTTTGAGCCCTTTGTTTGATTATTTAGAGTGGTCGTTGGTTGCTAAAGGGGGCAAGCGGGTTCTGTTGCCGGATTTTATTCTTTCCTTTTCCCCTTTGGTGGAGCGGGGAGGCACTGGTGAAAGATCTGGTGTAGTTCATTTTAGTCTTGTTATGATGGAATTCTCTGATTTTATCTTTGCGCAGGGTCTCATGGACCTTCCCCATGTAGGAGGGAGTTTTATGTGGTCTAACAACCGGTCGTCCCCTTCTTGGTCTAGGATTGATAGGTTTCTTGTTTCTCCGAAATCGGAGGCCAAGTTCCCTAATCTATCTCAGAAAAGGTTGTATAGATTATGCTTAGACCACTTCCCCATTTTTCTTGATTGTGGTGGTATTCAGGCGGGCAAAAGATCCTTTAAGTTTGAGAATATGCGGCTTAAGGCCAATGGTTATGTAGACAAGGTGAGGCAGTGGTGGTCATCTTATCGATTTCAAGGCTCTCCTAGCTTTATTCTGGCTCGTAAACTTAAGGCCTTGGAATGAGCAGGTGTTTGGTAACGTAGAATCCCAAGAAAAATATCTCTTGGAGGAGTTGCATGTTCTTGATGGATTAGAGGAAGAGAGAGTCTTAGGTGATGAAGAGAAACTGAGGAAGACCTTTGTCATTGGAGAAAGTTACTTTATTGGAGGAGATAAGTTGGAGGCAAAAGTCTAGGGTTATTTAGTTAAAAGAGGGTGACAAATGCATGGAGTTTTTCCATTGGGTTGGACAACTTGGATGGGAGAAACAATTTCATTGAGTCGTTGATAGTCAATGGCTCAGTATCTTTGATCAACCAGCAATCCGATATCACGTGATGCAATTCTATGATAGTCTTTTCTTAAAACCATTTAGTTGGCGTCCCAATCTGGACGACCTTGATTCCATTAATGTGGGGGAGGCTTCTTGGATAGAGAGACTGTTTGAGAAGAGTGAGGTCTTTGATGTGGTGAAAGGTATGGACACTGAGAAGGTGCTAGGCCTTGATGGGTTTCCTACGGTGTTCTTCCAAGTATGTTTGGGAGGTGATCAAGGCAAATATTATGAGGGTGTTCCATGATTTTCATGCTAGTAGCAAGCTAGAGAAAAGTCTCAATGCCACTTCCATTGACCTCATTCCGAAGAAATTTGGCGCCATTGATCTTAAGGACTTTCGTCCTATCAGTCTTGTGAGTGGAGTTTACAAGAATATTGCTATAGTCCTAGCCAACGGGTTGAAAAGGGCCGTGGAGAAGATTATTTAAAAGCCCTAGAACGCTTTTGTCCGAGGTAGGCAAATCCTTGATTCTGTGTTTACTGCTAATGAATGTTTGGATAGTATGATTAGATTTGGTGAGGCAGGGGTGCTCTGCAAGCTGGATATTGAGAAGGCCTACGATCATGTCAATTGGGATTTCTTACTTAACTTGTTGAGGAGGTGTGGTTGGGGAGAAATGACACTCTTGGATAGTGCAGTACATTTCTTCGATGCACTTTTCCGTTTTGGTGAATGGAAATCCGTCCAGTTTCTTCAGTAGCTCTCGTGGTTTGAGACAGAGAGATCTTTTGTCGCCTTTTTTCTTTGTTATTTTGTTAGGCATTAAGTATAATGGTTTTTGCACACTTTGGTTTGCTGTGGGGCCAAGGCTGATCACCTTCGTTATTTGCGTGTTTTATTTTTATACTTCGAAACTGTCTTTGATTTGAAGATTAATTTGGCTAAATCAGAATTGGTTCCTGTAGGTAATGTTGATAATGTGAATGGGTTGGCTGGCATTCTGGGCTGTGGGGTTTTTTCTTTGCTTATGAAGTATCTTGGTCTTCCATTGGAGGCCTCCAATAAGGCCAAGTTTATTTGGGGTAGTGTTACTTTTTTTTTTTTTTTACAAGTAATCGAATTCTCATTAAAAGCAAAACCGCTACTCAAGTACACATGGAGTATTTGGGTTTTAAAAGCGCTACTCAAGTACACATGGAATATTTGGGTTTTAAAAGCGCTACTCAAGTACACATGAAGTATTTGGGACGGTATTATTGAAAAGATAGAGCGTTGATTGGCTAGTTGGAAAATGATGTATTTGTCTAAGAATGGTAGAGTTACCCTTATTAAGAGCACACTTTTCTACTTGCTACATACTTCGTGTCTCTCTTCCCTCTCCCTGTGGGTGTTGCAAACCATATAGAGAAGCTTCAACGAGATTTCTTATGGGATGGGCTAGGCAAAGAGTTCAAATTTTAGTAGGTCAGTTGGTCCAAGGTTTGTTCTCCACTTTCTAAGGTATGCCTTGTATGATACATTGCTCTTATATTCTTGTTTCAAAGAAACAAACATTCCTTGTCACCATCCTGTCATATGATGGATATCATGTCTTGGCAAAGATAATTCATAAGCTCACGCCCATATTGGTCCAGTTAAAGGCAGAAAAGTGATGCATCACTTAAGTGGCCTGCAGGCTATATTTGGATCCTGACGCCCAAATCAAATATTTATTTTGGTTGAGAATGTGAATGTATAATAGTATCATATTAAATTTTAGAGAAAAATCAAATTTAGTCTCTAGGTTTTCACACAATTTCAATTCAGTTCTTAGGTTTTCAATTTTGACAATTAGGTCCTTAGGTTTTACCCCAATTTTAAATAGATCCCTTCGTTATAGTTGATTCATGATGTCTCAATGTTAGTCACATGGCATCAACTTATTGTCAAAGTGTAAATGTTAGTCACATGGCTTATTGGCCTGATGTGGCACATCGTCAATTAATGGGATAGGAGGTTGATGGAGAAAAATATTTGGAATTGGAGTAAAACCTAAAGACCTAATTGTCAAAATTGAAAACCTAAGGACTGAATTAAGATTGCATTAAAACCTAGGGACTAAATTTGATTTTCCCTTAAATTTTAAGCTCATAATGTGTTATCCTAATTTGAGCCTCTGTGTGCCTAGGGGGGGTGCATGCCTTGATGATTGTGCTGTATCTGATACATGTAGTACCGTGAAATGTTGCTGATATCAACCTGTTGTGGCTTTCTTATAGGGGTGTAGTAGTATTCAGAAATGTTGCTTTTATCAACCTACCACAGCTTCCTTATGGGGCCCTTAATGGTCATTCATGCTTTTTTGGCCAAATTATCCGTTTTTGGTTCCTTTGTAAAGTTCTGTGTCCTATCCTTCACTGTCTGGTAATACTTTGAAATCCAAATAACACATTGGAAAACGGAACAAACTGAAACTGAATTGTAGTAAATGAAACTGGTAGAAAGAACACGCCACGGCTACTAACTAGTGGCCTAGGGATGTAATTCAGGCAAGCATCATACTTGAGATTAGATGCTTGCCTCTAAAAACAGTCTTGCAGAGAAATGTTATGTCTTGCAGAACAATTTGATCTTTACTGGATTAGTGTTTTTACAAATCATTGCATCTGGTTGCTATAAGTTGCATCCTGGTTAGTTTGTCTATTCTTTGCATGAATTGATTTACTCTTTTTGGTCATACCTCCGTGTTTAAGGGCACAGTTGGTACTGGAATAGGCCCTATAACAGAGTAGCTATTCCATGGGTTTAGTCATTCGATTGTTTGTTTTAATTACAGGGAATGACTTCCTCATTCTTATGGAACAGTCGTTCCTTCTCAAAACAGTTTGAATAGATATTCCAGGACCCCATAATAGTTGTAATTTTTTTTTTCTTTTTTTTTTTAAAAAACCAGCATGGATGCTCTCCGTCTTCTTATTCTCTCTCTTTCACCGAACCCAGTCCCACCCACTGTCTCATTGCTGGAAACAGCCACATTTGGTTGTGGTTGGTCCAGTCTGGCCTTTGTCAGCCTTGCCCAACTGATTTTAGGCCTCCTCATTGCCTGAAAACAGCAAGGCAAAGCTGGATGTTCAGTCCTTAAAAGAACTGACGACCAAAGGCCCTCTTAAGCCTCGCACTAACCCACACAAGGCCAGATTGACCTCGTTTGATCTTATTTGAGCTCTACTTAGCATCCGTGACTGCTTTCTGTGGCCAAGGAGTTAAACTTTCAGACTCAGCTTGGTCACATGTGGACATGGTAGGTGGATTGGTGGTGGTAGATGTCAAGGAATACGAGGACGTCGGAGAAACAGAAGCTTTTATTAGACCAGTATATGCCTTCACATTGGAATACAATGGTGGTGAGGCTCTTGCTGGTCTGGATGGCAACAAGCTTGGCCAGAGCCAAGTACCTATGGATCAAATGCATAGAGAGACTGAGTTAACAAGAATGAGTTTGAACTAGGGAATGCAAATTTAGGTTCCAATATTACAACCAGACATATTTACAAGAATAGTTTGTTCTATAAAATAAGTTTCTAGTCCCGCTAATACTGATTGGTTTCGCTGCTCAATTTCATTCAATGTGCCAAACGTGCCCTTGGTTTGATTCATCACACTTTCTTCCTTTCAGGTTTTCCTTTTTTTCTGCTAATACTGACTTGTTACTTACAAAATGGGTTGTCATGATGGTTAGGTAGTTGCAAAAGTTGGGTGGGGTTAGCTTTGATCTTAGATTTTAATCCTACATATCAAAAGAAGAAGATGGAGACTTTGTTGAGTATTATTTCTTGAGATTTTATGAACTACTTTGAAAGATTTCTTGGTTTAACATGACTTTCCATT
Source organism: Betula pendula (assembly GCA_900184695.1). Classification (NCBI taxonomy): domain Eukaryota; kingdom Viridiplantae; phylum Streptophyta; class Magnoliopsida; order Fagales; family Betulaceae; genus Betula; species Betula pendula. Next base: position 70,382 of record FXXK01000482.1, read on the forward strand.
AATATATTGATTGTTCTTATAACTTATATGCTTCTTGCAGTTCCCAGTTTGCACTTCGTTCATACTTATACATTCTTTTCCATGAATTAGTGGGTCGACCAGCTTCCTGGTTGTTTGGTGAGGAAAAAGTAAGATTTGTTCATACTTTTGGATTGTTATTCTTTTGTAGTTCTTGATGAGTCATATTTATGTAACTCATTTTTCTTTTTTTGACGTATGCTTAAACCAATATCTTTCCCATTGCAGGTGAGAGTGTTCTATGCTGTAAGACTCTTTCTAGGTCTCCTCTCTGTTATCACAGAAACTGTTCTGGTAGTAGCCCTTTCCAGGAAGTATGGAAAACGTCTTGCTTGTTACACACTTGCAATGCTATGCTTAACCAGTGGTTGTTTCTTCGCTAGCACAAGTGGGTGGGCCCTTTTCTATTTGTCTCTTTTGTTTCCCGAAATACTATTTGGCTTCTCTAGTTGTCCATTTGGTAGTGCATTTTATTTTTTCCATTTATTCAAGTATTAGTAATCTGGAGTTTCAGTTGTTCCATTTTCGTTGGATTTTTCTAATATCCATTTTCTTGGCATTGTTTGCTAGGTTTCTTGCCGAGTTCATTCTCTATGTATGCCATCTCACTTTCGTCAGGGTTATTTCTTCTTGGGAAACCTGCAATGGCTGTTGCAGTTGCAGCTATTGGTGTAATCCTTGGCTGGCCATTCTCAATCTTGGCTTTTCTGCCAGTCACGTTCTACTCTTTAGCTAGAAGATTTAAACAAGCATTTTTAGCTGGGGCTGTCACCTCTGTCTCTCTTCTTGTAAGTTAATCATGAGATACTACTTTGTTGGATCTTTTTAGATGCCTGTACATTTGCCATCAGTACTTAATAGAGTTATAATATCTTATATTAAGTAATTTTTGCTCATACCCATTAAAATGTGAAGTTTGGAATTCTTCCAGGCAATCTCACTCCTTGTTGACTACTACTACTACAAAAGATGGACGTCATCTGTGTTGAATCTGTTGCTATATAATGTTGTGGGAGGAGGCGAAAGCCACTTGTATGGGACTGAAGGACCATTATTTTATCTGAGGAATGGATTTAACAATTTCAACTTCTGTTTCATTCTTGCTTTGCTTTTCCTGGGAATTTGGCCAATAGCAAGGAAGAAGTATGCCCCAGACCTGCTGATCATAGTCTCACCTGTATATATCTGGCTGGTATTTATGTCTTTGCAGCCACACAAAGAAGAAAGGTTTGGCTAATTTTATTGTTGTCTTGAACATCCTTTTCTTTGAAAAAAAACTAGTAGATGTGAATGTACCACATAGATAAGAATGCTAAGAGAATGGTACTTGAGAATGCTGAGTAGCATTTCTCTTTCTCAAATTCGATCTTTTTTTTGGGTCCATTTTCTATCTAAAACTTGCTAAGATTGACAAGCATTTCATATTCCTTGGATTTTTCTAGGCTCAATTAGCAAGCTTCATTGTAGTTCAACTATTCCGTTACTGTTGAGAGAAAGAAATATCTTGTGTTGACAGAGAAAGCAATAACTGTACATACATTTCAGTTAGAAATCCATAGCCTTTTTTTTGGTAAACATGTGTAGCCCATGTTTGTGTAATCACATATATAAAAATTCATGTTAGTGTCGAGCTTGTCAAGATTGTCATATCCCTAAGTTTGTGGAGAAGTTCTGGAGGTGGTGTCAGTGGTTTTGAAATCCTGTACTTTAATGTTGTTAGGAGTTGTTCTGTACTATGACACATCATATTCATTAGTGTCATACAACATTTGCGATCAAAACAAATTCACCGAGCGTTTTGCTACTACATGATAAATAGCTTTCTAGCAATCTGGCTTGACATCGATGTATTTGGTATTCATATTCTCTAGAACCTCAACTAAAGGGCTTATTGAATAAATGGAGGCTAAGAGGTGATTTTGTTGTGAAAGGATGGAAGAAATCGAATCAATGTAATGGTGGCCATTACTGGAACTGTCGGCTCATTAAGATAAGTTTACGATATTGAGTGACAGTCCATTTATGAGACACAAGCCCATGCCAATAGAGATTTTTCTTCTCTGATTTGAAAACTTCTTATAGGAAATGTATATTCTGATTTTCTATGAATTATTGTAATCATCAACTTTGAAGTAATGACACTTGGAAAGACATTTTATATTGACCCTTTATTTATTAGATTGGATAGTGGCAATGCCCTTTGGGCACCTATGAGGATATGGTGGTGGGTGATTTGGGGATTTGAGTCCCACTGGGTGGGCCTAATGGGGGTAGATGGCATGCAACCATTCCACTTCATGTTACAATGACTGGAAAGGTTGGTTTCAACGAGATTTTCCTTTAGTAAGTTATGTTCTCAAAAGATTGTATTTGTGCATTTGTGGGAAGCCATTGTAGGACATCTACAAGTCTAGTTTTCAGATATGATTTAATTTTAAATTTCAGACCTCTTGTTCAGGTCCCCGAAGTCCTGTAGCTAGCATATAATCAGATTCCATCTAGCCTCCAGTATAATATTAAAAGAGTGCAGGTGAGATTAAATTGATGATAATCGTTTCTAACTACATTTGCAGGTTCCTTTATCCAATTTATCCACTTGTTTGTGTTGCTGCTTCTGCTGTCATTGAGAGCTTTCCTGATCTTTTCCGAGATAAATATAATCCCAACGATAAATCCCTGATGGTTATGGTAAGTGTATCCAAAGTTTCTGTGCAATTTTTATCTAAATTAATGAGAACTCATGGTCAAGTTCTTGTTGTGTACATACGCAGATAGCCAAATTCCTTAGACCTGTGGTTCTTAGCCTCATATTATGCGTCTCCCATGCTCGCACTTTTTCATTGATTCATGGTTATTCTGCACCTTTGGAGATTTACAAGCTTTTAGAGCATCATGATGATGCAGGAACAGGTGAGATCCAGCATACTGCTTTTAGATATATGTAACACCATTTCCTGCTCAGAAAAAAAAAAATGTAACACCATTTCCTCTTGGTGATGGAATGATCGCAGAATTTACTTTATAACCCTCTTTAAGTTATTGAAAGAAGAGTTTTCAGGTTATTTTTGTTGACGTAATCATGTTAACAGTCAACCTCCTCACAACACACGCGTACTAAGAGGGTCATAAAGTAAATTCCGTGATCATTCTATCACCAAGAGCATTGTGACAGAGTTCTGATGTTCTTTTTGAAAGTCTGAAATGTTAGGTAGCTTTATGCTCTGGCTTCCTTTGGTGTTTAAATAAAATGAACGATAGAAGTGGTATGGTAAGTAACATTATATTGCTTTAGGGCATGAGGATGAATGTTGGAACAAGTTTAAGCTTCTTGGAAATGCAAAGTGGCTTCCTTTTAAATTTTTGGGATGACACTTACCAAGAGATATAGGCTTTTTACGCCAGCCTGAATGAGCTAATGCACTTTAAACAAAAATAGAGTTTACCAGTTATAATGTGCAGCCAGAGTTAGAAACATACACTTCCTCTTAATGATCTTTTGATTGAGACTATATACTCCCTTTTGTTTTCAAACTTGTGTCATTTTCGTAGGCAACTCTTTCTGGAGCATGAATTTATCATTGCCAACCAAAGTTATTGTACGCCATGAAAATAGGGAAAAAAAGAAGCAATTTTAAGAGCACATCACTTCCAATGACCTTTTATTTGATGTTAAATCATTCTATATCTCAAAAGCTTAAGTTTATAGGATATAGTAAATTTAATCATTTAATTTATGCTTTAACAGTCTCTCTTCCGTGTGAGCTCAAGCTCTCCCTCAACAAGTGGGAACTCAACACGTAGAATATTTAACTAAAAATAGGGGGTAAACTCTAGAGTAAGGGTTCGAGATCATGACCTGCGTTCTGATACTATATTAAATCACCACTAATCTTAAAAATTTAAGGTGACAGGATACAGTGAATTTAATTTTTTAATTCATATTTTAACATTTAGTATTAGAAAGGAGATACATCCATCAAATTTTTTGAATTTTGGATCCTATACATTGCAGGTTCTGTACTTTGCATTGGAAGTGAATGGCACCGGTTTCCATCATCATTTTTTGTTCCTGATTATGTCGGAGAAGTACGATGGATTGATGATGGATTTCAAGGTCTTCTACCACTCCCATTTAATTCTACCCTCGGAGGGACTGCAGCTGCACCAAATTATTTTAACAATAAGAACAAGGCAGCTGATGAACAATATGTAATTAATCCGTCCTAGAAGATTAGTTGATATGTCTAAACTTGTTCTGTTTTTCCTCCATTTTTATATTGATGACTTATCCTTGATGTTACAGCTTCGGGATCTTCGGGCTTGTACTTTCCTCATTGAGCTGCAGCAGCTTAATCGACCTTCCCCAACACGTGGAAGTGACATGTCAACGTGGGAGGTAAAAGTCAGTCTTTTTTCATCTTTTCACCTTTCCTTCTGTGATTGTGCTAACATGTTTTGTTTTTAATGTTCTTCAGGTAGCTGCAGCACTGCCTTACCTAGACAGGGAGCTCTCTCCTCCCACGTTCCGGTCATTTTTCATCCCATACCTTTGGCAGGAGAAGAATGTATTTGGCATGTACAAGCTGCTTAAAAGAGTACCAAAATGATTTGCGAGCTATATTCTAGAAAGCTCCTTGATGACCATAACTTTTTAAGATTTTGTTCTAACTTGAAGCCCAGTGCCTATCAATGAAGAAAAACCGAAAACATTGACACCTGATTTGGAAATGAGATTGTAGCTGTTCTAACTAGTAGGGTTTACCTGATTCTCTATTGAATTTGAGTTGAGTAGGCATTTGGAAATGAGATTGTAGCTGTTCTTACTCTAACGAGTAGTGTTTACCTGATTCTACATTGAAAATTGAATTGAGTAGGCTTTTGATTTTATAACTAGTATGTTTTTACAGATCTTATTATATTAATTTTTTTTGTTTTTTGTTTTTGGGTTTCCCCGGTTAGCTCTTGGGGTATTGCTGAAAATATTTCCCACCAATACAGTGGTGTGGTGCTTGTCAGCATTGGGTTCCGGGTGGTTCTTTTTGTGTGGGTGTAGTCTCTGTGTTTTTCTGTGTTTTTTTGTTGGCTAGCTTTCTTGTGTGGTTGTTTTCCCCCTATTCTAGGGCAAGCGTCTACTGCTTCTCGCATTGCCCCTTGAACGATAGAAGAATTACTTCATTCTTCTTTGGATAGCTGTTGATGTGGTTTGGCAATCTATGGTCAATCAAATAGGTTGCAGATCTATTATTCTAGATGATAATGTGCCATCTCGTTGCGCCCACCAGGAAAAAATCAATTCTCCCGTTATTTTCTGAGCCCCCTAATGGTGACTTCGACTTTGATTATGATGAATGAAGTGGAAAGAATCTTTATAGGAGTCCTGTCTGATCCAACCAAAGAGTTGGTGAAAAAAATTCGATGGAGGTCGAGATTCTATCTTCATGAACCTCTTACACCCTTGTCATTATACCACGCATTTAAACCCTTTGACTTCGAAACGCTTTCATAACCCATTCTACTTCAAATAAATTAATCGAGTTGAGTTGTTCTCATTTCAAGACACATTATCACCTATTATGGGTCCATTATGCACAAGCTAATGTAGTTTCATCATGAAAGAACGGGTTTTCACCCTAAGGCACACAAACACGCAATTATGCAGAAAAATATGAACGAAAAAAAGATTACAATTATTTTTTAGTTTTTTAGGGTTTTTTTTTTTAATAAATTTATAGTGGGTATTTTTGTCTTATTAAAAGACTTGTAAGGTCATTTTTATCTTTTTACAAGATATGAGGGTACATTGTAAATTTTTGATAGTTTGGAGACATTGCAATTGGATGATAATTTGAAAGAGGTACATGTACTTAAAATAATAATAATAACTATTTGCTGATTATGCAGTTCGATGAAAGAATTCGTTTTTAGATAAAAGTTAATTTATACAAAGAGATTTGAAGAATACTACAGGTACCAAATTCTTTACCAAGAGATGGTATGTAGAGCTTATTCATTGGAGATGATCAAAACAACTAATAAAAAAAAAATGTTACGAGTACAATTGAATAAGCTTCACATCATTTTGGTAGTCATCTTTAAATAAAAAATTTAATACCCTTAACATTTCTCAAAAGATTTATCACCTTCATTCTTCACACAGGTATCCTACGAGACATGCTATGCTTTGGTCCCGTTGTTACAAATGTGACTTTTGGGCCGCCATGCCGTTATTGTCAAAATTAGGGGTAACAATTTTTGACACGATCATAGTGGGTTTGGGGTTATCGGGTTCGGGTCAAAACGGGTCAACCCGTTTAGTTAACGGGTCAACCCGCAAGTGACCCGGCAGACCCGTTAACCCTTTTTTTAAAAAAAAAAAAAAAAAACCCCTCATGAGAAGAGTAGTTTACATAAAAGCCAAACAGAATTACGAGTTTTTGTTTTTATTATTATTTTTTTCCCCTG
>FXXK01000482.1:132300-145438 GCA_900184695.1 Betula pendula
ACGCAACAGTTGAGTGGTGGGAAAGAAAGTTAAAGGTGTGTTTTTCATAATAAATTTATGTGTTTTTTTTTAAAAAAAAATAATAATAAAGAATACTACAATATTTTAGCTATTAATATAAGCATTTTAATTATGTAGAAGATTCCTGAGGCTTCAAAATTTCGAGAAAAAGGTTTAGAGAACCTTCATTTATTAGACATAATGTTTAGAGATACTGCGGCCACTGGAGAAATTTCATGGACCCCCTCTTCAAGTGTTTTTCCAACTAATTTTGAGACTCCTGTAGAAGTGTCATGTGACTCATCTGGTGAGTCGGGTCCACAATACGGTCATGATGATATTGAGATACTTAGTCCTACACAACCAATTAATTCTACACAATCTTATGCTATTAAAGATCAAATGCTCGTTGTAGTTGCTACTACAGTCCTTCATAATTTTATTAGAATACATGATAGGAAGGATAAGGGGTTGAAGTAGGATAAAGATAATTCTGATAATCGAGAAGACAATGATGATGAAGCAGGGAGTAGCAGTCAAGAAAACATCGCAAATATACATGATGAGGAGATGAAAGTGGTTCGTGACAACATAGCTCGGTCCATTTGTGATGCAGGAGAAATCCAACAATAAGTTGGATTATTTTATTTTATGCATGTGTGTTTTAGTTTTCCTTTTCCACTAGGATTGGGTTTTCTTTTTCCAAATATATAGGCTTTGTTTAGTTTTTCCTTTTCCTTGTTAAATTAGGATCATATCTTAGGCTATATAAAGGCATCTAGTGTGTGTTATTTTTCAATTGAGTTTTCAAGCATCAATATATTTCTAGTTTTTCAGAGTTATTCTCTGTTAGCTTATTTGGGGCAATTAGGGTATTTCTCTTTCCTATTTGTTATTTTCTCTCTTCCTGAATTTCCTTTTCAATCTTCAATTATTAGTTTCTGCTGCTAGTTCACGCTGTCAGAACAATCTTAGTTCTGCCCGGCTTTTAAGAAGTTTAGCGGGAAATAAAGCCAAGCAGTGGGACCTGCTTCATCACAGGCGGAGTTTGCTTACAACCTGGTCCAAGAAAGAACGACTCAGCTAAGACACCTTTTGAGATTGTATATGGGCAAAATCCACAGGTACTCGACTGACCCATCCCCGGATTGGTCGATTGGTATAAGGCTAAGAGCATGGTTGATTATCTCCGAGGAGTTCATGGATCAAGTCAAGATATCTTTATAGAAGATAACAACGCCACGTTACACAAGGCACACTCTGACAGCCATAGACGCAAGTAACTTTTTGGGTTGGTGATTTTTGGTTTGGGGCTGTACTTCACACGTGATCTTCCCTGTTGGTGAGTATAACAAGCTCTGGAGGAAAATTGGGCCTATGAGATTCTACAAAAGATAAATGATATCCATACCGGTTACGTCTCCAAGTCATTTAAAGACCTCCGACGTGTTTCAACATGAAGCACTTGACTCCATTTGTTGATGTTGACAGAGACGAGTTGAACCGAGGACGATTTCTTCCCAACTCGGGAGATTTCAGCTGAAAGAATTGAATAAGCCATCCAAAAGCCATACAAAATTGTCTTGGTTGAAAAAGGGAAGTGAGGTAACAGTAGATAAAAGATGTTTGGTTTCTTTTTCAATTGGAAGAAAATATTTCGATAATGCATGGTGCGATGTAGTGTCTATGGATGCATGTCATTTATTATTAGGCAGGCCTTGGCAGTATGATCGGAGCGTTGTCCATGATGGGCGGCGAAATACCTATACCTTGAGCATTAAGGGAAAGAAGGTGGTGTTAGCACCTCGGCGAGAAGGAGCCATTCCTGTACCAGCAACCGAAAAGGGCGTTAATCTTCTATCAATGTCTCGGTTCCTTGAAGAAGTAGAAGAAGAGGGCGTTGTGTATGCCTTAATGCCACGAGAAGATGGTTCTAGAATAGACGATGATGTGTCAGTCGAGTTACAAGAGCTATTGACTAAGTTTGCTGATTTAATGCCAGATGAGCTACCCCCTGGTTTGCCACCCATGAGAGATATACAGCACCACATCGATTTCGTGCCGGGGTCAAGCTTGCCAAATCAACCAGCTTATCGCCTTAGTCCGAAGGAATCTGAAGAGTTGCAACGCCAAGTGACGGAGTTGTTGAAAAGAGGTTACATTCGAGAGAGCATGAGTCCATGTGCAGTTCCCGCTTTCTTAGTTCCAAAGAAGGATGGATCGTGGCGCATGTGTGTTGATAGTAGAGCCATCAATCAAATCACAGTGAAGTATAGATTCCCGATTCCTCGCTTAGACGACATGTTGGATCAGTTAGCAGGCTCTAAGGTCTTTTCCAAAATTGATCTTACGAGCGGGTATTACCAGATCAGAATCAGGCCTGGAGATGAGTGGAAAACAGTGTTCAAGACGCATCATGGGCTATACGAGTGGATGGTCATGCCTTTTGGATTATCCAATGCACCCAGCACATTCATGCGGTTCATGCATCAAGTGTTGTGGCCTTATATGGGAAAATTCGTTGTTGTATACTTTGACGATATCCTCATTTATAGCCCCTCGCTGGAAACACACCTGGAGCATCTCAGAGAGGTTTTTGAAACACTACGAAAAGAGTGTTTATATGTCAATCGAAAGAAGTGTTCCTTTATTACTACTAGTGTTACTTTTCTTGGTTTTGTTGTGTCCACTGATGGTGTTCATGCAGATCAGTCTAAGGTGACAACAATTCTAGAGTGGCCAACACCCAAGAGTCTACATGATGTCCGGAGTTTCCACGGATTGGCGTCATTCTACCGACGGTTCATTCGAAATTTCAGTACATTGATTGCACCAATCACAGAGTGCTTAAAGGGCCAAACTTTCCAATGGACTGAAGAAGCCGATGCAAGCTTTCAATTGGTGAAGCAGAAAATGACGGAATCACCGGTTCTCACTCTTCCAGACTTCTAGAAAATTTTTGAAGTCAACTGTGATGCATCTGGTGTTGGCATTGGTGATGTCCTAAGCCAAGAAGGACGTCCGATCCCTTTTTTCAGTGAGAAGTTGTCGGGGTCCAAGAAAAACTATTCTACCTATGACTTGGAGTTCTACGCCATTGTCCAGTCTTTGAAGCATTGGCGTCATTACTTGGTGCAGAAGGAGTTCATCCTTATTACTGATCATGAAGCCCTCAAGTATATCAATAGCCAACAGAAACTCAGCCGCAAACATGCCAAATGGGTTGCCTACCTTCAGGAGTTCACTTTTTCCTTACGACACCAATCCAGGAGCTTGAATCGAGTTGCTGATGCCCTAAGTAGGCGAGTTGCACTTCTTACTACTATGCATACCAAAGTTGTGGGTTTTGACACCTTCCGAGAGTTGTATACGGAAGATCCTTCATTCGGGAAGATATTGGCTGAGGTGTCTGCAGGTAAGCGTAGTGATTATATTCTTCTTAACGGTTATCTGTTTCGTGGTTCACAACTATGCATTCCGGATAGTTCATTGCGGGAACAGATAATACGAGAGTTACATGGAGAAGGTCACTTTGGGCGAGACAAAACTTTGGCCTTGATCTCATCCGATTATTACTGGCCCAAGTTAACTAGTGATGTGGCACGTTACGTGGAACGGTGTTTTATTTGCCAGCGGTCCAAAGGAGCCCTCACAAACGCTGGTCTGTATACTCCATTACCAGTGCCTGATGGCCCATGGCTCGACGTTAGCATGGATTTTGTTTTGGGGTTACCTTGCACTCAAAGGGGCATGGATTCTATCTTCGTGATCGTGGATCGATTTTCCAAGATGGCCCATTTTGTCGCTTGCCGAAAGACGATGGATGCCACTCGAATTGCTCACCTATATTTTCGGTAGATTGTTCGTATGCACGGGGTTCCAAGATCTATTACATCGGACCGTGATACAAAATTTATGAGCCATTTTTGGAAGAGTTTGTGGGAAAAGATGGGAACCAAGCTTAATTTCAGTAGTGCCTACCACCCCCAAACAGATGGTCAGACTGAGGTGGTAAATCGAAGCTTAGGAAATCTTTTAAGAAGTTTAGCGGGAAATAAGCCAAAGCAGTGGGACCTGGCTTTATCACAGGCAGAGTTTGCTTACAACCGGTCCAAGAACAGAACGACTCAGCTAAGCCCTTTTGAGATTGTATATGGGCAAAATCCATCAGGAGTACTCGACTTGACACCCATTCCCCGTATTGGTCGATTGAGTATTAAGGCTAATGAGATGGTTGATTATCTCCGAGGAGTTCATGATCAAGTCAAGAAAGCTATAGAAGATAACAACGCCACGTACAAAGCACACTCTGACAGCCATAGACGCAAGGTAACTTTTGAGGTTGGTGATTTGGTTTGGGCTGTACTCACACGTGATCGCTTTCCCTGTTGGTGAGTATAACAAGCTGCGTGAGAGGAAAATTGGGCCTTGTGAGATTCTACAAAAGATAAATGATAATGCATACCGGTTACGTCTTCCAAGTTATTTAAAGACCTCCGACGTGTTCAACGTGAAGCACTTGACTCCATGTTTTGTTGATGTTGACAGAGACGAGTTGAACTCGAGGACGAGTTCTTCCCAACTCGGGGAGACTGATGCAGGAGAAATCCAACAATAAGTTGGATTATTTTATTTTATGCATGTGTGTTTTAGTTTTCCTTTTCAATAAGGATTGTGTTTTCCTTTTCCACTAGGATTGGGTTTTCTTTTTCCAAATAGGCTTTGTTTAGTTTTTCCTTTTCCTTGTTAAATTATGATCATATCTTAGGCTATATAAAGGCATCTAGTGTGTGTTATTTTTCAATTCAGTTTTCAAGCATTAATATATTTCTAGTTTTTCAGAGTTATCCTCTGTTAGCTTATTTGGGACAATTAGGGTATTTCTCTTCCCTATTTGTTATTTTCTCTCTTCCTGAATTTCCTTTCCAATCTTCAATTATTAGTTTCTGCTGCTAGTTCACGCTGTTAGAACAATCTTATTTTTGCCTGGCGTCACATGGTGTTTATGGTTCTTATCCTCCGTAATGTAGATTTTATGGTTCTTATCCCCCGTAACCTAGGTTGTATAGTTCTTATCCCAATTAATTAGCTAAGTCTTATTCAAATTTTAGAACCTTTAACTTATCCAATATTTCTTGTAGCCCTTTTCCATATTCAATTAAAAAAAAAAAAAACCTTATCCAGTATTAATTTTATACTTTGTTTTTATTCAAGTAAATTCGGATACACACAAGCACACGCACACACAATTCATGGTATGCAATCAATCCACATTTTTTTTTTTGCATTAATTTATTCAAATGTCTTGTCTTATAATGGATTCATTGTCATCAACCAAAAGGAATATTAATATGGGTACCATTTTCCCTAAGTTATGGTATTAACGACAACAATTAATTATATGATACATTCTAGCTACAGATTTTTTTTNATTTTCAATTGAGTTTTCAAGCATCAATATATTTCTAGTTTTTCAGAGTTATTCTCTATTAGCTTATTTGGGGCAATTAGGGTATTTCTCTTCCCTATTTGTTATTTTCTCTCTTCCTGAATTTCCTTTTCAATCTTCAATTATTAGTTTCTGCTGCTAGTTCACGCTGTCAGAACAATCTTAGTTCTGCCCGGCGTCAATTTGTAGGTTGTAAACAATATTTTATTATTTATGTTTTAGGTTAATTTTTAATGCACTTTAATTTTTATATATTTTTTATTTTTTAATGATTTATCAAGTACTAATTTAAGTTATTGGTGAATTATGTAAAAGTTAAATTTGATTAACATTATTGGTTTAATTTGATGGTTTGTTCTTCTATTTTTCATTTGATGTTAAATTTTTTTTATTCAATAAATTATTCAACTTGACGAGATGTCAGTGTTCGCAAGAAGAAATATAGTAAAGTTTTGAAATAAACAATGTTAGTTATTTTACTGTTATAAACAAATGTCCTTATTAGTAATTTGTCCATGAAACCGCACTTTTATATTAATATTATCAAAACACTCAATTGACAGAAAAAACACTTTTTAAGAAAGTATACCAAACGTCAAATGCGATTTTAAAAAGTGCGTTTTTAATAATAGCGTTTTAAAATCGTACTTATTGAAATCACAATCATAAACAGGCCTAAATCACCCATAAAATATATTTCTCGACTCAATTTCTATCTTTATTAATTGCGCTTTATAGTGTTCAATTCGTAATAAATGTTGTGGACTCTAATTTTTTATTATTATTATTATTATTATTTCTCTTCCTTGATCCTAACATCATTTATGGGAGTCCTTTTTTGTTTGTCCACCGTGATTATTTTTCGATGGTGTTGATGTATTTTGGGTGATAGTTCTCAATTAATGTTTTTGCCGGTCAAAGACGTTACTACCCACCACATCAATCATCTTGTGGGTGCCTGTTGTTTTCCCTCGGCAATCACTACTTTGCCCAATCGTGTCCTTCATCAGTCGGTACACCAAAAGATGCACACCATGCTCTAGCTGAAGCTTTCTCACACATTTTCTTCACCCACTTTCTCTTTATTTTAAAAGTTAAATCCAACCGAAGAAAATTACATAAGGTCTGGGAACCTTGAAATCAATTGCGAAATTGTGGGAATTCATCTTTGCTGTGGGAGTTCACGGGTCATGTCGAAAATTGTCTGTCATTACGTCGGATGTTAGATTCGAATCAGGTTGAAGCACGTGTACAAAACTATATAGATTAACTATAATTCGATCTATTTAATTAAACGGGTCAGACTCTTCAATCATAATCCTTTAATGTCGTGTTGGGTTCGCGTCAAGTTTGCGAATCGTGTCAAACTGACAGCCCTATGTAAAACACACACCGAGTTCTCATTTAATTTACTTGTTTACTATCCTATTAATTTTTAGAGTAACACTACACTTTATTTTCATTTTTCACTCTTTTTTAGTTGGTTGATGTAAAATGTTTTTCTTTTTAGTGACCAACATAAAAAGCAAGTTAAAACACACCACCTAAACAGGGATATATAAAATGGAATAAATAGATGTCAACTCTAATATTTAAGACATCATCTTCAAACTCCACAAAGGTCGGCTAACTGGAATAGATAATAAATTGTCTTTGAACAAGAGACCTCAAGAGAATGGTTCAGGGGAAAGAAGAGGACCATGTTTTCACTGTATAGCCCACAAGTCCCTAACATGTTTCTAATGGGCCAAAGAGGAATGAAAAAAATCACGATATATTGGGCCCATTGTTCCCCATGACTGGGGATCTTGTTTCCTAGACTCTTGGCACCTATTGATCAAGGTCTGGGCTGAAAATCACAGGTAGGCCCTAATCTCTTGGGCCTCATCTTTAGATTTTGTTGGAAATATCCCCTTAAAAAATCTAGGATTATATATAAAACAACCAAAAATGAGATCATAAGTGTAAATTAATAATGCTCTTAACATTAGCAGATCTTCTTACTTCTAACCACTAGTCAAATTCTCCCAAACAGTTATAATTTCTTCTCCCACATCAGACTCTTTTGATGATTTTAGTATTAAATTCATTATTTGTCTTAAACTGTTTCCTTGTTATGTTCATTTTAAAAATTGTTAATATAAAAAAAGAGAAAATAAAAATTATTTTAGGTAAATTACTTTGGCATCAATAAATTTAAGTGATATTTTCAGGTTTATTTTGGGGAAGGCCTTTCGCAAAATGTGACACAAAGAACAATATAAAAGACTAAAGAAATACTTAATAACCAAGGACTCAATGAAATTAAGGTAGTTTTCAATATTATTAGTAGATTACTAGAAACTTGAAACAAAATATTCAAAGATAGTGAAACTTGAAACCAACCGACCAGGAAACAAAGAGCAATAGAAAGGAACACCATTTCAGTTTCCGTTGAAGTTTTCTGTCACAAAATAATAAACAATTTCAGAAAAGATAGGAAATGAGCAATTAAATTAATTGATAAATTAACCAAGAGAATCGTGACTTTCTAATTATTTTCCTGCAAATGCAAAGAGTGAATACCAATCTCCGGATGCTGTCGCTAGTCAATGATCAGCCCAAACCCAACTTCCCTCGGCAAATTTCGAAGCATTCTAGCGAGTCTTGGACTCTGAAACACCTTCACGTATTGCAAAGTAGTCAGACTCAATACTTCTGGTGCGCTAGTAAATAGATGGCAATACAAGATAAGCAAATGCGTAAGCCTTGGCATTGCACTTCTCTCCTGATTCCATTCTTCAATTTTCAAACGACACAATTGGAGGAATTGGAGTTGAGGAAACGAATATGCGACGTGGATGCTAACATCATATAGAGGATCTTCATTTACATGTAGTTTCACTATCCGAAGGTTGTGAAGCTTTCCCAGCTTTGCCTTTACTATTAATGGTTATTCAAGGAAAATTCGTGGAATTCTGCAGTGCAAAGGCTGTTGTTGTCGTGTGCCAAAACATAGAAGAAAAGATTAACGATGGATCCTTTAGAGCATTCATAATGACATCTTTAAAGAAAATATTTCTCTAAATTTTTAACCAAACACCTAAGAAACACCATTTAACAAATTCTCTATCCAAAGTTAAATATAATATTTGTCAGATTTCATCTTTAAATTTAAAGAGCCAAAATCCAAATGTTAAACTTTTTTAATATTACTTTTCAGCTTTTGCCATACAATTTGTTTCCCCTTATTTGTTCTCTCTCATGATAGTAATGTTATCAATAAAAAATAATATTATTTAAAATAAATAAAAATTTAGAGAATTTGTTATTTAATAGTTTAAAAAGTGGCTCTTTAAATCTTTAAAATTAAATGTAAAGAAACTTTAGAGAGCTTACTAAGAATGCTCTTAGCCACTTCACATTCGACATGATGCTTGCTTGGAGATGGAGACGCCAAGCTCTTCTGATGAGGAGGTTCTATGGTGTGCGCGCCAACTCTCTATTAATTATATTATATATATATATATATGGAGATCATTTATTGTTGTTTCCTCTCTCATCTCTTTTATTTTGTATTTAGTTATGTTATTCGTTTTTTTTTTTTTTTTTGGGGGGGGGGGGGGGGGGGGGTTGCAAGAACACTTAGTTTGAAGAAAAACTCTACGAGAGATAGCAACGGAAGTTCTAGACAAAATCTTTATTGGCGCACATCAAATAAGAAGGTAAGCAAAGTGTTTAAACCTTCTGGAGGCTTAGGTTTAGGGTTTAGATTTACGATTTTAAAAAATGTAATTTTTTTTTTGTAAGTAAAAAGTGCAATTTTAAATTGTACGATTTAAAATATAATTTTTAAAAAAGTATTTAAGCTTATAACAAAATCACAGTTTGACATTTAAAATCACAATTTGATATTTAAAATGACATATAACGTGATTACTATATCAATACTCTATGTCAATTTTCTTAGCTTAATATAATGAAATAATGAATATTCAACAATGTTTAAAATTGAAAAGGTCACATCACTTAACCGAAAACAATAGAGACATATATATATATAACAAAAATTAAAAGCACAAAAATATATGAGTAATGCTATAGGCACTGTAATTTTTTTTTCTTTTTGTACTCGTTGAGAGGTGACACTATTACATCACACAAATTTTTTTTCCCTCCCATTACCCATTTCCAGTCTCCTTGTTGGTGCCACCCACATATTAGAGATATATGGTGGTCAGGGGCGGTGTGACTATCTGAGGTGGTCGATCACCCCCATCGAAGAGGCTTTTTTAGGCTGATGTAATTATTGCCACGTTAATAGAGTTAGACAGGATAAGAGGTGGGAGTAAAATCCAAGTCTCTCTAGCATTTTTTGTTTTTTAAAAACTTAGTTAAGCATTTGGGAAATCGCAGTTTGGACTTTAAAATCGCAATAAAGCCTTTAAAATTATGGGTTTTCAAAAAAGCACATCTTGCCTGCAATTTGAAAACGCAAATTTTTTACATTTTCAAATTACAATTTTTTTAAAATGCAATTCCAAATGATCTATTTTCTGCGATTCGGTTTAAAATCATATTTTCTGTCTACAAAATAGTAATGCCAAACACACTCTTAGTCTCTTATTGACTAAAAACATCCTTTTATAGAGAAATGATTGAAAACCCTAACTTCTACATATGAAAAATGTAACCGCACATTGCAGGTCCTCAAGTGGTATTAGGACACTTTAGTATCCCGTTGGGATGCCTCTAGGGTTTCTTCACGATATTCATAAAAAATACAAAGGTGTTAGAATGCCTTACTGACAGTCTAATTAACGAGGCTATCAGGTAGGATATTGGAAGTCGCCTGTAGCCCATAGCGTCAGGACGTCTAGTTGACACTTCCATCTAATGGTGCTCTTGAGTAAGCTTTGGAATACCTCTAGAACATCTCATTGGAACGCTTGTTGAAGAACTAGCTTGTACTAGTTCAAAATCTTACAATTTCAAACCCCAACTTTTATACCAAAACACTTGTGTGTTTAAAAAAATACAACCTATGTTTTGATTACCAAAATAAATCTTTTTTGTCTTTTTACAGAACATGGGGTATATTGCAAATTTTTGATAATTTGGGAGACATTGGAAAGGTTTTTTTTTTTTTGGGGGGGGGGGGGGTGGGGTTAATATATGTATTTAAAATAAAAAAAGAACTGTTTGTATTCAGTTCAATGGAAGAATTCGTTTCATATAAAAGTAGTATTATACAAAAAGATTTATCACCTCGTAGAGCTTCTCTGAAGAATATTTTCTTCTTCTTTCTGCTCCTTCCTTTTTTCTCCTCTTTTTCCTTGTTACTCCCCCCTGATGGCTCTTCCCTCCCAAGATATGGATTCCCTCATCTCTCGCACAGCTTCCCTTAACTGGTTGGATCACCCTCCCATCCTATACCCATATGCAACCCCACCTGGCTTTACCCCTCCTTGTTTCCTTGCTGGTAAAGTGCATTCTCTACAGTCTATTTCCAAGGTCATAGTTCATGAAACTCTGTAGGCTGTCTGGCAGTTTCTGAAATCTCTCTCCATGAAAACTCTCAATGATTCCACCTATGTTTTCACTTTTGAAGATGAACACGATTGCAGAGGATCCAAGATCTTTCTCCTTGGAATATTAGAGGTCATCCCCTCATCTTAAAACCCTGGGATAAAAGTATGTTGCTGAATGAACTGGATTTCTCGGAAGGTGTCTACTGGATTCAGGTTCATGATCTTCCCCTTAAGCTGATGACTCCTCAAAATGCTAAGATTATTGGGAATCAATTGGGGAAATTCTTATGTACTGAATCGGAAGGTCCTGGTTTCTCTCAGAGAAAGAATTTTCTTCGCTTAAAGGTACTTTTACCTCTTCGCAATCCTCTTATTACTGGTTTTAATCAACCACATTTGAACTAGCCTCCGTCCTGGGTCTAGCTCAAGTATGAGAGGCTATTTGATTTTTGCTTCTCTTGTGGGCTTTTGGGTCACGTTAAATTCTACTGTCTAGCTACTGGTTTCATCCCCTCCCCTCCTCTCCTCTTTTTGGCCCCAACTTGACAACTGCCCCACTTGCACCTTTTAAAATCGACAACATCCTTTCCTCCCCAAAGATGGCCAGCCCTCCCACCCCTCCTCCCTTTATCCCTCTTAATATTCCATCCACTATTCATCTTCCCAACTCTCACTCTGCCTCCAGCTCCAGCTCCAGTCCATTTCCTATGGATACCTCTGGTTGAACGCAACCCTCTGCTCACCAAAATATCCCTGTCCCCATACCCTCTTTTTCCAATCCCTGTGCCCCATGTCTAAATATTCCTCAATCTAACAACCCTCTGTTTCCGAGCCCTTCACCTTGCATATCTTCTGCATTAACTCCTTCCCCTGAAACTAGGGTTGTTGGCCATGAAAGTCTTCCTCTTCATTTAATTCCCGTCATTCCCCTGCTTTTTTCTCCTACCACGTCTCATGGCCCCCCCCAGGCAACCTGTCTTTATCCCCTGTTAATTCCTTTCCTGACCCACGTGTCTTTTGCTCCCTTATCACGAATATTGAGGATGTTTGTGATCTCTCGCCTAAGCCTTCCTCTTGTCCAAATCCGAACCCGCTGTCTGAACTAGCTTCCTCTCTCCATCCCCTTTTTCACAAATCTTCTGCCATATCCATCCTTCCTCCTAAATATCCCAAACCCCCTCGGTCTATGCTACGACGTTTTCACCCCTACCAACAACCTCACAAATCATCCATTTCCCCTTTACTGGTTGATCATGACTTTTTGGCTACAATGGTTGTTCCTTATCCGATGCTTACTCAAGGCAAAGCTTCGGAGGAAGACAAAGAAGAGGCGGGCGCTATCATGCCCCCCTCGCCTCCATGAAGATCCTTTCTTGGAACTGTCGTGGTTTTGCCCAAACCTCGACAATTCGAACCCTCCGAGCTTTGTCTCGGATTCATCATTCGGACATCATTTTTCTTTGTGAATTGAAAGTTCCTTTATTTGCTGCTCAACACCCTCTGTCTCGTATGGGGTTTCCTTTGTTATTTCAAGTTCCTTTTGTAGGTTCCAAAGAAGGTTTGATTGTGGCCTGCAAGGTTGGTACTGATGTCGAACCAATTGCTCAAACTAGCCACCAGATCTACTTCTTGGTGTACTCGGCTCCTGCCTTCACTCCTTGGCTAGTTCCTTGTGCACATGCTCCCTCTACTTGGTCGGAGTGTGCTCTGTTTTGGCATAATCTTGAAGATACTGGGGCTCGTTTTCAAGGTCCGAAACTTTTGATTGGAGATTTTAACGCTGTTCTTTCTTCAGTTGAGAAGATTGGTGGAAGGAATTTTGGCTCCTCCTCCCACAATGCGTTTCTAGATTTTGTTCACTCCAATGGTCTTATTGATTTGGGATTCTCTTAAAATCCTTTCACCTGGGATAATAACGTCGGGGATGCTTCAATATTTGAGAAAGGTTGGATCGTGGAATTTCCAATCAAGAATGGATTCTCTTATTCCCTGATGCTCTGGTCTCTCACTTGCTAGCCTCTACTTTAGATCATAATCCGTTTTTGTTGTCTACCTCAGGTGACTTGCCTTTTTTGCCCAAGCCTTTCAAATTTGAAGAATTTTGGACACGAGATCCCTCTAGTCATTTGGTTATTGCTGAGGCTTGGAATTCCACTACTATTGGTTATGCTGCTTTCTC
>FXXK01000482.1:145797-199777 GCA_900184695.1 Betula pendula
TATTGGTTATTGCTGAGGCTTGGAATTCCACTACTATTGGTTATGCTGCTTTCTCTTTAAGCAGAAAATTAAAGGCCTCTAAGGCAACTTTGAAGCTTTGGAATCACACTGATTTTGGGAATATCCATCTCAAGATTAAAGGTCTTTTATCTGAGATTAACTCTCTTCAGTGTGCTCCTTATAGCTCGGATGTTGCAGTTAGAGAAGAAAGTCTTCAGCTTGCTTTGCAGGAGGAACTTCTTCGGGAAGAGTCCCTTTGGAAGCAAAAATCTTGGGAGCTTTGGCTCACTAGTTCTGATCTGAATACCAAATATTTTAATATCTTTACTGCTATTCGACGCAAGTATAACTCCATTGATTCTATTCAACTTGATAACGGTTCCTTTTTGAGTAATAAAAATGATATTGGAGCACATATTTTTGGTTATTTTCAAGCTCTCTTTGAGTCTTCACATCCTGTTTTTGATGCGGAGTTAGACTCTCTATTTTCTCTTGTTATCTCTAAAGAGGAGAATGGGCTTCTTTGTTGCATTCCAGATGAGTCTGAGATTTGTAGTGCCATTTCCCAACTAGGTCTTACCAAAGCCCCTATACCTGATGGTTTCACGAGCCTTTTCTATAAAACTTATTGGCACACTTCTCGGTTTAGTGTTATCAATTTTGTGCAAAGTTTTTTTTTCGGAATGACTATTTTTTGAAAGAGCTTAACCATACTCATCTTGCGCTTATTCCTAAGGTTGACAATCCTACCAAAATTACCCAGTTTCATCCAATTAGTCCATCCAACTTTTCTTATAAGATTATTTCTAAAATCTTGGCTAATAGACTCAAGCCTTTGCTTCATCGGATTATATCTCTCAATCAGTCTGCTTTCTTGCAAGGTCGCACCATCCAAGATAACGCCATCCTTGCTCATGAGTTGTTCCACTCAATGAAAAAGAAGAGAGGTCGGGGTGCTTTGATGGCACTTAAGATAGATATGGAAAAAGCTTTTGATGGGATGGAATGGACTTTTTTGGCCAAGTTGTTCTCTTTGTTGGGTTTCAGCCCTCGTTGGATACATTTAATCATGCAATGTATTTCAACTGTCTTTCTCCATCCTTCTCAATGGCTCTCCTTTTGGCAAGTTCTCTCTTCATCGTGAAATTCAGCAAGGGGATCTGCTTTCTCCTTTTCTTTTTATTTTGGGGATGGAATCTCTATCTCGGATGCTTCTCTAGAAAGAACAGTGGGGCCATCTTCATGGTATCAAAATTTCTAGGCAGAGTCCCTCTATGTCCCATCTTCTTTATGCAAATGACTTGTTGGTTTTCTCTAAGGGTTCAGCCTTTGAAGCTTCTATTATTCTGCACTGCCTCTCTAAGTTTTCCTCCTCATATGGTCAGAAGGTTAATTTGGCTAAATCTTCTTTGTTCATCAGCAAGAACTACTCTCCGTCTCTCAATGCTGAAATTCAGGACATCCTTCATCTCAGGCAAATTCCTTCTAATGCTAAGCATCTGCGATTGCCTCTATTTTTTCATACGAATAAAAGCCTTGCATTTGCAGATTTAAAGGATAAGATTCTTAATAGAATCTCAGGTTGGAGATCCAAGCTTCTTTCTCAAGCTGCCCGAACCACTTTGATCAGATCAGTGGCTAATTCCCTACCTAGCTATGCTATGTCTCTTTTTTTGTTGCCTAGATCCTTTTGTCTTAACATTGATTCAGCTTTACATAAGTTCTGGTGGGGTTTCCCCTCTGATGAGAAGCATAATCTCTATCTTCTGGGTTCAGACAAAATTTGCTCTCCAAAAGCTTTGGGGGGACTTGGCCTTCGATCTATGGAATGTCAGAATCTCTCTCTTTTGGCTAAGCTTGGTTGGAAGCTCCTTGTTAACCAGGATTTGCTTTGGGTTGCTGCTTTGGCTTCTAAATATTTGTCTGGGCAAAACTTTCTTTATGTTTCGGTTTCTCCCACGACTTCTTGGTTGTGGAAATGAATTTTGAAGTGCAGATCAATTGTGCAAAAGGGAGCTTGTTGGGCGGTTTCAACTGGCTTAAGTATTGGTATTTTGAATGATCCATGGGTTCCTAACTTGGTTGGTTTTAAGCCCTCCCCCAATTGGCTTCTTCCTTCCCTTCCTACTCTCATGATTTTTGACTTGATCACCTTCCTTGTGAGGAGTTAGAACTCCCCTCTTATTGAGTTTCTTTTTTATCCTCACTCTGCAAGTCAGATTCAAACTATTCACCTCCCACAAATTCCTTCTCCTGATCGATGGAACTGGTCTCCCTCTCCTTCTAGTAGATTCTCAATCAAATCTACCCAGAGGTTGCCGGTCTCTCTTCCTTTCCTTCTCTCTCTCCTCTTAACCATTCGGATTGGTAGATTCTATGGGACTTAAAAATTCAGGCCATATTAAAGCATTTTTTTTTTGTGGAAACTTGCATGGAATATTCTGCCTCTTCGTCCTAATATTTTCAGGTTCCTTCCTTAGGAAGATCAGGAGCTGCTTTGATGTCCTCTATGCCAAGGACCGACTGAAACTCTTCAACATGTTTTCCTAAGTTGCCCTCTATCTCGACTGCTTTGGCACTCTTCTCAGTGGCCTCTCAATTCTATGGTATTCTCAGATTTGCCGTTTGTCTCTTGGATCAAGGCTCTTCTTTGGCCTCACTCTGTGCTTGGAATTTCTATTTCTGAGGTGCATAATTTTCAGATTTATGCCTTGGTGTTGATGGATCATATTTGGATGGCTAGGAATAAGTTGGTCTTCGAAAATATCCAGCTGGTTCCCTCTCTTTTATTGAAGTTGATTCAATCTTCCACTCGCCATCACTTATCTGCTTGGAAGCATGGTATTTCTGATTTTCAGATTGGGTGCCATCGCCTGTGGGTTCTTGCAAGGTAAATTTTGATGTTGCTATTCGGCCTACTTTTGCTGTTGTTGCTGCTGTTCTTCGAGATCATTCTGGTAATTACTTGGTTGTTCATACCTTGAAGCTCCCTTTGATGGATGCTAATCTGGGAGAGGCACATGTAGCTCTTTTGGCTGCCCGGTTAGCACATTCTTTTGGATGTTCCTCCTTGATTATTGAAGGGGATTTTCTCCTTACCATTATGGCCGTTATTGAGCTTCACCTTTTTTAAGATTGGAACTCTGCCCCAGTTATTTCTTACATTTGGTTGTAGCTGTCTCCTTGTGTTGATTGAAAAGCTTTAAAATCTTCTCAATGTGCCAATGTTAGTGCACATCTTATTGTTAGATGGGCCGCTTCAAACTTAATGTTTGGATGCATTCTCACTACTTCTTTTCTATTTTCAATTCAGTTTAGGAGTAACAAAGACCCTCCTCTATAATTCTTTTTTTTTTCCTTTTCCCTAGTATTGAATAGAAAAAAATAAAAAAGGTATGGTACGATACTGGCTATGCTTTGGTCCCGTATGTTGTTACAAATGTAACCTTTGGCCCGTCATGCGTCATTGTTAAAACCAAGTCGGCAGCCTGTGGTGTATATTCACAAAACACACGTGAAATGTGTACGGTAAAGTAGTCAACGTAGCTACATTTTTCTTTTCCTAAACTTCTTCGTTTCTTTTTTCCCTAATGACTTGTTCAAACCAGTCAACGAAGACCGTGTTTTCGTGTAGTGCAAGTTAACGGGAAGGGCAAGCATTGGATGAAATCACCCTGGTTGGAACTAGAAGCATGTTCTTTCTTTTGGGCTGCACGTTACCAAATTTCAAATGGAAGACTTGATACTGAAAGACTTCTTTTTGCTATTGCTATAAAAACTCGTTGAGGACACACTAAGAAAATTAAGCACATATCCCAAGCAAAAAAAGCCAAAAACATGCCCAACCCAAAAGCACTTTTGGCTGCAGCAGCCTCTGTCGCTGCCACGGCAATGCTTTTTCGAAGCATTGCCAACGATTTCATTCCCAATGAAATACGAAACTATGTGTCCTCTGCAATCAATAAAATCTCCCGCAAATTCTCTACAGAATTCACAATTATCATAGATGAATTTCAAGGGCACTCGACAAACAAGGCCTTCGAGGCTGCTCACGCCTACTTGGGCACTAAAGTGACCCCACACGTGAAAAGAATCAAAGTAAGCCAAGGGGAGGAGGACAAGAAACTTGCAGTCACTGTAGACAGAGATGAAGAGATAGTTGATGTTTATGATGACGTCGAAGTTTGCTGGAAATTGGTTTGTACAGATATGGAATCATCTGGGTCTACAGGTCGTCGTGGCGTTGACGTGCCCCTGCGGTTAGAAATCAGGTCCTACGAGGTAACCTTCAACAAGAAAAACAGAGAGAAGGTGCTGAATTCATACCTGCCGTACATTTTGGACAGAGCAAAGGCGATTAAAGAGGAATCCAAGTCTATAAAGCTTCACACTGTTGAGTATGACTGCTGGAACTCGAACGCGATAAATCTTGAACACCCAATGAAGTTTGAGACGCTTGCCATGGATTGGGAGCTTAAGACGGCATTGATGGATGATTTGACTAACTTTGTGAACGGGAAAGAGTTCTATAGAAGAACTGGAAAAGCTTGGAAACGTGGCTACTTGTTGTACGGCCCTCCTGGGACTGGCAAGTCGAGCTTGATTGCAGCCATGGCAAATCACCTCAACTATGACATCTACGACATGGATTTAACTGCTGTCCGTTTCAACGCTGAGTTGAAGTCACTGTTGCTTGGCATGTCAAATCGGTCTATACTTTGTGGGTCGAGATATTGACTGCACTATAAAGCTGCATCACCGAGAATCAGAGAACGAACCAGGGGCAGGGGATAGTGCTGAAAATCAGGTCAGTGTAATTTTAATGTCATGCATAACTATTTTTGTTAATATAGTGACTCCGGAGGCCTATTTCTCGATACAGGAATTATGCAAGAAAACTGAGGGTCAGAGTGGCGCACCCATAATGGTGGCGGCACCACCTTCAACGCTTAAGTTAGTAATGAGATGAGTATAGGTTGAGTCGGGAAATGAAAGATGGAGTGATTAGGGCATACTTGTGTCGTTTTTTCTATTAACCTTGAGTAATGTTAGGAGCCATCTTTTTATTTTCTTTTTATCTCCAAAGTTAATATAATTTTTAAAATTACCATTAAATTTGAATTAAATCATTATTAAATTTTGATCAAATTATAATTTTATCACGTCAATTTTGAAAGAATAAAAAGATGGTCTCTAACATTTCTCATTGACCTTATATGTCCTTATTTTATAGGATGCATGGATAAAACGAGTATCATCGATTAGGGATTTGCTTGTTAAATTGGTCCTTTGGGTTAACGAATCCTTAACTTTGTGAGACGTTTTTCCACGAGTGATTTGTTTTGGAGTAAATATAAACATAAGCCTGGGCTGAATGAACAGTCATTCAGCCCAGGCATATGAATAGTGTTTTTGTAGACCCTATTTATTAAAAAAATAATTTTTTTTTTATTTTATTCTCATCCAGCCCAGGCTGAATGACTGTTCATTCAGCCTGGGCTGTTGTATATCATGGCTCTTTGTTTTGCTGGTGGTCTTTTCTTCCTTGCGAAGGCGGGCTTACCATACCATTAATGAGGGGATTTTTTTTCCTTATGCGGGTTACCCTTTGACAATGCTTGTTTCTTAAGCTTGGTTTGCCAGGTGGGTGTCTTTCTTGGCGGGCCTACAGGGCTTGGGCCTTACCCTTTTCGGGATTTTGACACGGGCTTTAGGCCTGCGGGGTTGCAGCCCTGCCATTCCAGTAGCCTCCCATTCCAATTTCAATCACAAGTCCCCTTACAAAAAAATCAAACAGATCAAATTACTTTAAGTCCCTACGTATCAACTAATTGCAGTGTACAATTATGTGTCATTATCATTATCACATTAACCTGACATTACTTATGATATCTAATGTTTGTTCTTATTATTACTCAACAGGTGACACTTTCGGGACTCCTCAACTTTATAGACGGTCTTTTGTCATGCTGTGTTAATGAACGAATCATTATTTTCACGACCAATCACAAAGACAGGCTAGACCCTGCTTTGTTGAGGCCAGGTCGCATGGACATGCACATTCACATGTCATATTGTACAGTTTCTGCATTCAAGCAATTAGCCTTCAACTATCATAGAATTTCTCACCATCAACTTTTCGAAGAAATTGAAGGGCTTATAACGGAGGTTGAAGTCACCCCTGCAGAAGTTGCGGGAGAGCTAATGAAGAGCACAGATGCTGAGGTTTCCCTCCACGGCCTCATCAAGTTCCTTCAAAACAAGAAAAGTCAAAAGCATGAGGCTGAAACTGAGAAGGATGTCAAAAGAGACCCTCAAGAACAGAGAGACAATCAAGAACCAAGATGATGAATGTAAAAAAGAAAATCTGGCTCAAGGATGATGACGAACAAAAATTAGAAAAAACAGGAACTCTGAAACGGCTTGTTATAAAGTAACCCTTTATGCGGCAGTTGTGAGGGAGAGTTTGGATTAGAAATTGATCTTCAATGATTCATTTTAATGAAGCACAACATATTAGTTATGCATTATGTTTTCTTTCACCAATGAGTAGTGGATTTGTTTAAAAACAACTAATATTTAAGGGAAAATAATTGTTCCCATAAATGGGGATTAAGCTTTTATCAAATCAATCTTGGAGTTCAAATCGATCAAATTGATCCTTAAGGTTCAATCCGTTATCAAATCGTGGCCACCTTTTCCTCACTCTATTTTTCACACGATGTTGACATGGCCTTTTTTATGATGTGGCAATCCGCCGAGATGTGCGCCTAATGTGGCAAAACGTATTTTGCAATATGTACATAGAAGAGTGCTAGAACATCTACTACAAAAATTCTTCTAAAAAAATCATCTAATATTTTTTTTTATTTTTTAAATCAAGTGGGGCCCATCTCTTCATTTGAAGAGGTAGGCCCCATTTGATTTAAAAATAATAATAAAAAAATGCTAATTGATCCTTTAGAAAAATTTCTAGTAGATGTTTAAGCATTTTTCATGTACATATGTGTTGCATATGTGTTCCAATATTATTGGTATGATGTTGCATTTGTTGGGACCATATGTGTCAATCAATCCCACAGTTTATAGTGAAACAATACAGGGTCGAACCCCATGATTAACATAGCACCAGATTTTTCAAAAAAACAACACAATTTATTTTTGAGTGCAGAAAGTGAAGGTTTTGTGAAGGACAGGTATGTTAATCAGCCTCAAAAACTCTTACATTGAGGGGAACTAATTTTAACAGTGGCAAAGGTGATTACATAAGTTTGAATTGTCAACTAAACTCCGCCATTATAGATTAACCAAAAAAACCAAAAGAATGCGGGAATAAAAAGATTTTTTTAAAAAAAAAGGTTAGGAAGCATGCAAGAAGCTATACAATTTTTTGATATCGTGATTGCTAAAATGGACAGGCAAGGGGAATTGATCTTTTGATATCAGCTCCTAGAAACTGAAGCTTCATCTCTAAACTCTCATAACCCCTGGCAATATGAGCAGTGCCGGTGATCTCTGTAGTTCCTTCTGCTGCCAATCCTGCTAATACCATTGACATCCCACCTCTTAAATCGGTTGCAACAGGGCGAGAACCGTGTAATGGACTGCAAAAGGAGATGTGAAAAGAATCACCATCTAATAAAACTCCAAGTTGAAAGCAAACTTTTACAAAATCATATTTCAAGATAATGTACCTGAACCTCCCTTTCTCTTTCCCAACAACTAGAGCACTGCTCCCACAAAGCTGAATTCTTGCCCCAAGCTAGTAGTTCTTTTACTACTCCAAAAGAGAGAACAAAAATGAGAAATATACCTCACCGCAGATATTAAAGCATTTATATATGCAGCAATATGAGCTTTTGAAGTATGCAAAAGAATGAATATTTGGTACAAGGATGCATAAAGTATGATAGTTATTCTTCCATCTAGTCTCTTTTCATTAAGCGCCATCTTAAAGAGAGAGAAAAATAAAAAGAAGTTTGACACACAATGGTACAATGCAATGGATGGTTCCACATTTCGTAGATAAAACACAGCACTAGACACGTTTTTAAATCATAATGCTCCTCCAATCTTATAGGCAAAACATTCTTGGAATCATTTTCCAGTTTTCAATTAGCATATTCATTTCTAGGCAGGGACATATGAACTTGCATTTGAATGCCCTCTTTTTAAATTTATGTTCACAAAAATGTAAATGATGAATTTGATGGCTGATAAGTGCTGAATGTTACACATCCAAGCCCCTTAATTCACACATGTTAATCTCTTAGTTTCATTATAATATGATGTTTTGTGTTGTTTTTGTGTTTTCTCTTATTTTGTAGGTTTTGGAAGAAAATAAGTCAATTTTATTAACTCGAGTTTAAAACACATTAATTATTGTAAAGTTGCTGAGTATTTGACCTTTGTGCACTATTTTGACCATAATTCTTAGCTCAAAACTCGAATTAAGGCAAAGTCAAGGGCGTTGAAAAGAAGACTCAGAGGGGAACAAATCATTAAGCCAAAATTTTTGCATTCAAGGTACGCTCGAGCGCCCAAACAAGCGATCGAGTGCAGCTGCGCTCAATCCCCATTTTCTGGCACTTGATCGTCATCGCGCGCTGGAAAATCCTGAAATCGGCAAAACTAATATAGAAAGATGGTAATCCGACCCATACTCGATCTTGGACTTCCTAGAGTGCACGAAAATGATAGGGTTGTTCTTAAACTCTATAAATACTCTCCTAAGTCCTCCAAAACAAATACACAAGCTTAAGGAGAAGAATCAAAGGCTTCAAAGAATGATTTTTCTTAGTTTCTCTTTATTTTCAATTTTTCTTTAGTATTTTCTTATGAGGATGAATTTCATCCAAATTATGTGTAATTAATACTTTAGTTAGGACTCGATTGAAGCCCTAATCATGTCTCTTTAAGGTTCTAATTTGTCTTGCTACAATTCATATTTTGATGCTTAACTTGATTATTTTCGATTTTCTTGAATTCCTCACATGTATGTGCTTGATCATCATATGCTTGTGGTATGGATATGTTATTTAGGTCAGTTTAGATGGCCGAGTCCTGGGCCTAATTATGACGACCTGATTTCATAACGCATATATATATATATATATATATATATTTTAAAATGAAACCACATCATCACAGTGGCGTACAAGCATATAAGCCATCATTAACTCATAATATGAGCATATCACATCAGTGTAATCATAATATTGCAGCGGAAACTAAATAAATAACACTGTGAGAGTAATATAACATAAAGAGCTGACACAAAACTATATATAACAGTTTTACATTCTAAGTGCATTAACAGAAGGGCTATCAAAAATGTCACATACGGCATAGCTAAAATACATCGATCAGTTTTACACATATAACATCACGATGTAAAACAAAAGCTAGACTACCATAGTCTATACAAAAATGCATCCGGGCGTACACCGTCATCAATCATAACCTAAAATACGCAGCCACTGGATCTTCATCAAGATTTTTCAATACCTGTATCAACAACATCATCTGAAGCGATCATGGAGTTAACCACATTCGCCCAGGCGGATATATGAGTCCACTGTCTCAGCAGTATAAGAAATCACTAAGTTTTCACATTGAGCCAATCTTTTGTTTTCTACTTAGTTTACAATAACAGCTATATTGGGTTTATAAAATATCTTTCAATAAAGCATGGCGTAGCTGATGAAGTAAACACCATAGTTAAGAAATCATTTGAAACATAACACAATTGGCATAATTAAGTCATACTCATAAAATCATCATATGCAACCAGGTGTAGACATATACATAAGTTCTTTTCCATTGAGACTCTTATGCATACCAATACATCTAGCATGAAATTCCATAAAACATAATACATATACATTCTCAAAATCATAAACTTGTCATGCATGCTCCCACATTCATACATTTCATAATATAACTTTAAACTTTCATAAGGGCATGGACCCCCTTTTGCTTTCATAAGGGCATATCCCCTTTCATTTTCATAAGGACATATCCCTTTTCATTTTCATAAGGGCATATCCCCTTTCATTTTCATAAGAGCATATCCTCTTTCATTTTTATCAGGGCATATCCCCTGTCACTTTTATAAGGACATATCCCCTTTCATTTTCATAAGGGCATATCCCCTTTTCATTTTCGTAAGGGCATATCCCCTTTTCATTTTCGTAAGTCCCCTCTTCATTTTCGTAAGGGCATATCCCATTTTCATTTTCGTAAGAGTATTACATTCCTTCAAAAACATATCATTTTACTATCATCACATGCACATGCTATAAAACATCTCATTTCTTTCTTTCATGATCATGCATCATTTAACATCATTTCATAAAATCATTTTTCATCAAGCATTTCTCAACATACTTAAAGGTATCAAGATATCATTATAAAAACATCAACATAACATACAATTGGCTCGAACTTAATATAATCTTTGAAAGCATAGAAAAATAGTATATTTTCTCAGTGAGTAATTATACTCACCTCTCGTAGCCTGCTTAGAAATTCCTCTTGTCGTTTATAAAACTCACTGCAATTAATTACATCCACGCACGACAATGTATTAGTCTACAATTATTTTTAAAACCAATATCTAGACCACTTATTTATTTTCCCTAAACTCTGTCTAAAAGTTTAGCATAACGACATATACCTAAAATATTATAATGTTACTCGGGCATTATAATGACATATCTAAAATATTATAATCTCACTTGGCATTATAACTATATAAATTAAATTCTAATATCAAGAATTGACATAGACTAGGAATAAAGAAATTATACCAAGCACTCCCCAATTAAAGCACCAAATCTTTGAGGACAACACCCTCTTTTCTTTTTCTTGTTCTTTTTTTATCACTTCTCCCTAACTATTAAATCTACACGGCATGGGCTGGGAGGAGTTCCCTACTTTTCTGTTTCTTTTGTTTTCTTATGAGAGTCAAAACAACACTCATGGACGGCTCATTGCATAATATAAAGGCTGGACAGATTTCTTGATTTCCAATCTATTTTTACTGCATGGTACCCATGCACTTACACGATACACTGCATGCTGCCCTTTGCTGTACACGTGCACAGCCCTGCCACTCAAATTACAGCACACAACTCCACTCAAAGATACAGCACCTGCACGTAAATTCACGCTACCCTACACAACACACTGCATGCTGCCCTTACACATACACGTTACACTGCACTCCACTAATATTGATAGCACACAACTCCACTTCTCTAAATTTTTTGGACAGCACACACTCACTCAGCACTCAGTTGGGGGCTGGAGGGAGGGGGGGTCGAGAGGGGTCAAATGCCCCCTCTCAACCCCCAAAAATTTCCCTCACCCTCGGTAGAAAATTTTTGAAATGCCCTAAATGCCCACCTTCAGCCACTAAAAAGGGGCAATATACGTTATCTTCAGCCATTTACTCATCAGACATCAAGGGCAAACCGCAAGGACTCACACAGCGCAGAAAACCATTTTTTTTCGGTCACAGTTTAGAACTTTCTGGTTTTAGGTTAGACAAAGTGTTGAAGACGATGACACTTTATTTTTTCTCCAAAACGCCCCGTTTGTTGTTAGTTGACTTGGTAAGCTTGAGGCTGCGACACGCTCGTTTGTTTTAATTCACAGACTCCAAACGCTCCGTTTTGCCTTGCTTTGTTTTTAACATCTGTGGGCAACTAGGAAAAAAGAAAGAACGTGGGCCAGTTGGCAATTAAAAACAAAGAAAATTCCTTTGGGCACTATTGAGTGGCCAGATATTTAGTGGGCAATTAAATCAGCCGGCAAGTGATTTTAATTCATGGATTTTTGTTTTAGTCTTTTTTTTTGTTTTTTTAATTTTTTTTTCTTGATGACTTGATTTGGTTGAAACGTTAGTTCCCTTTAATACATAAAAATGATATAAATAATTTTTCATATCATCTTTAACCCATTTACAAGAGATAGAGATGACATAGAGTTGATGTGTAACATAACTCTTTAATATATGCTTATTTATTTAAAGTGTCAGCTCAAATAAAAACTTAAAGAGGCAAATTGCAATTATATGAGTCTACAAATCGCTAAATCAAGAAATTGTAAATTGTGATTCTACGATTCTTCTTACAATACTTCTTTTACTCTGCCAATTTTTTGTTTTCTTCAAGCAGTCAAATCAATTGGTTAGCTATTTTTTAGAGTCTAGATGTGTACAATTAAAATAGAGAAAAAATCAACCATTCTTTTTAACAATTTCTATTTTTTGAAAAGTTAAAAGTACATAATCAAACTTTTATATTGATTAAGATTTTATCTTTTAAATTAATGGTTTATGAATATATATAGCTTCTGTTACATATTTTAATTGTATAAAATATATAATTATAGTTACCAGTTGTGACAATTACTGTTAAAATAGTCTTTTCAGTAATAAATATTGTTTAAAATCATTTACGTAATCGAGTGACTATCTTGTTACATACATTGATAATGAAATATTTAAGAATATGAGCAGTGAAGAAATCTTGCAATAATTTCAAAATACCAAGACTCAATAGGATTGAATAAATTAATGCTGGGCGTGACAAAATAAATTGTAATTTTATATTTATATATTTTAAACAATAATTATTTTTTTTGAATTGTTTATTTATTTCAGTAGTTATATTCATTGATATTTTAATCAATTTTTGTTCAACTTTAATTTTTCATAAAAAAAATTTTTGACCCTTCTGTGCCAACATTCTGGCTTCGCCACTGCTCACACTCACAGCTGCCCACGTAAATTTCCCCTCCTAGAATTTGGACAGCACTTGCATGCAACTCATGCTGCCATACACGTTATCACACACCTCTTCTCCTTTCTTTTCTTCACGTGGACGAGAACGTCCAGCTTCTCTTCTTTTCTTAGGCGTGGATGACGTCCAGCTCCATCCCTTTAATTTTGTTTTCACATGCTATCTTCGACAGTAGCCCAATTCAAAGTGTATAAATATCTTGACTTGCTCGAGCATTCACGTGAATGCTAGAGACGTATATATATATACATATATATGTGTTAGTTAATACACTTACTCTATGACTTTTGATTTCATTTTAACACACCAAAGATTTATTTTTCTTTAAGCTTATTATAAATTAATCACTACCCATTTTAAACTAAAAACATGGAATAACCATCAAATATATTCTTCCAAATATATTTGACTCATCTTAATATCACAATTTTCACTAAAGTGTTCCTAGTCGACCCAATTAAATCCTTGGGTATTACATTGGGCGTAACATTACTCTTGGTTATTAATTCTTCTAAGTCATTTACATAACAAGTTAATAAAATCCTCTATTCATATCTCGGATATAACACTAATAGAGTAACAAAAGAACTTCATCACAGGTTCTTGAATTAATCAACATGGAAAACCGGAGTAGATGCCATGTTCAAGGCTCCATGTGTTTGTCGATCTCCATAGTTTTATGCTTTCTTGAATTACAACTTTGTAGATGCCATGCTAAATCCTTTGAGAAAGAAAAGAGTTAGAGTAGATATCATGCTTAACTCGTTGCTTATGGAGATCAATAGCCTAAGAAATAGATGTCATGCCATTAGGTTGGCAAATTGAGTATCGTGATATGGTTGTAGCATTGCGCATATTGTTTACCTTATTTAAGTATAATTAGCGGTGAACATCGAAGCCCTAGCCCTTTATTCTTATTATTTCAATTGAATATTTTATCTCCTCTCATTCAATATATCTTTTTAGGAAATTCTAAGCATAATTTACACCAATCTTCGTAGGAATGATCTCGTGCTTGCATACTATACTATCGTTTTAATCTTGTGCACTTGAGAGAAAAAAAGTGCATTTATTCACCTATTTATCTAGGTGAAAATTCGTACAACAATGGCGAAGACTTACATTCAATGCCACTCCATATTTGACTAATTTACCACATACCATGACCCATACGTTTCTCAAAGACATTCTTCCACGGTACTAGAACCGTACTGCATGTGGTGAGTAGAGCCATTTTTTAGGTTGGAGATATGTAGGAAACCCAGGAAATGGTCCCGTCTTAAAATGAAAA
The DNA here is from genome assembly GCA_900184695.1 of Betula pendula. Taxonomy (NCBI): domain Eukaryota; kingdom Viridiplantae; phylum Streptophyta; class Magnoliopsida; order Fagales; family Betulaceae; genus Betula; species Betula pendula. The sequence continues at coordinate 159,898 of FXXK01000482.1, forward strand.
GCTCGCAAATCTTCAATGACATCTGAATAGGCAACTGAAATCTGGCATCCCAAATAATTAGTAAAGCATAAACATCAAACAAAATGGGAATAACAAACATAAGAAAAATTTATATACCTCAAAAGTTTCATGGTTACACTGTCTGACTTTGCAACCAGCGTGCAAGCATAAAGGTGTCTGCTTCAATGCAGGAGGAGCTTTTGGATTGTTAAGGTTCCTCAATCTTGTTTTTGGAGTTGGCAAAAGCTTTTAAAGTTGAGACTGAAAGCCAAAAAGTTTTTGAAATTTGAAGTTGGTAATGGTAGAAATATCCATTTATGGACTGATTGGTGGCACTCGGAGGGGGTGTTGTATGACAGGTTTGGGTATCGTGTGATCTATGAGGCCAATAGCAATGTAAATGCGAAATTATCTTCAGTGCTTAGAGATGGTGTTTGGTTTTGGGGGCTGGCAAGATCTGAAGATATGGTATTGATTCAAAGCAAACTCTCATTGGTGAATCTGGGTAAGTGTGATCGTCTACTTTGGATGGTTTCTAAAAACGGTTCTTATTCTAGCTTTGATACTTAAGATGCTATGAGAGAACATCAGGGGATTGTAAAGTGGTGGCACTTAATTTGGTTCCCCTTAACAATCCCAAAGCATGCTTTCCTCCTTTAGTTAACAATGAAAAATGCGTTAACTACTGAAGATAGATTATTGAAGTGGGGTTATGAAGGGGACACGAAATGTGTGTTTTGCAGGCATGTTATTGAAGATAGAGACCACTTATTTTTTGTTTGCAACTATAGTGGTAAAATTTGGAGACATCATGTCTTTGTGTGGTGTTGAGGATCCCTCGATTTGCTGGGAGGATGTTGTTAATTTGGGGTTGACACAATGGACAAGGAAAGTGCTAAAAGCTTACTCTTGTGGTCTTGCCCTTAGAGCTACGGTCTACCATCTTTGGCGGAATAGAAATGCTTTGAAGCATGATAATCATCCCTTGTCTGAGGACCACTTATACAGAAAATCAATTGGGAGATTCGAGTTAAGCTTTTAAGTAAAGGTAAATTCAAGAAGACTGTAGGCAATGTTGGCATATGGTACAGATGGGGTATTGAACCCAATATACTAGTTTAGTCATAGTGTTTGTATAGGTTGGCTCTTTCTGTTTTGATTTTGAAGCTTCTTTCAAAATCTAAATTATCTGCTATTTCTACTAAAGTATAAAGAGGTATGGTTGTTGTCTTGTTGATATAAGATGATTCTGATTCATTACAAAAAAACAAACAAACAAACAAAATAGTACATTCACAACCATGCATTTGACACTTTTCCTTGATAACAAGCTTGTTACTACCTGCTCCTTCCACACACGCCCCACTGTCAGTCAGTAAACGAGCAAGATCAAGCACTTCGGGTTCCTGTGGTGAAAAATTGGGCCAAGAACTCACTTCAATATTCTATTATTCCATTAGACAACAATCTTTAATGCCCTTCCATCATCCTCAAAACCACAATCTAGAAAATTTAGTGAGATTCTTAATGCCATACTTGGGCAACGTTTGAGAGTACAATCAGTCCATCAGCCATACATGCTGCCATCATAAGAGTTTCAGTTGCCCCAACACTGGGATAATCAAGTTGGAATCGCCCCTACCAATCCTCTGCCATTTGCAGCATGTGCTTGAACTTTCCCATCCCTTTAATGGTGCACAAATATTACTTGGTTGATTCTTTGCATAATTTACAGAGCTTGTAAATTCCAATGCAACAAGATTCACTTATCTATAGGTTTATCATTAACTGGTATGTCTTCTTCCTTTTTTTTTTTTTTCAAATTTCTGCTCCTTTGTTGTCCGACCCAGCCCTACTTTTATCTTTGATGGGAACATGGTCAACAGTTTGGGAAAGTTTAGAAGGCATATGTAGGATAGATTTGGGAAATCGTCTACAAGTACTTGTGGTGGGCTTAGTAGTAGGAATATTTGTTGATCTAGCATTTACAATTTTAGAAAGATTCAAAGATTGACGTGGGCTTTGAAAAATTCCAAAGATTTTGAAGCAAATAGTTGCTGGAAAAAAAAAAAAAAAAAAAAGAAGCGGATATACGCTATGTATGAAAATCTATAGTTGCTGAGGAAAATATGTGGGGTGATAGGAAATGTGAATTTAATTATTTAATTAATACTTTAACATTTAGTATTAGAAGGGAGATACATCCATCAAATTTTTTGAATTTTGGATACTATACATTGCAAGTTCTGTACTTTGCGTTGGAAGTGAATGGCACCGGTTTCCATCATCATTTTTTGTTGGAAAAATTATATTTTACCCCCCTAATGTTTGAAGGAATTTTCAATTTAGCTCCCAATGTTTAAAAATTGGCAATGTACCCCCCCAATGTTTGCTAAAAAATTCAATTCGGCCCTTCCATTACCTAAAGCCGTCTAAATTACCGAATTTATGTTCTCCAATTTTTTATTATTTTTTTTACTGTTTTTCACTGATTTAAAAAAATAATATAAAAAAAAATTAAACACTAGGGGTGGCCGGCCACCCCCATTTTGGCCAGGGGGTGGCTTGAGCCACCTCCTATGGCTGGCCAGGGGGTGACCGAACCACCCCATGGTCCATGAGGGTGGTTCGGCCACCCCCAAATTGCAAAGGGGGTGGTCGAAACCACCCCAAGAGACCCATGCGAGTGGCCGGCCACCCCTAAAGGCCTTAGGGGTGGCTTCGGCCACCCCAGACCGACCGGTCTCGGGTGGCCGAAGCCCACCCCAAAGCCTTTGGGGGTGGTTCGGCTACCTCCAAATTGCAAAGAGGGTGGCCGAAACCACCCCAAGAGACCCATGGGGGTTGCTGGCCACCCCTAATGGCCTTAGGGTGGCTTCGGCCACCCAGACCGGTCGATCTGGGGTGGCCGAACCACCCCCAAGGCCCTTGGGGGTGGTTCGGCCACCCCCATGGGTCCCTTGGGGGTGGTTTCGCCACCCCTTTTGCAATTTTGGGGGTGGCCAGCAACCCCATGTGTCTCTTGGGGGTGGTTTCGGCCACCCCCTTTGCAATTTGGAGGTGGTCAAAGCCACCCCTAAGGCTTTAGGGTGACCGGCCACCCCATGGGTCTTTTAGGGGTGGTTTCGGCCACCCCCTTTGCAATTTGGGGGTGGCCGAACCACCCCCATGGACCATGACCAACCATAGGGGGTGCGGCCGAATTAAGTAAATCCGGTATTTAGACGATTTTAAGTAACGGAATGGCCGAATTGAATTTTTAGCAAACATTGAAAGGGTACATTGCAAATTTTTAAACATTGGAAGCTAAATTAAAAATCCCCTCAAACATTGGGGGATAAAATGTAATTTTTCCTTTTTTGTTCCTGATTATGTCGGAGAAGTACGATGGATTGATGATGGATTTCGAGGTCTTCTACCACTCCCATTTAATTCTACCCTCGGGGGGACTGTAGCTGCACCAAATTATTTTAACAATAAGAACAAGGCAGCAAACGAACAATATGTAATTAATCTGTCCTAGAAGATTAGTTGATATGTCTAAACTTGTTCTATTTTTCCTCCATTTTTTCATTGATGACTTATCCTTGATGTTACAGCTTCGGGATCTTCAAGCTTGTACTTTCCTCATTGAGCTGCAGCTTAATCGACCTTCCCCAACACGCGGAAGTGACATGTCAACGTGGGAGGTAAAAGTCAATCTTTTTTCATCTTTTCACCTTTCCTTCTGTGATTGTGCAGACATGTTTTATTTTTAATGTTCCTCAGGTAGCTGCAGCATTGCCTTACCTAGACAAGGAGCTCTCTCCTCCCACATTCCGGTCATTTTTCATCCCATACCTGTGGCAAGAGAAGAATGTATTTGGCATGTACTACCTACTTAAAAGAGTACCAAAATGATTTGCGAGCTATATTCTAGAAACTCTTGACGACCATCACTTTTTTACATTTTGTTCTAACTTGGACCTAGTGCCCATCAAAGAAGAAAAGCCCGAAATCCATTGACACCTAATTTGAAAATGAGATTGTAGCTGTTCTTAACTAGTAGGGTTTACCTGATTCTCTATTGAAAATTGAGTTGAGTAGGCATTTGGAAATGAGATTGTAGCTGTTCTAACTCTAACGAGTAGTGTTTACCTGATTCTATATTGAAAATTGAATTGAGTAGGCCTTGGATTTATACTAGTATGTTTTCTACAGATTATATATTAGTATTATTTTTTTTCTTTTTTCTTTTTGGGGTTTCCCCGGTTATCTCTTGGGGTATTGCTGAAAATATTTCACACAATTTGTAGTGGTGGTGGTGCTTGTCAACATTGGGTTATGGGTGGTTCTTTTGTGGTGGGTGTAATCTTTGTTTTCCTATGTTGTTTTTTGTTGGCTAGCTTCTTGTGTGGTTTGTTTTCCCTATTTCTCAAATCAAGGAATTTAGAAAGACAATTCCACGCAGATAAGAGCACCTCGCTATAGAATGAGATGAACATTGGCCATGGTATCGATCATTTTGGGATAATCCGAGAATATTGAAATAAAGAATAAAGAAATCCACCTCTTAGGCTTGAGCTAGATACTCAGTTCAACGAGGGCTATTCCCTTCCGCTGCCGACTGTCATCCCCTCACTCAGGATTGGCCCTAAAGAAGTAGAGTGAGTACCAGCTTATAGGGTCTTCTCTAGTTGTGTATGCTCTTTCTTCTCTGCAGACTGTGAAGAGCAGACTCTAGAGAATCAAAATCCAAGAACATGGCCTACCTACTAAGTGGAAATTCTGAAATAACGAAAGTTATATTTCATGATATTGCTCCGCACGAATAGGAGTGATAGAAAAGCACCTGCTATAACCTGATTATCTTTCACACGTAATACTGAGAATACCGTAATTATAGAAAGTTATACCCGCCGGCAGGATTAATTAACGATCCTTGTTAACTTCCAATTTATAATTTGTGATGAATAGGCTCCTTTTGGGACAATAAGATGACTATCTGAGAATGATATTTGGTAAGGAGCGGTATTTCAATGAATTTGGCCATTTCTACTCAATTGCTATCCAAACCCCAAACTGGTGATAATCTGGCTGGTTTATTTCCTCCTGTCATCTCTAGATTTAGAAGAACATTTCTCCTTTGTGTGCCATCCCTGACGCCTGGCGAGTAAATCCAATACAGAGATTACTTCAAGCCATAGCCCCAGGCTAGGTTCTACAAAAAGCCCCCGGCCCACAGATGGCTAGTCACAGGGGTTTGTTTTATATAAAACCGCTATGTAGAGTAAACATCAATCCAGAAGGGTAGATCACATATACTATATTGATTTGTATCCATATTAAAGCTTATATATTCGTTTATAGGAGAAGCTGGCGCTCGATTCTCATCACTGGACAGCAAAAAAGAAATGGCTAGTCACCTGGTCGTCGAACAGGCGACACAAAGACATATATAACTAATAATACAGTTTGAATACATCATCTACAACATCACAGAATAGAACTAAGTACACGATCCTATACAAAAATGTACATGTCCCAAACGACATCCAATACGTAATAGCCCGAGTTAATGGATAAACGAGATGCATCATAGCCAATCACTCCTCAAATACCTGCAGCCAATATACATAGTAACATAGAAGATCATCCATGAATTACATAAGGCGGAAAGAGAATGATGTGGAGTCAACAGATTCATGGAGATAGAAAGCGCCACTGAGTTTTCGTAAGCGAAGGGAAGGTGTTAGTTAAATGAGTTTACAATAAACGACTAAGCTAAGAGTATACGCATTTTATTTTGAAACATAAGCAGCTGTAAGTAAACCATGTGATTCATAAAACATCCGAATAAAATCATAAAATATTTGGATGGGAACATACAATGTCGTTTCCAGTCTCACCGGTGTATAGCACACATACGCACTACAACTAAGTTATAAAATATATCATATAATTAGCTGATGCTCATAATACAGTATGCCCTTCCCCTGTGGGTGAAAACAGCAAGCATATAAGCATATCTAAGCAACAAAACATAAGTCAGTGTGCAATTAGCCGTAAGAAATATACATATGTGCTTTTCCATGAAACGATCATATGCATACTAATACGTCTAGAATCAATAAATTAGGGAGGTTTTTATAATCCATTCACTCCACATACATTTAGCTACTATTATTATTCTTAAAATCATCGGCTCAATATCGATTCGTATTTCTTCAGGGTTTTATACCAATAAATTATTAGGCCTCTAAATATCAGCAACTCTTCGCATCAATATTATTATAAATTACAATAAATTATTTCATAGAGAATTTTTGGGCGTAAGAGCTAGGCCATCGCAGATAATTGTCACTCACAAATGGTATTAAAACGCCTTTGGTGTCTCTCGCGGCAACTCTAATAATGCCGGTGTCGATTCAATAAAGGCAGGATCATTGTAGGCACTCCAACAACTCATAATATCCTTACTCTGTTGCTACGGAGGAGATATCTTACCACTCCGCGTTTGGGAAATAAAAAAGGGTAGACTGGTGCTGACGAAGTTCTTCTCACGACTATGGCTTATGCGGCCAAAATCAGGTGTACACGTTGGGGAGAATCGGTGGCCTTTTAAGATAGCCTTGGCATAATGGAACAACTCAAAATCTACTTAACCCTTGTGGCGCCTAAAGTTCGTCGTATGCTCAAGATTAATTTCTTTTTTTAGGCTCTGAGGGGTGCATAGATGGTTTCCTAGGTGATCACGACGTCTCTAACACTCTCATGGTGTATCATGCTAGTCGTTTTCTCACTGTCTCCTTTTCTCAGTATCATATGTTGGGATGGGCTCCCCCTATGCTCGGTCTACTCCTCCCCCTATGGTCCAAATATCAAGTTTTATTGTACTATGAGCCCATTTAATCCGCTCTTTACCGTACCCTTAAATACGCTAATGAATAGGGCTAATAAAATGCGACGTTACATATCAGTAAGATCTGACACCAGTAATTAATCATATCTGTATAGTTAGTAAATAGATGAGCAAACATATATAGGCGCGAATATCATCTTTCTCTTTTCTCAGACACGTAGCGCTCTAAAAGTCGAATAAAATATTTATTTAATAAAAAGCATTACTAAATAATAAGATAAATTGATATAAGAATGAACGAAATAAATGAGTTTGAATTGGCAAGTCAAAATCATAATAATAAATAAATAGGGCCAAGAGGCTTCCTCGGATATCCACCGAGACTACATAACAAATAACTCACATATCTAATAGCGCTAACACAATCTAAGCCACATATCTGATAATACAATACCATATTCCACTTCCGAAAGAAGAATCTCATTGTGATTAGTCAGTCCAATCCTAATGTCATATGGAGCATACCGGTACTTCCTTAGTGGCTACTGGGATATCTCTGCCTTATATAGCATAAACAGATGTATTAAGCATGGCACACTTATACTCCTAGACTTTCTCTTTAACTCTTCACATAAAGGAATTTTAGCATAGTGCTCTATTCTTGTTTACTAGCGCATATGGTTACTTTACAAAAAGCATTAAACTATAGCTGGAGAAACATTTGAACAAAAGCACTAGAATGAGAAGCCAGAGCCTTTATAGGGTAGTGGTGTATCAATCTCAGGTACATCCCGGTTTTAATGTTACTCATGAGTTATGATTAATTCCAAGAACATGTGATGGGGTTCTTTTTGTATACATCCTGTTAGGGCCAAGGATCGGCCCATCTCAAATTGACACCTAAATAATAACATATCCATACCACCAAGCATATGATAATCAAAACACATACATGTGAGGATTCCATCAAGAAAACGGAAATAATCAAGTTAAAGCCATAAAAAATATGAATTGGTAGCAAGAACAAATTGAAACCTTAAGAAACATGATTAAGCTTCAATCGAGCCCTAACATAAAGAAATATTAGCTACCAATATAATTTGGATGAAAATTCAAAATCCCCATACAAGAAATTATAAACAAAGAAAAACTACAAAAAAGAACAAAGAACCTTAAGAAAAAAACCCTTACTTTGAAGCCTTTGATTGCTTCTCTTCAAGCTGTGTGTATATGTTTAAGAGATTAAGGGGAGTATTTATAACGAGTTTAGGAACAACGCTAGTCCAGATTTCGTGGGCCAACACTAGGAGTCCAAAATCGAGTTGGAGTAGTTAGATCTTTCCAAATCGAGATAATTATGCCGACTTTAACCTGGTTCAGCGCGCAATGATGGCTCGAGCTTAAATATGGATATGGCTCGAGCCAAAGTGATTGGCTCGAGCCTAAACAGGGGATATGGCTCGAGCTAAGTGGATGGCTTCTAGGCCAAATGCAGATAATGGCTCTAGCCAAGTGATGGCTCAGCCAAAGCAGATGATGGCCTTCTAGCCAAGAATGATGGCTCGCTAGCCAAAGTATGGATATGGGGCTCCTAGCCCAAATTCCCTTCAGCTTTTCTCCAACATCTGATCTTCCTAAAGCCCGAAACTTGATGGGGGAATTGAATTGCTTGTTCTTCACAAATACACTACAAAATAAAGGAAAAACACAAAAACAACACAAAACATCATATTATAATGAAACTAAGAGATTAACATTTTAAAAAAAAGATATGAGTTAAGGGGGCCTTGAAATGTGTAACATTCAGCACTTATCAATCCCTCCATAAAGCAAAGCACTAGGTCTGTTCGTCTTTTTTCCCAAAGGGAACAAAAAAGTTCCTCCTTTTGAAGATGCTAAAACAAAAAATTCAGAGGCAAAATGTTCAGGATGGAAAAACAAAATCTTCTCCTCAAGCAGCCCGTACCAACCCTCATCAAAGTCGGTTGCCTAATGCCATCCCCTCCGTACTCCTGTCCTTTTCATCCTCCCCAAGAAAGCAATTTGTAACAACATTGAGGGGGCCCTGTTTGCCGAAAAATTTTGGGTGGGGTTGCCCCTCTGAAAAAAAAACCACCATACCGACACCTTTTGGTTTTAAGTTGAAGAGAAAACCATGTTGCTCCTAAATCTTGTGCGGTGGGCTTTGGGCATCGAGACCCCTACGAATCCCAAAACAGATCCATTGTTATGCCAAATTAGCCTGAGAACCTGGTTTCAAATAAGCCCTCTGCTTTGGGGTTTCCACCTTCAAAGTCAAATATCTTCATCTAAAACTCTGACCTCCTCAGAATTCCCTCCCGTCATCTATCCACAGCCTCTTGGCTCTGGAAAGGCATCTTCAAATGGTAGGAAACTTGTAGAACGAAAGGAGCATGCCATGTCCCAATCTCCTCGGTGCCTCCTCGTTATTAACAATTTGGAGCTTCACTTTAGGATTCCCTGTCCATTGAAGGGTTTTAAACCAACACCAAACCCCTCACCATCTTTCCCAGCTCCCAAAACCTCGAACAGTTTGAAAGACCTTCAATTCCCCCCACCCATCGCAGCAGTTGGAATAGCCCCATCTCCCCTCAAACTGCCTCTTTTTTGATCCTCAAACCACAATCCAAAATTCCTTGAAAAATCCATCACTTCCCCCTTTCCACCCCAGAGACCAGCCTTGGATAAAGATGAGTTTGGACCCCATTCCCCCTCAGGAGTGTTTCTGTTAAATCAAAGCTTTTGATTTAATTTTCCCACTTCCCCCTCCCTTCCCTTCACCCTTCCCCCACCAGATTGGACCTCCGCCCCTTTGAATCTTAAAATCCAGCGACAGCCTAAAAGCATATTCCTTTGGAGAATCACTTGGGATAGTCCTCACCTCTTAGATCAAAACAAATTTTCAAATGTCTCCCCCCAAGCCACCCCCGAAACCCTATCCTGCCCCTCCTGCAGTGTCCACCTAAAACCATCCAACACAATTTTTTCTTGCGCCCTTTTGCCAGAACTATTGGGAGGAATTCTACCTATGGCCCATCTAAACACCTCCCTTTTCAATTCCTTCCCATCTCCTCCATCCACGTGGGACCGTTAGGCCCCCGGCCCCCCCCGGCGCCCCCACACCGCGAGCCCCTCGCGCCCCCCCGCCATCCCTCCCCATACTTTCTGCTTGTTTGAGTTTCAAATTCTAGACCAGACGTTCAAGCAATGCCCGCTGCATAAAAATTGCTATAAACTCACAACTTTACACACTACTTTTAACTAAGTAACTCATGACACTTGAAAATCACAAGTTCAATAATCCATAGTATTCTAGGGTTTAAAACATAACCCCAACTGAATTGCTTAGCAACATTACAACCACACTCTAATTCTAACATGACATTTTACCCTAAACTATGTAAACATTCCTTTCCATGGCACCCATAAAAAACCTAGGGTTAATTAACATCTAAATGTAATTAACCCATATAAGAGTAGAAATTATGGTATTTAAACATCAAAAGCCTCAAATTAATCAAAATACCAAGAATTTAGGGGTTTATGCCTAAAACTAGATTATTGTGAAATTAGAGTTTAATCTCTTAATTCAACACTCAAGCTTACATTTTGTACTATAATTCTCACCTAATATTAAAGCCCTAAGCCAATTTAAAGGTTTTAATCTCATACCCAAAAATTGACCTAACTTAGAGAAAATTAGGGATTTCGAAATTACCACAAATCAACTGGTAAAATGGGAGCTTTGATGTTGATAATCAAAACCCAATCCTTGGAGATGATGGTAGCCTTGATTGTACCAAAGCCCAAGCTCAAAATCCAAAACCCACGTTAAGAGAGAGTTGAGAGAATGAAGGCGAGAGGGCTGAAAATCATGTGGTTTACTCCTATATAGACAAAATCCATGCCAACCAAACTCAAGTTCATGAGAAGAAGAGAAGTGAGTTAAGAGAGGTGGAAGTGTGCATGAAAAATTGGAGAGAAAGGGACTTACGGTTCAGATTTTTCCCAAAATGCTAGAAACCCGTTTTCTTCATCAACACAATTTCTGCATCACTCTCCCTCAAATCTCACGGTCCACCATCTCTCTTTTCCCTCAATCAAATTTCAGCATCTCTCTCTCACACACACGGTCAGTGAGTGAAAAGGCAAAGGAAAGGAAAAGAAAAGAAAGAGGGGGAGGCAGCGTGCGAGAGAAGCAGGGGAGGAGAAAAGAAAAGGAAAAAGAAAGAAAAGGAAAGAAAGGGAAAGAGGGGGCTGCACGTGGATGGGGTGAGGAGAGGGTAAGTGAGTGCAACATATGAAAAAATAAATAAATAAATAAATCGATGGAGGTCAAGAATTCTAATTCATTAACCTTTTAGAACATTCCTAGTGAGCTCTCTAAATATAACATTTTTCTAAATTTTTAACTAAACACCCAAAAAATCTCATTTAACAAGCTCTCTATCCAAAGTTAAATATAACATTTGTCAGATTTCATCTTTAAATCTAAAGAGCTAAAATTCAAATGTTAAACTTTTTCTAATATTACTTTTCAACTTTGGCCCAACAAACTTGTTTCGTTCTACTTTGTTTCTCTCTCATGATAGTTAATGTTATCAATAAAAAATAATATTTATTTAAAGTAGAGAAACATTTAGAAAGTTTATTATTTAGTAGTTTGAAAAAGTGGCTCTCTAAATCCTTTAAAATGAATTTTTAGAGTTAAATGTAAAGAAACTTTAAAGAGCTCACTAAGAATGTTCTTACTCCCTTGTCATTATACCACCGTTCAAACCTTCGATTTGAAAAGCCTATCATACCTTTCCATTTCAGATAAATTAATCATGGAACATGATATCTATGGATGAAACCGTCTAATTAATCATGGAACATGAGATCCATGGATGAAACCATCTGAGTTTTCTCATTTCGAGACACATTATGAGTCCATTATAACCTATTATGAGTCCATTATGCATAAGCTAATGTAGTTTCGTCATGAAAGAGCAGGTTTTGACCTTATGGCACACAAACACTCAATTATGTAAAAAAATATGAAAGAAAAAAGATCACAATTATTTTTTAGGTTTTACTTTTTCGAATTTATAGGGGGCATTTTTGTCTTATTAAAACACTCGTAAGGTCATTTTTGTCTTTTTACAAGATATGAAGGTACATTACAAATTTTTTATAGTATAGAGACATTGCAAATTGGATGGTAATTTGAAAGAGGTACATGTACCTAAATAATGATAATAATAGTAATAAATATTTGCTGGTTATGCAGTTCAATGAAAAAATTCGTTTTTAGATAAAATTAGTATTATACAAAAAGATTTGAAAAATTAAACGGGTACCAAATTTTTTACCAAGAAATGGTTACCAAGATGATATGAAGCTTATTCATTGGAGATGATCAAAACAATTAATAAAAAAAAATGCTACTGGTACAATTGAATAAGTTTCACATCATTTTAATAGTCATTGTTAGATAAAAAATTTGATACCCTTATCATTTCTCAAATAATTTATAACCTCCATTCTTCACTCAAGTATCCTACGAGACAGGCTATGCTTTGGTCCCGTTGTAACAAATGTGATCTCTAGCCCCGCCATGTCATCATTATCAAAACCAAGTCACGTATATATAAATAATCCCAACCGGCAACCAATGGTGTTAATGTATATACACAACAACTAAAATTCTAACCATTAGTCAATTTCTCCCAAACAGTTGTAATTTATTCTCCCACAACAAACTCTTTTTATTTTTGTATTAAATTCATTAAACTATTTACTTGTTATGTTTATTTTAAAGATTTTTTAAATCTAAAAAGAGAAAATAAAAATTATTGAAAGTAAATTACTTTGGCATCAATAAATTTACGTGATATTTTCAGGTTCATTTAGTGGAAGACCTTTCGCAAAATGTAACACAAAGAACAATATAAAAGACTAAAGAAATACTTAATAACCATGTAGTCAATGAAATTAAAGTAGTTTTCAATATTATAAGTACAAATTAATAGAAACTTGAAACCAAATACTCAAAGATAGTGAAACTTGCAATTGAAACCAACCGACCAGGAAACAAAGAGCAATTAATAGAAAGAACACTATTTCAGTTTCCGTTGAAGTTATCTGTCATAAAATAATAAACAATTTAGAAAAGGTAGGGAATGAGCAATTCAATTAATTGATAAACTTACCAAGAGAATCGTGACTTTCTAATTATTTTCCCGCAAATGTAAAGAGTGATGTATCCAAACAAAAATACAACTAAAAAGGAAAAGATCAAATACCAGTTTCCAGATGATATCACTAATTGCTAGTCAATGATCACTAGCTCAAACCCAACTTCCCTCGGCAAATTTTGAAGCATTCTAGCGAGTCTTGGACTGTCTTCCACCTTCACATATTGCAAAGTGGTCAAACTCAATAGTTCTGGTGCGCGAGTAAATTGATGGCAACTCCAGATAACCAAATGCGTAAGCCTTGGCATTGCACTTCTCTCTTGATTCCATTCTTCAATTTTCAAACCACGCAATTGGAGGAAATGGAGTTGAGGAAACGAATATGCGGCAACGTGGATGCTAACATCAGATAAAGGATCTTCAAATACATGTAGTTTCAGTATCCGAAGGTTGCGAAGCTTTCCCAGCTCTGTCACGCAGGCATCGACTCTTTCAACATCTGTTAAGCTTAGCTTGGTGACTGACGATGGAATTGAATCCGGATTTCCAGCAAAGATTCCACAATTCTGAATTCCCAATATTTCAAGATGAGCTAAATGGTGGAGGCTTGGAAAAGAAACTACTTCATGCCTATCCCTCAATGACCCTCTATTAATTTGTATTTTCAATTTCCTAACATTAGGAAACTTTTCCGGTACGACAAAGAAACTATGTTGTTGAGGATCATAATTCAAATCTAAGGAGGAAAGGACTTGGAGGTTCACTAGAGCTCCCTCTGAATCCCAAGGTAACGAAAATCCATTAGACATATACAGATTTCTTAAACGGTGCAGCTTAAATATCCCTTTCGACAAATGTCTCGTTGAATTACTAGAGCCTCGTACACTAAGCGTCACTAGATTTGTAAGGTTGAAAATGTAATCTGGAATAGTATTATTCAGAATTCTTAACCTCAAGTACCTCAAATGGATAAATGTTGCCATGCTTTTGGTAAAGACTAAAAAATGTGGTGGGTAATAAAGCACTCGAAGCAGTTTGAAGTGTTTCTCCACCCAAGTGCTTGGGTAACGAAGATAGTCGGTACGAGCAAAGAATAACAAAGAACGGGCATGTGTAGGGAAAGAGGGGTTTGAAGACATATATCGACCAAAGTTACCTTGGATGGATAGTCTGCGGGAATTGTTCGTGGATGAATGGTAATCTGAATGAACCTCAAGAAACTTCTCTTCCGCACTCTCTGTTATGCAGAGATCTCGCAAAAGATCATGGATACGACATGTCTTTACTCCTCCATCTGTCCTCCTGCTAGCCACTTGGATCAAGCTTCGATCAATCAACTCTTCCAAGTACATTTCAGCATCATCCTCCGGGCATCCATGGCGAGTTTGCTGTATGAAACCCTCCGCTACCCACAGGTTAATCAATTCCCTTACCGGGATCTCAAAGTCTTCCGGGTATATACCAACATACAAAAAGCATGGTTTCAAGTGCTCGGGCAGATCGGTGTAGCTTAAGGATAGTATTTTCTCGCATATTGTTTTATCCTCTTTACGATTAAGCCAACTAGTTACATGATCGCCAACAAATTTCGACCATATGTGGAGTTTCTTGTCCATTTTTGCTAAACGGCCCGCTAATACCACAATCAAAAGTGGTAAGCCTTGACAACCTTCTGCAATTTGCCTCCCAAGAGTTTCTAATTCGGGCGGACATGTTCGTCCTCGGAACACTTTCTTACTGAAGAGTTTCCAGCTTTCATTTTCGTCAAGAAATGGGAGATAATAAGGAGAAGTATGACTTGCACCTAACGCCACTTCTTTATTTCGGCTAGTGATCAATATTCTGCTTCCGTTGGAGTCATCAGGAAAAGCAAATCTTACCGCATCCCAGACTTCAGGTCTCCAGATGTCGTCCATGACTACTAGGAACCTCCTCCCTTGCAAGCATCTCAATAGCTGCTTTTTTAGTTCATCCTCCTCAGTCATGTCTTCAAGTCCCATTCCCAACTCCTTTAAAATTTTAAGCAACAATTCTCTGGTTTTGAAATCTTGAGACACACACACCCATACATGACGGTCAAAGTGCCCCGTAACACGAAGATTATTGTATATTTTCTTGGCAAGAGTGGTCTTGCCCAGCCCGCCCATTCCGATGATTGAAATGACATCAAGCTTAGGATCCCCTTCAGTAAGCTGCTTCACCAATGTCGTTGAGTCATGAACGAAGCCCACCACGTCATCTTCCTCGACTTCTCTCCTGAGTCTGTGCATTGCCTCCTCCTCGACTACATTTACAGAAGCTTCAACACTTTCAATGCCGTACCTTTCTCTATTGCTGTAGATTTCGTTGATTTTCTCTTTGATGCCTACTATCTTCATTCCAACATTTCGAAGCATCAATGTGTGTTTAGTGAAATAAAATATCCTCTTTATTGCGCTCCTCCTCCTGTGTTTCGCGACCTTGAAGATGAAATTGTCGATCACATCCTCAGCCTCGTGAGCCACGTCCCTGATTTGCCGAACAACCTCCTTCACAATTTCATCGTTCCGTTTTCCCTGAGAGTTCTTTAGGAAGATATTTATGAAACGGAGCTCCACAATAAGTAAATTGACTTTATCCTCGACTCCAGCAATGAAATTTGCTTCTTCTTGGAGTCGACCGGACAAGTTCTTCAGGAGGAAATTGACAACAGTGTCTGCCATAATTGCTTAAAAAAGGGAAGGAAGGATGAAAGGAAACAGATCCACAATCGGTAATGGTTGATTGTTTAGATTTCGATTTTGGGAATGTTGTTGGGAGTGATAAGAAGATAAAGATATGAGGAGAGAAAGGGATGAGAGAAGAGTTGAGAAGGCAAAGTTGCGATCTTGGAAAAAGAAATACAGAAAAAGGGTAGGAGGTAACGTATAGACCCACAGTCACAGAGAGCAATCACATGGAAAGCAGCTTCCAAAGACTTAAACAAGAAGGAAGATAAACAACTATTTTGTTTTGGGCATTTCCACGCTGCTTCGATAAAATAAGGCCGATTCGGAAAAACACACGACAAACTTGTTTTTTTTTTCTTTTTCTTTTTCTTTTTTTTATAAAATTATGATATGGACATATGTTGGGTGGGGTAGGACTAGCAGACTAGCAGTAATGCCCATGTACATCAGTGCATCCCTGTTTGAAGCGTTGCTAGTCCAGGTAGTCGTACCCCACTCAACTGCCAGATTTATCCTGACGTCATGCCCTGGGGTCCCACTTCTCGTCATGTCCTGGGGTCCCAGATTTATAGATGTATGAGGATTTTTCTGTTGAATAGAAAAAAACTATTCAGCTTTGATCTTTTCGATATATATATATATATATCGAAAAATGCTGAAATATTTGTTGAATTGCTACAAAACTCACTCATCAAATATTAGAAATGTGAACGCTCTAAAAGAGTTTCAAGACAGAAATTCCTTGGCCAATAAAGACGGAAATTTCTCTGAAAAGACACAAATGGCAGATTAGATTGACTAGAAGCAAAGCATGGGCCTTTCGGTGGTAAAGTTGCTCCGCCACTACTTTTAGGTAGAATTTTTTTTAGATGCAAAAGAGTTTCACATGCCTAAAGTTAAAGTTTTTTATTCTATTGATCACGGTGTATCCTTTTTCTTTTTCTTTTCTTTTTTTATTTTATTTTGTATGAAAAGTAGATCCTTTTTCTTATTCGCACTTGACTTGGTTTTCATATATTCTTATAGAAAGTTGGAAAAATATATATATATATATTATATATATATATATATATATATATATATATATTTCAGTTTTAACTACATTTTCTTTACGAATTTGAAATGCTTCATTTGTTGAGTTTTTAATCAATTTTGCAACATCCGTTGGTATCACCTAATATTAAAAAAAAATAATTTGTTTACTTTTTAAATAAAAATACTTAAATCTTAAAAATTTAAAAAAAAAAAATAAAAATTGGGAATCCATAGTAGTGGCCCGAGGTGGTCCACCCAAGGGTGAGAGTGGCTTCCAAGCCACCCCCTCCCACTCTTTCCATTTGGGTGGTCCACCCTTAGATTTATTTTTCTTTTTAATTTACTTTTTATTTTTATAAAAAATTACATATATCCCTCAAACTATCACCATATTGTCAATATTTCTCCTAAACTACTAATTGTGTCTGACTAATTGCCAAGCTGATTTGAACAACAACAGTATTCCTCATAAACTACTAAAACAATGTCAATGTCTCTTAAGGCCAGCAAAAAGACCTTAAATTTTTTTTAATAAGACAAAAATATTTTTAAAATTCGGAAAAAAAAAAACGAAAATTAATTTTTTAAAAAAATAAAACAAATTTCTTGAAAAATAAAAAATAAAATGACACCCTTGGTTTTTAATTTTTAAAATTTTAAAATTTTTACTTTTTTTAATTTTTCTTTTAAGTTTTTATTTTTTTGTTATAATTTTATGAAGGGTATTTTTTTTCATTTAGAGGACATTAACATAATTGGTAGTTTGGGAGGAGGAGACATTGACAATAGGGTGGTAGTTTGAGAGGGATATTTGTATTTTTTTTTACTAATAGATTTTTGTTTTTTTTGGTTTTTTTTAAGTTAATTTTTATTTTAGTTCTCTTAGAAAAAAGAAAAAATAAGTATTTTGAGAATTTTTGTTAAAATGGCATGTGACCACTTTTCCATCCAACATAATTGACGAAGCTAACTGAGTGCCTTTTTTGACACATAATGGGAGTTTGATGTATCAAAGTATCACATGTGTTAGTTTGTGTAGCCTTTTGAAAATGTTTGTTAATTCACCCATTTTAATTTCTGATTTAACCCCAAACTGTAACAGAAGGAAGACATTGCAAGCAATTGAAAATTCGATACAATAAATTGAGAGATCCTGAACTTTGGAGTGCACATTGCAAAATGGGTGACAATTTAGGGGGTAAGTGAAGTTATCCCAAATATTAATAATTTTTTTTTCTTTTTGTGAGTGAATAGTACTCAATATTGTTAATGAGTATTGTTCACTCACCAAAAAGTTTTCATCAAATTGGTGAGGTTGCTAAAGACTTATTTTGGACAATTTCAACAAATTGGCTCACCATCAGTAGTGAGTACCCTCAACCATCAATAGTACTCTTTCTTTTGCCTACCAAACCCGTAATCCATTGCATTTTGGGCATTTTGTTGGCCCAGATGCATGGTCGATTAGAGGAAGCAATAACATAATGAAGCACACCTTTGCAGGCAAAGAGTTATTTTATGATCATAATTTTATTTTAGAAGAAAGTTCACATACAATCCTCAAACTACCACTCAATTCAGAATGTACTCCCCCCCCTCAAATTTTCAATTATGATAATGTCTCCATCAAACTATCAAACAATTGTCAATGTCCTCCGCAATGACGGAAATACCCTTAATATAATAAAATAAAATAATTCTAGAAAACACTAAAACTAAATAGTTCATATGGGCCGGTTAACCTAATTCTAAGACTTTCTTAGTAAAATATTTTAATTAAATTTAGTCTCTAAGTTTTTATATGATTGTAATTTAATATTTATGTTTTCAATTTTGATAAGTAGGTCTTTAGATTTTTCGTTAGCTTTAAAAAAGTCCCTTCATCAATCTATCGTTCAATTAATTAATGCAGTAAATTATGTCAAATCATACTTAATTTGTTACATACTTAGATCATACTCAATCATTATATTTGAGCATTTAGATACTTAATCATTGTATAAGTATGAATTTGTATAATTATATGACATTATGTGATTCTAAATTATACTTATACCGTAATATATATATATATATATGAATTATCTGATGATATTATTTATGATAAGGATGATAATTATAAATCATATTTATACTTAGATTATATAATCATTAGATCATATAATCGTAGGATCAACAATTATAGGATCATATGGCCATATATTGTGTCATACAATCATATGATCTAGCATTGTTGTTTCACTTAATTTGTTAATAAGAAACATATTATTAATTCTAATGCTAATAACTTAATTTGAGATTATATGAATTACATTGTATATGATTAAGTATTGGAGTTGTCATTATATCATATCATTAAGTATTGAAATGGTTGATTCAACGATCATTACATCATATGACCATATGATAATATGATTTAACAGATACTTAATCATATGATTAAGTATTATCATTAGATCATATATTCTATAGGTAATATTATTTAATTAAACATATAAATAAATTATATAATTATACAAATATATATATATAATAAATTATACTTGATTATTCATATACTTATATTAATATTAGTATATTGATAACATATATGATAATATAATAGAACATATAACATAAATTATTTACTATAGTTCAAAATTATAACCTATAACATATAATAATATTNATATAATCGTAGATCCTACGATTATATGATCATATGATAATCATATGATCTTAAGTATCTAATGATAACAACTCATATTGATAAGTGTTGAATGTTAGACATTCACACTTCTTAACTCGCATGTGTTAGCCTTTAGTTTGTGTTGTAATATAACATTTTGTTTTGTTTTAGTGTTGTGTCTTATTTTTCAGGCCTAAATGAAAAAACAAAATCAAATCAGCATCATTATGCTTGAAGATAATCAAGATGAGTTGAAATATTGAAGTACTGAAGTGCTGGAAACTGAAAAGAACAAGCAGGGATTGATCCCCACAATCAGGGATCGATCCCCACTATCAGGGATCGATCCCCAGACAGCAAGGATCGATCCCCATCGAAGCTTCCAGACCCGAAAAGATCTGAAGCAGCTCTCAACGATATTTTCTTCAAATATCTCGCTTGTCATGCTATTTATGAGTTGGGATTCAACCTTTAGAGCTGTTTTCCACTACATGGGAGAAGATCTTTGTTATTTTATCTTATCTTGTATAGATTTTTATCCTCTTTCTTTCTATATGTTCAAAAGTGATGAAAAAAAAAAAAAGAACCAGAGGAACGTTTTTGGAGTTCTGCTCAGTATAGTTTTTGTTTCTTTTACTTTGTTTTGCTATTATATAGATGATAGAACTCGACCCATAACTCCAATACTCCTTAGGAAATTGATTTCTTCAATTTCAATGAAGAAATCTAAATTCTTGAGGAATGATTCCTTTTAAGGGTTTGATGTAATTTTTCCTTGGAGTTATGAGTTGAGGTTGATTGTATTTAGGTAGGATTTTGTATAAATGATATGATGATTGCATATGCTAAGGATTTGTTCTTAAAGATTATACATTTGAAATGAAAACTCATTCTTTGTCTATGAGGAATTGGTTTGAGCTTTGAATGATTTCAATACTTTCAATGTCTTTGATTGAGAAAGTATAAGCTATGCAATGATGCTTTGACTTGATGTTATGTGAGTTTGATAGGGCATGCTAAGGATTTTGTAAGGGCATGCTAAGGATTATGTGAGTTTGATAGGGCATGCTAAGTTATGAGTTGAGGTTGATTGTATTTAGGTAGGATTTTGTATAAATGATATGATGATTGCATATGCTAAGGATTTGTTCTTAAAGATTATACATTTGAAATGAAAACTCATTCTTTGTCTATGAGGAATTGGTTTGAGCTTTGAATGATTTCAATACTTTCAATGTCTTTGATTGAGAAAGTATAAGCTATGCAATGATGCTTTGACTTGATGTTATGTGAGTTTGATAGGGCATGCTAGGGACCACAACTCAATCTATGTTAGTTTAACTTAGAATAGATGGAAAGAGTGGTGGAAACCTATGATGCTTTATGCTTATTTCATGATATTGGATAGGCTATTAAGAGGACTTATATCGCATGCTAGGAAACACGAGTTATCTCACATGTAGGATTTTCTATCATTTAGATTTATGTCATTTAAATTTATGTCATTTAGGTGAGTGACTAGTGCAAAACTATGATGCTTTATCATTTTCTTTTGGTAGTATTTTCATGTTGAGATCGTTGTAAGGATTGACAACCTTTACACGCTCATATTATGTCTTTGTTAAAGATCCCAAATTAGATACAATCTGCATTCTACCTTTATCTTTACTTTACATGTCATTTACACTTAATGTCATTTACATTTACATCATTTAGAATTATGTCATTTAAGTTTATGTCATTTATGTTTAAGTCATTTACGTTTATGTCTTTTAGTTTTAAAAAACTAAAACATTTTGTTTCATGAGTTGAGTTAGAGAACACTTCGAAAGCTTGACAAACCAACCATCACAGTCTCTGCGGACGATACCCTCTTTTAGAGCTATCCTACAAGGATACGATCTATCGCGAGCGGTTAATTATAAATTTTAAAAACGGTGCGCGCTCGCGTGCGTATCACATATTGGTTCTTGTCCTCTCTCTCAGCCTTCTGAGAGAGAGAAATCGCTTACTAAGGTTGTCCGGAGGGAAGGGGGATCTCCTTCCTCCCCCCATTCTTGTGTTTACTGGTTTTTTTGTACCGTCCAACAGCTATCGTGCTGCCCTTTGCCTCAACCTTAGCCACGCCATGAGCTGCCTCGCCAGCCTCTATTCTGCCATCCTTTGATCTATCTCTCTAAAGCCTAGATCTGGCTTTTCCAAACCAAATCTGACATCCTCCTACCACTTTATCTAACATCTTCGCCCCCCACGCACTAGTGTGTTTGCAATCTCCGAGGCAGATCTCCACCAACACTGCAGCTATTGGTTTTTGTTGGTTTTTGTTTGGTTTTTGTTGTTTTACTTTTTTTTTTTTGCTGTCCCAGTCCTTGGTTCGAGGTTGGGTGTTGTCTCCTATCCTTTAGGGTTGATGAGTTGTAAGTCGGTGTGAGAGCTTATTTCTTATGGCCGGGAATAAGTGGGTGCAAATTTGGGCTAACCATGTCTCAAATCTAGCCTTAAATCTAATATGCTTCTTAATTAGAGTTGTTCATGGATTAGTGGTGATTGTAGTCATAGACAGTTCTTTAATTGTTAAGATGCTTTTGCCCGGTCTATGGCTGTGTAATTTCATAGCATTTGTGCTATGTTTAATCTGTGTTGTATGCTTCTAAAATAAGAGCTTTATCCTCCTGATATATTATCAATGAAATTTGGCAGATTCACACTAAAAAAAAAAAAAAATCTAATGATAATACGTAGATCATGTGATTATATGATCATATGACACAATGGTACAATGTTATATCATATGATCATAAATTTTAAATTCTAATGGTAATACATATGATCATATGGCCATATATTGTGTCATAGAATCATATGATCTAACATTGTTGTTTCACTTAATTTGTTAATAAGAAACACATTATTAATTCGAATGCTAATAACTTAATTTGAGATTATATGAATCACATTGTATATGATTAAGTATTTGAGTTATCATTATATCATATCATTAAGTATTGAAATGGTTGATTCAACGATCATTACATCATATGACCATATGATAATATGATTTAATAGATACTTAATCATATGATTAATTATTATCATTAGATCATATATTCTATAGGTACATATATTATAATTATTTAATTAAACATATAAATGAATTATACTTATACAAATATACATATATAATAAATTATACTTGATTATCCATATACTTATATTAATATTAGTATATTGATAATATAATAAAACATATAACATAAATTATTTACTATAGTTAAAAATTATAACCTATAACATATAACAATATTTATTAATTATAACTTATAACATTATAGCATATACTTATATTATATATTATAACATATAACATAAATTATTGAATATACTTAAAATTTATAACATATAAGTGTGTGTGTGTATATATATATATATATATTAATTAACTATTGTTACTTAATAACTAATATACTATATGAGTCTTATATGAGCTTGTTCACAAACATTAACCAAGCCGAATTGAGTTTTATACGAGTATATATTGCTTAATAATTGAGCCTAATTTTGTGTTTATGAATGGCTCGTTTAATAACCAAGTCGAGCTGAGCCCAAGCGAGCTCAACTGGGGCCCTTTTGTTCCTTAATGGTTTAAAACGACAGCTATCTCGGGGTTGACGATAGCAGTTTTCGCGCGAAAGATCTCTTTGGGGCTCCTTTTGTTTCCAATGGTCCACCTGCGTTGTTCGCTTGGCATGATGTTCGATGAAAACACGTATTGTCTCTATGACATTGATGTGCTCTTCAGCTTTGTCCATAAAGTGTTGCAATATCCGTGGAGGTTTTCAAGCCAGTTCCTTCATAAAGGAGCTCATTGGGGAAATACCGAAGATGAATGCAGCCAAGATGAGTGTGTCATCTGGATTATCCATGATGAGCTTTTCATGATTGAACGTGTCAAATAGTCCTGGAGTGATTCTGAATCTCCCTATTTCAAAGTAACGAGATATGTTGTCAGCCTTCTTTGATGTCGTGCCCATAAGAACTGCGAGTGGAATTGATGCCGAAGGTCGACGAAAAATTTGACGGAGTTGGGTTTAAGCTTAGCGAACCATACTCATGCGAATCCGGTTAGAGTGATCGGAAAGACTCGGCATATGATTGGGTCGGTAGCTCCCTGCAAAGCCATGAGGGTTTTAGACTTCGCGACGTGAATTGTGGGGTCTTTGTTTCCGTCGTAGGCTTCAAAACGTTGGGATTTTGAATTTCTCAGGGAAAGGAAAATTCACTAACTCTAATGTGAATAGGAGATCGGATAGTGGTGGGGCACCGTTGAATGGTGAGTCATCATTGTTTTGAAGGTGTTGGATCAATATAATACCAAAAAAGATTAATCAAGGTTAGGTCATCATTGATTAGGGTTTATAGAATGAGAAGGTTGCCTAAAAGCTGGATTTTTAGACTTTTTTGACTTATGCATACGTTCATGTAAAGGCAAGAACGTTCGTGTAACAGTACACACATACGTTTGTATAAATTAACATAAGTTCGTAACCGTGTTGTTTTGCACTGTTCATCTCTATGCGCCCAACAGGTCACACACTTGATGTGTATTAGTGAAGGACATATAAACGTTCGTATAAAGCTACATACGTTCGTCCAATCCAGCTTTTGAGTTTGTCCAGCAGTCTTTACCAAAGCATTTCAGCTCTATAAATATCTCTCATACCTCGAACCTTCAGCACATTTTCGACCTCTTGGAGTGTGTGTTCAGATAGTGTGAGTGTGTGAGGGAGATTTTTGAGGAGGAAGAGGAACTCTTGAGCTTTGTTCTTCAAAGTGGGGTAACCTCTCAACCTTAACTCATTTTCCTTCATTTTGTTTAAGGTTTCTGCCTTTATTTTCTTGCTTTTAGTTCCTGGTCTAGAGTTATTTGCTAGGTTAAACTCTTAGTTTGAGACCTTAAAGTTTTGAGCTTGAAACACTAAATTTACTATGGTTTTACGTAGTTAGACGTTCAATAGTTTGTATGTTTTTTCTTAGTTTAAGTTTTATGACCTAGGGAGCACTATTAAAGGTTTAGAAAAGGTCATCCTAATAAACCATGAACAACTTTCTGGTCGATATAGAAACGTTTGTAAGTATGTCAAGAACGTTCATGAACATACGTTCGTGTAATATGCACATACGTTAGTACCTCAGGCAGAATGTTAGTTTTTAGGCGAATAACGCTTATAAGTGATTTTTACTTAGCTTTAAACTGATGGAAGGATACTTTCTCATATTCAAAGGTTAAAGATCTGTTGGAAAACTATTTAGTTGATCCTTACGACTCAAGTGAGTAAAAAAACTCACACAGATACTTGTTATTACTTTTTCGATTGCATGACTATTTTTTATATACAAAATATACATTTTTAAAACTCTCATAAAATGTTTATTTATGCTTAAATATGAACTCCATTTATGAAAATGGTTGTAATTAATGAAGATAATGAAATGATGAGTTGGAAAAGAGCATGCATATAAAAGACTTGAAAGATTAAAGTGCATCGTATAACATGATGCACAGCTTGAATATAACAATGGCCATGGGCTTACCATTACTACAAGTTAACCATATAGTCCAGTTATTTATTGTTATGTGTGTGTTGTGGATCCAATGGTTAAGAATTTGTGACCAGCGAACCATTCTTCGAATATAGTTACTGTTACAGCTTTCTTAGTCAGTGTGGGCCACCAGAGGTCAGAGTCGGTCGGATTGCTGGTATAAGAAGGTATGTTTGTGCAATGTCCGGGGTATCGAAATTGTACCAGAAGTCCTTCGGGACGAGCAAACCTTATTAAAAGAGAGCAATGTCTGAGGTAAACCATATTGCTGATATATCACATGTTCATTATCATATATCTTATAGTATATTCTCATGTCATGATTTTATAAAATGGAATATATTGTATATCTCTTTTATAAACTGAGTTCACAAATGATGACCTGTATACTATGTATGTTTTCACTCATCAAGTCGTGAACTTACGTTTGTATCTTTTTCACCTATAAAACATGGGTTGTTTTATAGATACCATAGACGATGATGGGTCATTCGAGGGATATGGTCCAAATGGAGGGAATACTCAGGATAATCTTTGAAATTTTGGATGATGTGTGGTTGAGCAATATGGAGTCTCGTCGTGATATGATAGAATTGTCTAAATGCTCTACCTTTTAAAGATTAGACTCTGATTTGTTGTTAGAATTTTGTTATGATTTGCTCAAACCTGTATTTTGTGACGATCGGCCTTTGGCCATACTTCTGAGACAATTATGATTATGATGTTATGAGATGATGCTTTTATTTTGGTATATTCTTTTATGGTTCTTTAGTCGCTATCCCTATTTATGTAAGAGACAAGTCTTTCGTTGAAGATTCTCTTCTTTTTTAGAGTGTATGATCCTTGAGTTTTAACTTGAGAGGGTTAAGGCTGTGAGGTGAACTACTAAGTCATTTACCAGTTAAATGATTTTGCTAGGGTGTGCACAATACTTGTCCTTTAGATCTTTGATACAGAAATCCACCTGAGATGCTTCAGATTGGTTATCCTGCACCCTTGAGGTGTTTGGCAAAGGGATCTTCTCTGCGCACTACCCTCTTCTTCCATTGCAGCATGGCGATAAAAGGGGTATTATGGCGGGTTATGGCAACTGAATGCTAGCTAGAGAGGTGGTTGCAAAACGGGTTGTATGAGGGGAGGTGGAAAAACAAAAAAGAGGTAAGATTTTGGGGGGGGGGAGGGAGTATGGTAGGAGGAGGTGGGTGAAGGATCCAAAATGGGGCTGTATAGGAGGAGGAGGTAAAACACCGGCACCCGTAGGGGGTGTGAGGGAGCAGGAGATGGAATATAGGTTACTAGAATGCGTAAAATGATACTTCCACGCGGTCGCGGTATAAAAGATGGCGAAGTGAAAGGGTGATGTTGAGTTTGCTGAACAAATTGGCTCATGCTTTGTGCGAGGTGAGAAAGGTGACCTTCTAAGGAAGCAACACGATGCTCGTATAAGCCGCAAAAGGGGGAGATCTATGGGGTGGTTGAACTACATGGGGTGGGTGAGGCGGAAGGATTTTTCTTAAAAGAGGTTCAGGTGAGAAAAAAAAAAGGAGTGATGGATGGAAGCGTTTGAGGTGCCAGGAGATGTGGAAAACAATATGAACACGGTTAACTAAGAGGTGGGAAACTGTGGTTCCCGGTGGGGATGGCTCAGGAGAAGGATGTGCAAGGGGAGGTTGTTTGAACTGTGGTTACGGATTGAGATTACCATCACCATCCCTGCCGTGGAGAGCAAGTTGCTGATCGTTGATCTAGTCATCGGCATGGAGCTTTCATTCGAGGGAAAAAAGGCAATTCCCACAAATGGCGCCAACTATAAATGTAGTGAGCCACAGTGACCCCATGTTCGCTGTACTAGACTTTCGAGCCTTTGAACCTGCGTGTAACGAAAGGGCACAATCAGTAATGACATCACTGGCAAGCACCAATGATGTCACTCCGACGCTCTTGTCAGTAGGTGTCTGGAAGAAAGGGAGCAAAATCAGGGTAAAAAGTACTAAAAAGGATACCTTGGCATTTATAGAGAGGGGATCTTCTAGTATCTTTCGTCTTCATGCGTCTAGTGTGACCTTTTCTCTCTCCAGGTGGTTAGGAGTAAAGGGATCCTCTACGGGTAGAATCACTCTTCAGGCGGTATGCTTGGTTTGATTCGACCAGTGGGCTTGAGTGACCCAACTGATGGGCTTGGTGATACCGACTGGTGGGCTTGGGTTTAGGCTGACGGGTATTGGGGCAGGGGCTTATTGGGCTTAAGAGCCTTTTGATATTCCTTTGGGACCGTAGTCCTTGAGGGTATTTCCTTGGCCCTACAAGAATCCCCCAATTCCCTTGGATAATTAGGAGATTTATCCATGAAAATTTTGTTAGCCGACGGGTAGTGGGGCAGGGGCTTGTTGTGTGCAAGAGTTGTTGGATGTTCTTTTGGAACCGTGGGCCTTTAGGGTATTTCCTAGGCCCTACAAAGTGGAAGCCTTTTGAGCATCTTAAAGGTAAAACCACTCCGGAGTGCCAAACCCAAGAAATCATTCACTAAAGAAGATTTCAGTACATGCATAGTAAACTTATAACTCTTTGTAAAATACTAAGACAATTTATACGCATACAAACTCCTCGCTTGCCTATTTCCCATGACAGCTGACAGCTCCAACTTCTCACTGGCCCATCTTCTTCATTAGATTCCTAGCTTATTGATCCACTAGTAGACTTTAAGATTGGCAGAACACTTATTGTGGTTTGAAGAAAAACTCCAAGAGAGATAGTAACAGAAGTTCTAGACAAAAAGTCTTTTGGAACTATTGTACAAATATCCACCTAAATAAATAGGTGAATAAATACACGTTTTACTCGCAAGTGCACAAGATCAAAATGATAGTATAGTATGCAAGCATGAAATCATTCCCACGAGGATTGGTAAAATATGTTTAAAAAACAATTCCGAAAAAAATATCTTGAATGAGATGAGATAAAAATATTGAATTAAAATAATAAGAATAAAGGGTAGGGCTTCGATATCTACCGCTAGTCATACTCAAATAAGGTAAACAATATGCACAATGCTACAACCATATCAAGATACTCAATATTTGCCAACCTAAGGGCATGACATCTACTCCTTAGGCTATTGATCTCCCTAAGCAACGAGTTAGGTATGGCATCTACTCTAACTCTTTTCTTTCTCAAAGGATTTAGCATGACATCTATTAAATTGTTCTTCAAGAAAGCATAAAACTATGGAGATTGACAAACAGATGGAGTTTAGAGCATGGCATCTACTCCGGTTTTCTATGTTGATTAATCCAAGAACCTGTGATGGGGTTCTTTTGTTACTCTATTAGGCCCAGGACTCGGCCATCCAAATTGACCTAAATAACATATTCATACCACAAGCATATGATGATCAAACACATACATATAAAGAATTCAAGAAAATAAAAAATAATAAAGTTAAGCATCAAAATATGAATTGTAGCAAAACAAATTGAAACCTTAAAGAGACATGATTATGGCTTCAATCGAGCCCTAACTAAAGCATTAGCTACACATAATTCTGATGAAAATCATCCTCATAAGAAAATAACAAAGAAAAACTAAAAAGAAAGAAAGAACTAAGAAAAACCCTTCTTTGAAGCCTTTGATTCTTCTCCTCAAGCTTGTGTGTTTGTTTTGGAGGACTTATGGGAGTATTTAATAATAGTTTAGAAACAACCTTAGTCAATTTCATGCACCCTAGGAAGTCCAAAATCGAGTTGGAGTAGGTTTAAGATTTTTCCAAATCGAATCTGCTGACGTTACTGTTCACCGCGCAAAGTCGCTCGAGCCACCTTGATAAGTCGCTCGAGCAGACTTTATTTGCTTCAGACTTTGCTTAATGATTTGTTCCGATCTGAGTCCTCTTTCTAACGCCTTTAACCTTGCCTTAATCCGAGTTTTGAGCTAAGAGTTATGGCTAAGATAGTGCACAAGAGTCAAATGCTCAGCAGCTTTGCAACAATTAATGTGTTTTAAACCCGAGATGATAGAATTGACTTTTTTTCTTCCAAAACCTACAAAATACAAGAAAAACACAAAAACAAGACCAAACATCATATTTTAATGAAACTAAGGGATTACCATATGTGAATTAAGGGGCTTGAATGTAACATTCAACACTTATCACATCCCATAACTTACATATTGCTAGTCCCTTAGCAATACAAAACTAAAAATAAATGACAACTACTCTACCTCCTCTGTCGTGGGAAACACGATTGTATTTAGCGTATGCAACAAGCCTTTTAAACCTCTAGGCATCCCTAGTAGGACGAGTGCAGTCTCGTTAGGATTTAACAGGAATGATACCCACAAACATTATGCACAATTCATGTTATCTCCAAGACTAAAGTATTACAAACAACCATGATTCTCATTCATTAGCAAGCTTAAAAGGTTAAACTCCATCTTCAAAATGAATTTGGAATTTCAAAATCTAACCACTCACAAATGACAAGCTGAGATTTCACAAGTTCAATTCAGTGTAAAGTGAACCAACACAGAATCATGAGGCTTCAAATTATTCTGATGTGCAATAACTCAATATCTCAAAGTTGACTAGGGTCCTCATTGGATTGAATAACCATGGCATTCTCTCTTCTTTTTTTTTGTTTGGTCAGGCTGTGCAATGCTCAGTTCTTTTAAGCTTTTTAATTGACTCTTATAACGAGTGTTAGGCCAATGCTCCCAAGCCAGATGGCTTTAGGGCACTAGGTGTAGAGACACCCTTAAGGCTTACTAACTCGAGTCAAAAAGGCTACAGAAGTAAACTAGCACAATTCTCTTAAGCTTTCTAATTGACCCTTGTAGCAAGTGTTTAGGCTAATGCTCCCAAACCAGATGGCTTTAGGGCACTAGGTGTAAAGACACCCTTAAAGCTTATTAACTCGAGTCAACAAGGCTACAGAATTGGGCTTAGCCATGACTATTGTTTTTTAAAAAAAAAAATTATTATATATATATATATATATATATATATAAATATATATATATAATATATATATATATATATATATAATATTTCATATGCCAAGGTATCCCTAACAAGTCACCCAACTTCCCCCAAGATATCGAAAACATACACAATCAGGTGCACATGTCATACCTCACAAATTATGTGCTAATGTGCTCGTGGTAATTTGAATTGAAACAAGTGAATTCTCAGATGCCAAAGGTAAGTAACAAGACCTAGAAATCTAATCATATGATCATGTGTTCAACATTCTAAACTCGCCAATAAAATTCAAATTACAGTTCTAGATCAACTAAATTCTTAAGAATAACAAGAATATGCAATTTTTTTCAAAAAAATATGGACAAAGTGTGTGTGTGTGTCTTCCATACCCCCAAACTTGAGTTACACATTGTCCTCAATGTGTAGAGAAAATGGAAAGATCATACCAGCAAGATGAGCAAACTGGTTGGACTAGGTATGGCTTGTAGCATACCCCCAAACTTGAATGCAAGCACACTTTTCCTGAAAAATAAATCTCTAAAAACAAAACAAAAGAAAATTAAAAACAAAATAGAACTAACAACAATCAACAGAAAATGAAAAACAAAACAGAAAATTTTAAAAGGATATGGCTCTTTAGTGCATGAAGTGGCCTTAATACCATTGAATTCTTCTTGGGTTACCTCCCAAGTAGTGCTAAGTTTATTGTCAGCTAGACTGTGTGACTTTCAAGTAATATGCTGGTCAGATTGGAGGGTCACATCCTCATCTCTAAACTGAACGTCCATCTCCATATAAGGCTTCACCTGATGTCTATGCACCTTGAAAGTTTGATTCTTTTTCTTTGCAATAGGCCTCCACAGCTCCATGAGGATAAACTTTTGTGACATCATAAGGACCATACCATCAAGACTTTAACTTATTAGGAAAGAGTCTTAATTCTGAATTGTATATCAATACCTTCTGTCCCATATAAAATTCCTTCTTGACAAGCTACTTATCAGGATATTTCTTGGTTATTTCCTTGCACAACTTGTCATTTTCATATCCACCATGCGTCAACTCGAAATCTGGTACCCTGCCAATAGAAGGATCAAGAGTAGTGTTAGTAGGTACAATAGTTTCAAGGGGAAGTGCATACCTTCATAGATGAGGTGTAGAAGCCTCAAGGGAGTGTGTGGCATCAATGATGTCGATAACACGTTCATGCTCTAGCTCTGTGAGGTTGAGTCATGGCAAACTCCAAGGGATCAATGCTGTGTACTTGCAAAATTTCTTTAGCAGTACTTTGTACCACCCCAATATTGAAACACTCATGATTCTCTTGTGAAAACTTCATTACATCAAATACCTTGAACTCGACCTTTTCCCCATTTAATATTGTAGATACATGCAAATTAATGTTCAAATTAGACAGACAATGCATCAGATACTTACGGAGTTTCCTCATTTTATTTCTTGATGTAGGTGTTCTTAGCTAGATTATTTGGCTTTGAAAGCACCTGACTGCAAGGCAGGGAGAGCATTGGACCAAGATTTTTAATCAATTTTATATGCAGAACACCACTTGAATTTCTCCCCTTTTTGTCTGGTGTTTGTTGAATTTAGAGACGGAGAGAGATGAAAGTTGTAACATATTTTTTATAGTAAAAAAGTAGCAATACTTCATTAGCATTGGGCAAACATTTTTAATCAATTTTATATAAAGAATACTATTTGAATTTCTCCCCTTTTTGAACCAATGGTTTTCGTTTAATTTACATGTTGATAAATGATATAGGGTTTAGTGCTATATTTTTTGTGCACAAAATTCACAAAACGAGAATTGTCATTAAAGTTCACATCTATAATTCAATGAGTAGAACTTCTTCGTCGAAAACCAGATCTGTCGAGGACCACCGAGAGAAAAAGAGAGGGAGAGAGTTAGGGTGTGCAGAAAAAGATAAGGCTTTGGATGTTAAAGGCTGCATTCGGCGGCTGTGGTTCATCGGCGGTGGGCGTTTGATTTATAATTTTTTAAGATCGATTTGATTTTTCAATGGTATGTAAGAACTATAGGTCCATAACCAATAGAGACTTAAATCAGGCGTGAGGGGAGAGAGAGAAAAAAAGCAAGAGAAATTTGTTTGCTAAAAACCAGTTCTACGTTCAGATTTTTTCTTACTAAAAAAAGTGTGCCACCTCATCATAGAAGATCCTAGAAAGACTGTAGTAGATGTTTTAGCATTGTTCTTCTTCTTCTTTTTTTCTACTCTTTTTTTCTCTTGAAAATCAACTTTACTCTTAATATTTTATCAATCATTTTTTAATAATTTTTTTTTTTTACTTTTTATATCACATCAATCACTTTTCATTATTATTCAAATAAAAAATTTACAAAAAAAAAAAATTCACCTTTTTCATAAAAAATTCACAACATTCTTTTTATTTTATATAACATCCATAACTTTTTATTACTAAACAAAACTAAAATAAAAAGAGATCTCCATGTTTGAACAACAGATCAGGCTCCTAGATTTCATTGGTTGAACTTTTAGTTTCTTGTCACGTGTACAGCCTTACTTGTCTTTCTATTCCTTTTTATTATTATTATTATTAATTTTAATTTTTTGGCTAGGCATTTTGCAATGACGTGTGCATATTAAGTTAGTTTTTTTTTTTTTTTTCCCTAAGAAAGCACAAGAGAACGGGAAAGAGATGAAAGCCAAGCTCAAAAATAAAATTAAAAGAAAAAAAGAATACTTACCCATCAAGCAAAGGCAATTTTTTTTTTTTTTTTCCTAATCAAATGAGGAAAGGGCTATAAGAGAGGGTCTTTTCTATTATTGATTCGAATGAAATAGAGAATGAACGACAAATTGAGAATGCTTTCAAACATAAGGTGAGAAGCGGCTCTTCTAGCTAGAGAATGTACATGAACATTAACACGCCTAAAAACTTTTACAGCTTTCTAAACAAAAAAAGCAGGCAAATTAAGTCTAATATCAGCAATTATATTTAAAAGTCTGTCATACCATTCCACTTTAGATAAATTAATCATGGAACATGAGATCCATGGATGAAACCCTATGAGTTTTCTCATTTCAAGACACATTATAACATAGTATGAGTCCATTATGCATAAGCTAATGTAATTTCATCATGAAAGAACGGGTTTTGACCCCTAAGGTACACACAAACACGCAATTATGCAGGAAAAATATGAAAGAAAATTTTGCAAAGAAAAATAAATCACAAACCACAAAAAAAATCAACACTAGAATTTTGTTGATAAAGTAGAAATCCTTTGAGCACTTTAAAGGTAAAACCACTTCGAAGTGCCAAACTCAAGAAATCAATCATAAAAGAAGATTCAAGTACATGCACAGTAAACTTATAACCCTTTGTAAACTACTAAGACAATCTGCACGCATACAAACTACTCACTTGCCTCTCGCCCATGACAGCTCCAGCTTTTCACTGGACAATCTTCTTCATTAGATTCCTTATTGACCCACCAGTAAACTTTAAGATTGTTAGAACACTTATTGTGGTTTGAAGAAAAACTGTAAAAGAGATAGCAATGG
The DNA here is from genome assembly GCA_900184695.1 of Betula pendula. Taxonomy (NCBI): domain Eukaryota; kingdom Viridiplantae; phylum Streptophyta; class Magnoliopsida; order Fagales; family Betulaceae; genus Betula; species Betula pendula. The sequence goes on from FXXK01000482.1 coordinate 193,495, forward strand.
AAGTTCTAGACAAAAACTCTTTTGGCACACATCAAATAAGAAGCTAAGCAAAGTGTTTAAACTTTCTGAAGGCTTACGCTTAAGGTTTGGGTTTACGATTTCAAAAAGTAAGTTTTTAAAATGTGCGATTTAAAAATGTGATTTTTAAAAACGTAGTTAAATGTTTGGCAAAATCGCAGTTTAGCCTTTAAAATCACAATTAGCATTTAAAATTATGGGTTTTCAAAAAACAAAAACACATATTTCCTGTAATTTGAAAACACAAATTTTCTACATTTTCAAATTGAAATTTTTTAAAACTACAGTCTCAAACAATCCATTTTCTATGATTTGGTTTAAAATCACATTTTTTGTCCACAAAATAGCAATGTTAAACACACTCTAAGTCTTATTGACTAACAATACCCTTTTATAGAGAATTGATGGAAAACTCTAACTTCTACATGTGAAAATTAATGTAACCGCACATTACAGGTCCTCAAGCGGTGTTAGGATGCTTTAGTATCCTGTCAGGACGCCTATGGGGTTTCTTCATGATATTCATAAAAAATACAAGGCATCAGAATGCCTTACTGACGGTCCAATTGACAAAGCTATCGGGTAGGATTTGGAAGTCGCCAGTAACCCATAGCATGAGGACGTTTGTAACACATCTCGTTGGAACACTTGCTGACGACTAGCTTAGGCTAGTTCAAAATCTTACAATTTCAAACCCTAACTTTTATACCAAAATATTTGGGTGTTTAAAAAGTTACAACCCATGTTTTGATTACCGAAATAGGTCTTTTTTGTCTTTTTACGGAACATGGGTTACATTGCAAATTTGTTATTAATCTGGGAGACATTGCAAAGTTTTTTTTTTTGGGGGTTGGGGGGTGGGGTTAATATTATGTACTTTCGAAAATAAAAGAATTGCTTGCAGGTTATTCAATTCAATGGAAGAATTGGTTTCATATTAAAATAGTATTATACAAAAAGATTTGTCATCTCGGTTTTTTACACCGGTATCTTACGAGACAGGCTATGCTTTGCTCCCGTATGTTGTTACATATGTGACCTTTTGCCTCGTCATGCCTTCATCGTCAAAACCAAGTCGGCAGCCAGTGGTGCATATACACGCAACACATGTGATATATGTGTACGGTAAAGTAGTCAATGGAGCTACATTTTTCTTTTCCTAAACTTTTTCGTGTAGTGCAAGTTAACGTGAAGGGCAAGCATTGGATGAAACCCCCTAGCCTGGTTGGAACTAAAAGCATTTTCTTTCTTTTGGGCTGCACTTTACCAAAAGACTTGAATAGTAAAAGACTTCTTTTTGCTATTGCTATAAAAACTCGTAGGACACACCAAGGAAATTAAGCACATATCCCAAGCAAAAAAAGCCAAAAACATGCCCAACCCAAAAGCACTTTTAGCTGCAGCAGCCTCTGTCACTGCCACGGCAATGCTTATTCGACGCATTGCCGACGATTTCATTCCCAATGAAGTACGAAACTATCTCTCCTCTGCAATCAACAAAATCTCCCGCAAATTCTCTACAGAATTCACAATTATCATAGATGAATTTCAAGGCCACTCGAAAAACAAGGCCTTCGGAGGCTGCTCACGCCTACTTGGGCACTAAAGTGACCCCAAACGTGAAACGAATCAAAGTGAGCCAAGGCTACGAGGACAAGAAACTTGCAGTCACTGTAGACAGAGGGGAAGAGATAATTGATGTTTATGATGACGTGGATGTTTGCTGGAAATTGGTTTGTACAGATATTGAGTCATCTGGGTCCACAGGTCGATTAGAAATCAGGTCCTACGAGATAACCTTTAACCAGGAAAACAGAGAGAAGGTGTTGAATTCATACCTACCGTACATTTTGGACAGAGCAAAGGCAATGAAAGAAGAATCCAAGTCTATAAAGCTTCACACTGTTGAATATGATTGCTGGAACTCGAACGCGATAAATCTCGAACACCCAATGAAGTTTGAGACCCTTGCAATGGATGGGGAGCTCAAGACGGCATTGATGGATGATTTAAGTAACTTTGTGAACGGGAAGGAGTTCTATAGAAGAACTGGGAAAGCTTGGAAACGTGGCTACTTGTTGTACGGCCCTCCTGGGACTGGCAAGTCGAGCTTGATTGCAGCCATGGCAAATCACCTCAACTATGACATCTACGACATGGATTTAACTGCTATCCGTTTCAACGCTGAGTTGAAGTCACTGTTGCTTGGCATGTCGAATCGTCTATTACTTGTGGTCGAGGATGATGACTTCACTTATTAAAGCTGCACAACCGAGAATCAGAGAACAAACCAGGGGCAGGGGATAGTGCTGAAAATCAGGTCAGTGTAATTTTAATGTCATGCATAACTATTTCTGTTAACATAGTGACTACGGAGGCCTATTTCTCGATACAGGAATTATGCAAGAAAACCAAGAGTTAGAGTGGAGTGCCGGGAGTGGTGGTGGCACCACCTTCGATGCCTAAGTTAGTAATGAGATAAGTATAGGTTGAGTTGGGGAATGAAAGATAGAATGATTAGAGCATACTTGTGTCGTTCTTCCTATTAACCTTGAGTAATGTTGGGGATTCTTTTTTTATTCCCTAAAGTCGCCATTAGATTGACTCATTTATTATTGAATTTTAATTCAATTATAATTTTAAAAATTATATCAATTTTAGAAAAATAAAAATATAGTCCGTCAATGAGTAATACTCATTGACGTTATATGTCCTTATTTGGTAGGATGCTGGATAAAACGAGTATGTCGACAGGGATTTGCTTGGTAGATTGGTCCTTTGGGTGTGCTAGGGTTAACGAATCCTTGCCTTTAGTGAGACGTTTTTCCATGAGTGATTTGTTTTGCTGGTGGTCTTTTCTTCCTTGTGAAGGCGGGCTTACTGTACCATTAATGAGGGGATTTTTTTTTCCTTATGCGGGTTACTATACCCCTTGGCAATGCTTGTTTCTTAAGCTTGGTTTGCCAGGTGGGTGTCTTTCTTGGCGGGCCTACAGGGCTTGGGCCTTACCCTTTTCGGGATTTTGACACGGGCTTTAGGCCAGCGGGGTTGCGGCCCTGCCATTCCAGTAGCCCCCATTCCAATTTCAATCACAAGTCCCCTTACAAAAAAAAAAAAATCAAACAGATCAAATAAGTTTTAAAAGTTCCTACTTATCAACTAATTGCAGTGTACAATTATGTGTCATGATCATCATCACATTAACCTGACATTGCTTATGATATCTAATGTTTGTTCTTATTATTACTCAACAGGTGACACTTTCGGGACTCCTCAACTTTATAGACGGTCTTTTGTCATGCTGTGTTAATGAACGAATCATTATTTTCACGACCAATCACAAAGACAGGCTAGACCCTGCTTTGTTGAGGCCAGGTCGCATGGACATGCACATTCACATGTCATATTGTACAGTTTCTGCATTCAAGCAATTAGCCTTCAACTATCATAGAATTTCTCACCATCAACTTTTCCAAGAAATTGAAGGGCTTATAACGGAGGTTGAAGTCACCCCTGCAGAAGTTGCGGGAGAGCTAATGAAGAGCACAGATGCTGAGGTTTCCCTCCACGGCCTCATCAAGTTCCTTCAAAACAAGAAAAGTCAAAAGCATGAGGCTGAAACTGAGAAGGATGTCAAAAGAGACCCTCAAGAACAGAGAGACAATCAAGAACCAAGATGATGAATGTAAAAAAGAAAATCTGGCTCAAGGATGATGACGAACAAAAATTAGAAAAAACAGGAACTCTTAAACGGCTTGTTATAATGTAACCCTTTATGCGGCAGTTGTGAGGGAAGAGTTCGGATTAGAAATTGATCTTCAATGATTCATTTTAATGAAGCACAACATATTAGTTATGTATGTTTTCTTTCATCAATGAGTAGTAGATTTGTTTAAAAACAAGTAAAATTTAAGGGAAAAATAATTGTTCCCATCAATGGGGATTAAGCTTTTATCAAATCAATCTTGGGGTTCAAATCAATCAAATTGATCCTTAAGGTTCAATCCGTTATCAATCGCAGCCACCTTTCCCTCATTTTTTTTTTTTTTCACACAATGCTGACGTGGCATTTTTAATGACATGGTGATCCACTGAGATGTGCGCCTAATGTGGTAAAAATTAGAGGTGTGCTACACCTTCAACTCTTCCATCCAACTCTATCCAACTCCTTTGTGTTTTTTTTAAAAAATAAAAATAAAAAAAATATTTAAAAAGTTTTTACACTTAAGTTGGATGGAAGTTGGATGGAGAAGTTGGAAAAATATACTTTCCCTAAAAATTATTCTGCAATATGTACATGTGTTCCAATATTATTGGTATGATGTTGCATTTGTTGGGAACATATGCGTCAATCAATCCCACAATTTACAGCGAAACAACATAAGGTCGAACCCCATGATTAACATAGCACCAGATTTTTCAAAAACACAACACAACTTATTTTTCAGTGGAGAAAGTGAAGGTTTTGTGAAGGCCAGGTATGTTAATCAGCCTCAAAAACTCTTACATTGAGGGGAACTAATTTTAACAGTGGCAAAGGTGATTACATGTATTTGAATTGTCAATTAAACTACGTGATTATAGATTAACCAAAAAACAAAAAGAATGAGGGAATAAAAGAATAAAAAAAAAAATGGAGAGCTGCACTCAAACTTGAGAATTCAGATTAGTAACAATCATTGGCTTTAAGTATACATTAATCATTCATCATCTAAAAACTTCGTTACATTACCCTATGCGGAAAAGATGATTCATTCAAATCACATGAGTCCAACTACATTGCATTGCATTGCCGGAATCCATATTGTATATTTGAAAGAGATTGACCTCCTTGCGTTTCTCATATTACAATCCTCTTCCCTATGAGCCCCCTTTCTTCTCGGTAACAGGATAATTGTTAAAAGGGAAAGCAAAAACACAGAAAGGCCAGAAGAGGGTGTCCAACGTCCAGTTGAATCCCTTACAGGCCTATTTGTCAAAGAACTCAAGCTTAATCAAATCAATGGTCAGGAAGCATGCAAGAAGCTATACAATTTTTTGATATCGGTGATTTGCTAAAATGGACAGGCAAGGGGAATGGATCTTTTGACATCAGCTCCTAGAAACTGAAGCTTTCATCTCTAAACTCTCATAACCCCTGGCAATATGAGCAGTGCCGGTGATCTCTGTAGTTCCTTCTGCTGCCAATCCGGCTAATACCATTGACATCCCACCTCTTAATCAGTTGCAACAAGGCGAGAACCACGCAATGGAACTGCAAAAGGAGATGTGAAAAAGAATCACCATCTAATATAACTCCCAAGTTGAAGCAAACTTTTACAAAATCATAGTTCAAGACAATGTACCTCCCTTTCTCTTTCCCAACAACTAGAGCAGTGCTCCCACAAAGCTGAATGCTTGCCCCAAGCTTAAGCAGTTCTTTTTACTACTTCCAAAAAGAGAGAACAAACATGAAGACAATATAGCTCATGGCAGATATTAAGGCATGTAAGCAGTAATATGAAGCTTTTGAAGTATGCAAAAAAATGAAATATTTGGGACAAGGATGCATAAGTATGATATCATTCTTCCATCTAGACTCTTTCATTAAGCCGCTGTCTTAAAGAGAAAGAAAAAATAAAAGAAGTTTGACACACAAGGGTACAATGTAAAGCAATGGATGGCTCCACATTTTGTAGATAAAGCACACAGCAATCCAGACATGTTTTTAAATCATAATGCTCCTCCAATCTTATAGGCCAAACATTCTTGGAATCATTTTCCAGTTTCATTGACATATTCATTTCTAGCAGGGACATATGAACTTGCATTTAAATAGCCTCTTTTAAACCTTGTGCTCACAAGAAAAGATGAACCTGAATAGTGAAGACTTATATTCATGCCACTCCATATTTGACTGGATTTACCACATACCATGACCCATACGTTTCCTCAAAGACAATTCCTCCACGGTACTAGAAACCACTGCATGTGTGAGTAGAGCCATTGTTTTGAGGTTGGAGATTCTGTAGGAAAACCCAGGAAATGGTCCTGTCTTAAAATCAAAAGCTCGCAAATCTTCATGACATCTGAAGAGGCAGCTGAAATCTGGCATCCCAGAATAATAGTAGCATAAACATAAACAAAATGGGAATAAAAACATAAGAAAATTTATATACCTCAAAAAGTTTCATGGTTGCACTGGTCTGAACTTTGCCAACCAGCGAGTGAAAGTTTGTCTATCAAACATGTTAGATGGCGAGGAATGACAGGTGACCATTGAGAG
>FXXK01000484.1:3502-92441 GCA_900184695.1 Betula pendula
TATTTTAGTCAAACAATTATTCTGATTAAATGACGACTGAATGATAGCTGCCGACAAGATACGTGGTTATGGGAGAAAATGAAAGATTTCAGGTTGTTATATATAATCCGAACTTGTCCTTGTCAGGTAGTTTAAGTATAAACATAAAGGTCGGTCCATATATATATGTTTTATTCAATTTTCATCATATGATCAGAAAAAGGACAAGCTTCCAGTACTGGAGTGGTCCTGAGTGGAGAATATAATAAGTAATTAAACAAAGTTATCGCAACAAGTAGAAGAAAAATAAGACACCAAGCTAATCTTCAGGGTTGGTAGCGGCCAAGGTGTTTCCAACGTCAATGACAAATCGGTATCTAACGTCACCCTTAGCAAGGCGCTCCATCGCTGTGTTCAGGTACTCCATTGGAATAACCTCTATGTCTGCCGTGATCTTATGTTTTGCAGCGAAGTCTACCATTTCTTGTATCTCCTTCATTCCTCCCGTCGCACTTCCCGCAACCATCTTCCTACCTGTTTTACGTACCAACCTTATTAACTCTATAACATCTATGAATACCACCACACACACACACACACATATATATATAACTACTGCAAATTAAGTTTGTCAGTCTTATAGAATTTACCCATAAGCAGAGGAAAGACGGGTAGCTCAAGCGGCTTTTCTGGTGCACCCAGCAAAATGAGCTTTCCATGAGTCTTCAATAGATCAATTAATGGCAAAATGGGGTGCGTAGCAGATACGGTATCAAGGATACCATCCATTGTATTTTTGGCTGCCTGCACAAATTTAATGTGCATCCAAAATTACACACCCAATTGATCAAAAAGTACAACAATCAGTGCAAATTGTTTCTTGAGGCCAGTTCGTGACTTAATCGGTCCATACCAATAGGGGTGGGTACATGCTTTATCTTGAAAGGGTTTCGGTCATTACAATAAAAAAAGAAGTATAAAGATGGGGAGTGTCAATCAATCAGCTACTATTTATAATTACCTGCACTTGTTCTTGGTCACGGCTAAGCAAAAACGAGTCAGCACCAAGATGTTCCAAAGCTTCATCCTTCTTGGCAATGGAGGTGCTAATTACGGTCACTTTCGCCCCAAAAGCCTTTGCAAATTTAACGGCTAGATGACCAAGCCCACCTAGCCCAACAACTCCAATATGCTTACCCGGCTCGGCCAAACCAAAATATTTCAAGGGACTATAAACGGTGATCCCAGCACAAAGTAGCGGAGCACTGCCGTCAAGTGGGACGTTTTCGGGGAAGTGAATGATGTAGCGCTCGTTAGCTACCATTGTGTCGGAGTAGCCTCCGTATGTGACTGTTCCATCAAAGTAAACGGTACTGTAGGTGAGTATCATTTCCGGACAATAAACTTCGAGGTCATTGGTACAATTCTCGCAGGAATGGCATGCTCCGACCACGCATCCCACGCCCACTTTGTCTCCTACTTTTACTTTCTTCACCTTGCTCCCCACTTCTGTCACTTCCCCAACCATTTCGTGCCTGGGACTCAAAATTTCAGTGTTTATAGTTATTTGTTTTTAGCAATTTAGACAAAAATATGAAAGGATTATAAAATTATTGATATGCTCTAGCAAGTTTTGGATAGCCTGTCCACCTTCTAGGGCGGGTGAACATTACATAAGTGCTATTTCACATTTTGAGCAATTTGAACAAAAATTTCACTGAAAGCTCTGTCCAAACTTACTGTTGGGATTTCTGTGGAAATCTAATATACAGGAACAATAACGGAAGCAAAAAAGGAAAAAAAAAGAAAAAAAAAAAAAAGAACACAGAATTAAAGGTGGTTCGATGTTAATAAACACTTACATTCACCACTCTTAGGATCTATTTAGAATTGCGATTTAAAAAAGTGTGATTTTTAAAATAGCGATTTTAAAAAATTCGATTTGAAAACATAATTTTTGAATATGCAGTTAAGCGTGTGGCAAAATCATAGTTTAGCTTTTAAAATCACAATTTAGCCTTTAAAATTTTACGTTTTAAAAAAAACACCCCCTTACTTGCGATTTGAAAGCTCAGACAAATCGCAATTTTTTTAAAATATAATTCCCAAACGATCTATTTTTTGCGATTTGGTTTAAAATTACATTTATTGTATATGAAATTACAATTTCAAACGCACCTTTAATGATTCTTAAGGTTACATTATGTTCTCGTTAACTTGATTGTTTGCAATACAAAACCAAAATTTATGTTGATAAGATAGCAAATAAATACAAATATGATAATCAAAATCTCCATAAAGATTTGATTATAATTCCAAAAAAGATACAATCAAATCTTAACATAGATATTAGATAAAAAAAAATTAGGAAAAAAAAACTCTTAACACAGAATATTTCCATATATTATAACACTTACTATGTGCATCAGAAAAAATTGATAGGCTTTGTTGACTTTCTTTTACACTACTCAATCAGAGCAAAATAAATAAATAAATAGATAGACGATTAAATTACGGTCTCCTCCAAAAGAAACTAAAAAAAGTACACTGCACAGTAGTATTGTAGATGGATGATATAGAAGAGAATTGAGGTATATTTCTAAGAAACATACCCAGGGACAAGTGGGTAGGTGGACATGGCCCAGTCGTTCTTGGCCATATGAAGGTCCGAGTGGCATACCCCGCAGTAAAGAACTTTGAACGTCACGTCCTTCGTCCCCGTTGCTTCTGCCGTACATTACCATTTTTAACGCAAAAACCACATTTCACACAAAAACGATTCAAGAAGAATAAAAAAATATTAATGAACTATAATTGTAACACCCGAACTTATATTGGGAAAATGAGAAACAACCCACATAGAGTGGGTGATTTAAAAAGAAGTCATGCAGTGTTGAGTCCCACATTCGCCTAGTTACTAGGGTGAAACTGGCTTTATAAGTGATTCTAGGGAAACTTCAAAAATTGACTAGTCCTTTTTGAGATTATAGCACAGATGTGGGGAGCGCTTTTCCTTGGTCGTTCAATAATTGCATGACATGCATATATATATATATATATACACATTCGGTAACAAAAAATTAACAGTACCTTCTAGAGAATTTGAAGGGCGAGAGGACTCCCGAAGTGTCTCTTGGCGGCCCATCCAAAAGGCTTTCTTAGGGTGCTCTTGCTCCGGTGATTTGCCATTTTTTTTCTTCCCTCACTTAGAAATTAAAGCAACCAAGAATTAACATATGGTAATGGTACGAAAGAAACGGCAGTTTATACAGGAAAAGTGTAGTTAGAGAGAAGGAATATATGATTGTCAGGTAAGGCTGCAGGGCCGGTGATGAGCATGTTGATATATATAGGCGCGGGGGTTTGAGAGTGGAGCTGGTCTGACGTATGCAGGAGCTAGCCAGTGAGTTTTTTTACCCGCTTTGCTACAATTTTTATAATATAAAGTACTCATACCTGTAATTGTAGACCAGACCCAACGGCTACAGCGTGATTAGGAATGTACAAGTTGAAAGGCAGTTATTAATAGTTTATAATTAGATAATTAAAAATAATTAAATTATTAGATAATCGGATAAATTAAAATTTTAAAAATAATTACAAACCGGAAATTAATTATTTAACTAAGTAATCGGATAACCGGTTTTATATATATATATTATATATATAGACAAGTTTATATGTATATTTTTTTTCTTTCTTTGCTTATCTTCTCTCTTAAGATAAGCTCCCTGTAATAAGGAGCTTTTTTTTTTTTTTTTTTTTTTCTTCTCTCTTTTCTTTTTTTCTTATCTTCTCTCTCTCAAGATGAGATCCCTGTAACAAGGAGCTTTGAAGCTTCCCTGTATAAGGGAGCTTGCGGCTCCCTACTGCAGGGAGCTTATGAGAAAGAAAAAAAAAAAAAAGGAAAAAAATGAATTGTTCCTTTACATTGAAAATAAACATTTTTTTTTTACTCTTCCTATTTTATAAAAAGGTTATTTGGACCTTTGTAGGCATAGCCTTCTCAAAATGCTTTGAGAAAATCATATAATAATTAGTTTATTTTAATTATTATTAATAATTTTTTTTTACTTTCTACTTTTATAAAAAGGTTTTTGGACCTTTGTAGGCGTAGCTTCTCAAAAATGCATTTGAAGAAAATCATATATATAATTAGTTTTTAATTATTATTTTATATAATATATATATATATAAAAACCAATGAAGAGTTATTAAAAAATATATATTTTTTTGTGATCCATAATATTTAAAATCAGTTACTGGTTTATAACTGGTATTGAAACCAGTTATTAGCAATTGAAATCGGGGTTCCGGTTGAGGTTTTCAGTTATTAAAAATCAAATAATTGGAGATTTCGGTTGTAGTTGCAGTTATTTGTTCAATAACGGCAATCGCAACCTGGTTGTATACCTCTAAACATGATTATAGGCCTTTTTTTTTTTTTTTTTTTTTTTTTTGTAAGTCACGATTTTTCTTTAATTAGTTAAATCGAAATTTAGGGCTGCGCAGCTGGGGGGGTTTGAGAGTGGAGCTGGTCTGACGTATTCAGTGAGCTAGCCAGTGAGTTTTTTTTTATCCACTTGCTACAATTATTATAATATAAAGTACTCAAGCCTGTAAATTGTAGACCCAATGGCTACAGCGTGATTATAGGCCTTTTTTCTTAATTTTTTTTTTAAGTTACCTTTTTTCTTAATTAGTTAAATCGAATTAGGGCTGAGCTGACATATTCACTGAGCTATTGAGAGTCTAAGACTAGGAATTGCGACTCATATTTAACAGAATTACAAAAATATTTACTCATATTATTGCTAAGTTATATAGAATCTGATTTGTATTTGATTTTATTTATACTCGATTTGGTATGATAAAAGAAACGCTACAATTTAAATTGATATTTTTTAAGGATTAATCCATGGAGTAAAGGCTTGTGCCTATAAGATTTCGTTATAGTTAATGGTCATTTTATAGCTACTTTTGTTTTATGATTTTATTATGTTGTGACCGACGTATTCTAGTACTGTTTTTCAAAAATAGTAAAACTTTACCACAACACATTGATGTATTCTTGTAATTGCTTGTTTTTGTTTATTTTTCTTATTTTTTGCTTTTTACGGATTTTGAGAAATTCGATCAATTTCCTAATGACTAACTACTTAATTAATAGAATAATTGAAGTGCTGTCACACTTGTTAATAGTAGCAAAAAAAATGGGCAAGTAGCTTATAGATAGGGGTATCAATTCGTGTTCGCATGTCGGGTTTGAGTCGTGTTGAAATATGAATATAAGCTTATATAGGTCAATCCTAATCCGACTTATTTAATTAAATGGTTCATACTCCTCAACTTTGACCCTCTAATTTAGTATTTGGTTAGTATCAGGTTCACTGGTCATGTCAAAAATTGACTGTCATTATGTCGGGTTTGGATCATGTCGAAACATGTTTATAAGACTATATAGATCAATTCTAATCATATCTATTTAATTAAAGTTATTAAATGGATCGGACTCTTCAACGCTAACCCTTTAATTTCATGTTAGGTTTGCAAGTTGTGTAAAAAATTACTGGCCTACTCAAGGGCGTAGCTAGCATTAGGGGTGAGCATGGATTGGTTCAGGCCAGGTATCACAGGTATCCGATACCCAGCCCTTAGGGCGCGGGTTTGAAAAAATTCAACCCGCATGTTACCATTGCAATTCGCCAGGTTTTCAGGTATGCGGGTCGTGGCGGGTATGTGGGTCAGCGGGTATAAATCCGAACAGTTATTGGGCTTGGACTGAGTTTTGAGGAGTGAGGATTGGACGAGACGGCCGTCTTGGGCGGCACACGATAGAGGGCAGCAGAAAACCTTCTCTGTCAAGGTGGGTCTGGTGGGACTCGGGAGGGAGGCGAGACCGTTTGAGGGGAAGAAGAAGAATGGGACTTGGGAGGGACTTAGGGAGGCGAGGAATGAAGAAATTACAAATTAGGTTTAGGTTTAGTAATTTAGTAAAGATGTATTTATACCATATCTTGATATCTATATGCCTTCACAAATCGCAAGTCGGGTCGGGTACTCGCGATTTAAAAGAAAAAAAAAAAACCGCAACCCGATCTGACCTGCGCGAATATGTAAAAATTCAACCCGTACCCGTGATTAAACTCTAAAAATTTGAATTTTACGGATAGGTGCAGGGCGGGGAGGGCGGGTAGCACGGCTGCGGGCGGGTTTTGCTCACTCCTAGCTAGCATTTTAGGTTTGGGGGTGTTAATTGAAAAATAAAATAAAATTTGAGGGGTCCAAAATAAATTTTTAAGGGTATATTTTAAAAAAATTAAAAAATTTTAGGGCAAAATTGAAAAAAACACATTTGGAAAGGTCAAAAAAAAAATTTTTAAAAGTATATTTTAAAAAAAAATTAAAATTTTTTAAAATTTTGGGGGTTCACAGATCCAAGGGGCCATGTGGCTCCGCCCCTTGGCCTACTTATATAATAGTTGAAGCGTTGGCATACTTGTTAATAATAGCAAGTGAGAAAACTATTACAAGAGTCAAACACATACAAAATTTGGCATATGAACATAAGAACGAATAGAAAAATGTTGAAAAATCTCTTTTGTTTCTGGAATGGGATCGATCTCTTGCTAGCAATTTTGGCATGCAGCGTTTATGAGAGAGGGCTTATATGAAATTTATTTCAAATAAGTTTTGAGTTGTAGCTACTTATTCGAGTAGAGGGGTTCTATATAAACTCTCTCGAAATTATTGCCTAATTTGCTAGATATTTCATTCAGTTTTAACTCTTCAAACTAGAGAAAATGGATTTTGGAAAATAGTTTTCTAACTACTTACCCCCTTTTTTTGGCCTTTAATTCAAAATTGCAAGAATAAGGCTATGAACACTACTCCATGCTTGTCTTAGCAAGTGAGAAAAATCTGAAATTGGAAGGTGGGCGATGTTACAGCCCTAGGTCTATTATTTAGTCCCTGCCGACTTGTCCTATTTATTTCTATGTTGATTGATTTCTTTCCTTGTTAGAGTCTTGTCCTTTATTTCCTCAATAAGAGTCAAAGTCCTAGTTGGAGTTGTAAAGTGCTTTCTATATAAAGTATCTCACACCTCCTAGTCCAAGTCAAAATAGGTTTATAGTCCTAAACCTATTCAGAGTCGGTTTGTAACCCTTATTTAAGCAAAGTTTTCAATAAGAATTAGTAGAGAATTATTCAGCAATTCAGCACTTGTGTTGAGAGGTTTAAGGTCCCTTTAACGACTTCAGAGGTTCGAGATCCCTCCAACGACTTCAACGTCACCATAGGGAGGTCACGCATGAATCATCCTACAAAATTTTCTGTCCAACGTCCTATTACGAGGTCTGTTTCTCAGGCTCGTAACAACTTAGTATCAAAGCCAACCATGGCTTTATCGTCGTCATTAACAATCGAGCAGCAACTGGCATTTTTGGAGGCCAAAATCGAGGCTGATCGACAGGAGATGAGAGAACTTTTTGCAACCATGCATGCAAAGTTTGATCAGCTGAATGAGGAGCGACGTTGAGCCAGTGGGAGCGAATATTTTAACCGCAGAGGAGGGGCGCGAATGAATAGAATGGGGTCTGGTTCCAGTGGATCCACAACACCTAAAGTGGCTAAAATTGATTCCCCACGTTATGGGGGGAAAGATGACCCGACGACTTGGATTTACAAAGTCGAGCAATTCTTCGAATTTCATGGCACCAACGAGGAAGACAGGTTGCCCCTAGCCGCCTACCACCTTGACGATGATGCCCAACTATGATACCAATTGTTTAAGGAAGGAGAAGCAACAGAAGTCACATGGGAAGCCTTGAAGGAAGGCCTTCACACCAGGTACAGACCAATAATGTTTGAGGATTTTTTTGGCGATTTGTCTAAGCTTAAGCATGAGGGGTCGGTAAGGGAGTATCAAGTACAATTTGAAAGGTTGTTGAGCCTTGTTGGACGACTCTCCACATAACATCAATTGGGGTGTTTCATCAGTGAGCTAAAGGACTCCATCCGTCCTGAGGTACAAACAGGCCGCCCCACGAGCCTCACGACTGCAATAGGCTTGGCGCGGCTGTATGAAGCCAAAAGCCAAGCTCAACGGCGCAGCTACACGCTGGAGACCCGAAAACCTCCCAACTTACCGCCCATGCCATCATCTGCACTGACCCGGCAAAAAAATCCCCAAATTCGAAAGCTCACACCAGAGGAATTGCAAGATTGAAGGGAGAGGAAACTGTGCTTTAATTGTGATGAAAAATTCATACTTGGCCACCGATGCGCCAAATTGTTTTGGTTGGAATTACAGGAAAAAGAGGAAGGAGCACTGCCGGAAGAAGCCATTGGGGGTTCTAAAGAATTTTTCCGTGAAGAAGAACCACCAGCCATCTCTTTGCACGCCATCACCGAAGCTCAAGAACCACGTATGATGCGGGTGAAGGGAACTATAGGTCACTGCCGATTTGTGCTTCTGGTGGACAGAGGAATCACCCATAATTTTATCAGCACTTCCACGACCCAGAGAGCAGGACTAACGCTGACAAGAGGAGGAAGACTGGAGGTTCTCGTGGCTAACGGCAACCGGCTGATCAACGGAGGAATTTGTCGTGAAGTCACCATTGTGCTGGGAACGGCCTCTTTCTTGGTTGATTTTTACATCTTAGATATTGAGGGTTGTGAGGCCGTGCTTGGAGCTGTGTGCTTGAGAGCTTTAGGACCCATTCTATGGGACTTTTCAAGCTTGCGGATGAGTTTTGTGTGGAAGGAAAAGAGGGTGCTCTTACAGGGGATCTCAGCACCTACGGACAAAATAGAAGATGGGTCCAAATTCCTTAAGTCAATACGTGGATGCTATAGGGGGTATTTCTCCAAATCAAGGCAGTTCAGTTAGGAGAAAACGAGGCCCAAGGTGCAGAAGTGGAGCTCGAAATTCAAACTTTATTGGATTATTACTCCAGTTTATTCCAAGAGCCCAAAGGCCTACCACCGGTTAGAGCTCATGACCATAAAATTTCAAATTTGGCGGGTCAAGGTCCAGTCAACGTCCGACCATATCGATATCCTTTTTATCAAAAAAATGAAATTGAACGGCAAATTGCTGCTTTATTAAACTCCGGAGTAGTGAGGGCTAGTACCAGTCCATATTCCTCGCCGGTCTTATTGGTAAAGAAACATGATGGATCATGGAGGTTATGTGTTGACTACCGGGCATTGAATCAAACCACGGTCAAGGATAAATTTCCGATTCCAGTGATTGATGACCTTTTAGATGAACTACATGGGGCCAAAGTCTTTTCTAAATTAGACTTACGTTCCGGATATCATTAGATCAGAATCCAACCCCTAGAAATTGAAAAGACAGCGTTCCGAACCCATCACGGGCATTATGAATTTCTAGTCATGCCGTTTGGGTTATCTAATGCTCCATCTACTTTTCAGGCTTTAATGAACGACATCTTCCAAAAGGTACTCCAAAAATTTGTTTTGATTTTTTTTGATGATATTTTAATTTATAGCAAAACCTAGGATGAACATTTGCATCATGTGTCCTAAGCTTCTGAAATTCTACTAGCCCATCAATTATTTGTGAGGCGAGATAAATGTCAGTTCGGCAAAACTGTTGTGAGCTATCTGGGGCACCTAATTTCGCCTCAAGGAGTAGCAATGGATCCCAACAAGATCAATTAAATTATGGGGTGGCCCCAACCCAATACTCTTAAGGCGTTGAGAGGATTTTTAGGCCTCACCGGTTACTATCGCAAGTTCATCAAAGGGTATGGTGCAATTGCTAAACCTTTGACAGAGTTGCTAAAGAAAAATGTTTTTGGATGGTCAAGCCACGCAAAGGAATCTTTTACCCAGCTGAAACGGGCTATGACTCAGGCTCCAATTTTGGCATTACTCGATTTTTCCAAACCCTTCATAGTCGAGTGTGATGCTTCTGTGTTTGGCATTGGGGTGGTGTTGCTACAAAACAACCGACCCATAGCTTTTTTTAGCAAAGCTATCAAGGGAAAGGAGTTGGGCTTATCCACCTATGAAAAGGAGATGTTGGCTTTAGTCTCGGCAGTCCAAAGATGGAGACCTAATTTGCTGGGTTCAAAATTTATTGTTCGTGCAAATCAGAAGAGTCTAAATTTTTTATTAGACCAGACAATATCAACCACAGCTCAGCAACAATGGTTGGTAAAATTGTTGGGATATGATTATACAATTGAGTTGAGTATAAACAGGGAAAAGAAAATTTTGTAGCTGATGCCCTATCTCGAATAGAAGGTCCAAAAATATTGATGGCTATTTCTCACCCCGTTCCCCATTGGCTGGAACCTATTCAATAAGAAGTTCAATTAGATCCCGAACTGCAAGCTCTAATGGCACGAATCCAAGTAGGGGAGGTAGTAGGTCCGTGGCAATTCAAGGAGGGCCTAATTTTCTTTAAAGAACGGGTATACTTGCCTAACACTTCTCCCCTCATTCCTTCCATAATTACAGAAATACATGGGAGCACCCATGAAGGATTTTTTTAAAACAATGAAAAGGCTCAGGGCGTTTTCTATTGGCCCAAAATGAAGGAGCGTGTCAAGGCTTTCATTAGACTCTGTGACGTATGGCAACAGCACAAAACGGAGGCAACCATGCCTTTAGGCCTTTTGTAGCCTTTATCCATTCCCACCAAGGTTTGGGCTGACGTTTCCATGGACTTCATCGATGGGTTACCCAAGTCACAAGGCAAGTCTACTATTTTGGTGGTCGTTGATAGGCTTACAAAATATAATCACTTCATTCCCATCAACCATCCCTATACAGCTCCTCAAGTGGCCAAGGTTTATTTTGACAATATCTTCAAATTGCACGGTATGCCAGAGTCCATTGTGTGTTATTGGGATCCAACATTCACAAGCCGTTTTTGGCTGAATTGCCCTCACTTCATAGAACTAAGTTCAATTTTAGTTCGGCTTATCATCCACAAACTAATGGTCAAACAGAGGTCCTGAATCGCACGGTAGAGATGTACTTACGCTGTCTAATGAGTTCAAAACCCAAAGAATGGGTTACTTGGCTTTCATGGGTTGAGTATTGCTATAACACTAGTACCCACTCAACTCATACCATCACTCCCTTTGAGTTAGTCTATGGCAGGCCTCCACCCACTCTATTATCTTATGTGAAGGGTACAGCACAAGTGGACGCAGTTGAGAAAGCTCTAGTTAAATGTGATTTACTCCTTTGGGAAGCAAGGGATCGGTTGCTAAAGGCTCAAAATTGAATGTCCCAAATTTATAACAAGCATCACAAAGAGAAACAGTTTGAAGTCAGAGATTGGGTTTACCTGAAGCTACAGCCTTATCGACAATCCTCTGTGGAGTCTCGAAGCAATGCCAAGCTTTCAGCTAAATACTATGGTCCATTCAAAATTTTAAAGAAAATTGGAACCGTTGCTTACTTGCTCGATTTGCCTAAAGAATCTAAGCTACATCCCATTTTCCACATTTCAGTCCTTAAAAAGCATGTGGGTAACGCTCATCCTACCGAAATTGAGTTGCCTAACGTTTCAAATTCACAAGTCAAGCCTCAAGTAGTTTTGGAACAGCGGGTGCGCAAAGGAGTATCGAAAATTCCAGTACATTGGGCAGGATATTCTCCTGCATATGCTTCATGGGAGAACAAGATTGATTTATTTCTCGTTTCCCGAATTTTGCCCTTGAGGACAAGGACGTTTCTAAGGGGGAAGGAATGTTACAGACCTAGGTCTATTATTTAGTCCCTGCCAAATTGTCCTATTTATTTCTATGTTAATTGATTTCTTTCCTTGTTAGAGTCTTGTCCTTTATTTCCTCAATAAGAGTCCAAGTCCTAGTTGGAGTTGTAAGGTGCTTTCCATATAAAGTATCTCACACCTCCTAGTCCAAGTCAAAATAGGTTTATAGTCCTAAACCTATTCAGAGTCGGTTTCTAACCCTTATTTATGCAAAGTTTGCAACAAGAATCAGTAGAGAATTATTCAGCAATTCAACACTTGTGTTGAGAGGTTTGAGGTCCCTTTAACGATTTCAGAGGTTTGAGGTCCCTCGAACGACTTCAACGTCACCATAGGGAGGTCACGCAAGACTCATCCTGCTAACTTTCTTGTCCAACGTCCTATTACGAGGTCTGTTTCTCAGGCTTGTAACAGGCGACAAGAGGAGCTTGCGTTGAATACAATGTATGTTGTCTAGTACTCTATGTTTATGTAGGGTGCTCACCACGACTGGTGTGCGTGACAAATTTGGCTTAGTTGCGGTAAAAAAAAAAAAAAACGCTATAGCACAAACTAAAGGTTGAGATTGAATAGATTTGACTAATTGCTGTAGTTTTTTCAATAGTTGAGATTAAATTTTGTTTTATCTCTTTCTTATAAAAATTCTCAAATTAATTCATAGCCATTAAAAATTACTACAGCACACATGCTGTAGTTTTTTTACAACACCTAAGGCTAAGTCTTTCTTCTGAATTTGGAAACTCGATTGGAATTGTCCCTCACTCTTACGCAAAAGGGAATTTTTGTTTTCGTCTCATGCATGTGAACCATTTTGACAAACATCAAGAGAAAAATGCTTTTGGGTGATGTTTTGAACTCAATCACATTTTTTCAGATGATTGGATTGGGATTCCTTCAAATTTTCTGACCGATTTTCAGTCTCAGTTGCATTGTGGTAATTTAATGTGGGCCCTCGAATACGATAAAGGAGGAATTTGATGTGTTCTGGACCGTTGGATGATGAATAGGTTAAGTACAGTTGGTTCTAAAGCTCGTGGCTGAGATATGGTGTAATGTATGTCCATGGTCTACAAAATTGTGATCCAAATCAACGGCTTTGGTTCAATCATTAGAACATCCCTATCCATTCAACAATCCGTTGTTGTCCATTTGTACACGTGGCGGGTGAGACCAGTGCATCTGCGCGTGCTGTATAACTTTGTCATCTATCACCATACTCTAATAGTACTTACATCTGGCTCAGCAAATTTTTAGCTAAAATATCACTTTTTATATTTTAGTTATCAACTTTTCAAATTAATCTACATTCGGCTCAGCATTTTAGCTAATAACTTTCATTATTCTATTTAAATATTTATAATCTTTTTGTTTTTTTTGGCTTTATTCTTTCTCTAACAATCATATTTTTAAAACCTTATCTTTTCCTCACGATCATTTTTTAAAAATTTGTAATTTTCTAAAAGTCATTTTTTTAAAAAAAATTTATCTTTTTTCTAATGGTCATTTAAAAAAGAAAAAAGAAAAAAAAGGAAACATTCAATACCAAGTTTCTAGTATCATTCAATAGAAAGAAGTAGATTTTTTTTTTTTTTTGGGTGTGAGTGTAAGAAGTAGCATTGATGTACACAGATGAAGCGTAGAAAAAAATAAAAAAATTGTACACAGAGACAAAGAAGGGAGAAGAAGGCGTAGAAAAAGAAAAGAAGAGAGAAGAAGGAGACGGTGAGAGAGAGAGAGAGAAGAGAGAATAGTTCTTAATTAGAGGAGATATGTTATTGAATGATTATTTTATTAATAAAAATATGCAATGTTGAGCTATAGCACTCAGCAAAGTTGTTGAGCACTGTAGCAACTCAGCTAACTGTAAGCTATTATACTGAGCTGGATGTGGAGCTTTTCTAAGAATTTTTTGTTAGGTATTTTGTTGAGCTGGATGTGAGTGCTCTAGTTGCTTTAAACATATCATTAGCTATTTAAGAGCATTAGCAATAAACTTTTTAAACCCTATTCCATTTCATAAATATAGAGAAAACTCCTACAAGCTTCATGCAACAAACTTTCTTAGTGTTTCTTAAAATAAGGAAAATCCATCCATTATTTTCTTAAAAAAAATCTTTCTCATTCCTCCATTACCTATTTCTTTCTCCTAACTTTTAAATGACATTACAAGAATTTGCTTCATTAGCATCAAGCTTATTAGCATTAGCATTTAAGCCAGCGTTGATGTCTTTGCCAAAAGCTTGGTGGGAAAAAATATTTTCACGCTCAAGTTGAAGTAAGAAGCTATTAGCGGCAACGAAAGTTAATAAAATATCAACGTCGACTCAAATGTTGTCGCTGATGTTATATCTAATTTAAAAATAAATAAATAAAACAACATTAGTGTCGACCTGAAAGTCGACGCTAATGACCTATCATTAGTGTTGTCAATCAAAATTTGATGTCGATAATATGTCAATAGCATCAATTATTTGGGTCGAGGCTATTGATCCTAAATCAATAAATAAAATAGAATAAAAACACATTAGCGTCGACCTGAACGTAGACAGTAATGACCTATCAAGAGTGTTGACATTCAAAATTCGCCATTGATAAGAGGTCAATAGCATCGACTATTTGGGTCGACGCTATTAACCATAAATAAATATATAAATAATTAAAATAAAAACACATTAGCATCGCCAATCAAAAGTCGACACTGATAAGGGGTCAATAGCGTCGACTATAGGGGTTGATGCTATTGACCCTAAACAAATTAGAAAAGTTAGGAAAAACTTCACAAAGGCCTCCTGAAACTTTCATGCGATTTGAATAACTCCCCTCAATGTTTAATTTCTCTCAATTTAATCTCTCAAACTTTCAATTTGTCTCATACAGCCCCCCTTCATTAGGATTTTCCATTAAATCCTAACGGATTGATGCAAAAATTATCAAAGTACCCATTATTTATAATTTTTTTTTGTTTAAAATATAGGGGTATTTTGGAAATTTCAACAAGTTTAACAGTAAAAACAGACGCAAGGGGTGAAATGAGACAAATTAAAAGTATAAGGGGTCAAAGTGAGAGAAATCAAACATTAGAGAGGTTATTCAAATTGCGTGAAAGTTTAGGGAATCTTTGTGAAGTTTTTCCAAAAATTTAAAATAAAAACACATTGACATTGACTTGACAGTTGATGCTAATGACCTATCATCAACGTTGACGGTCAAAAGTCAAAGCTGATAAGGGCTTAATACTTCAATTATTTGGGTCAATGCTATTGACCATAAATAAATAAAAAATAAAAATAAAAACACATTAGCGTCGACGCTGATAAAGGGCGCAATAGCTTCCAAGTCGACACTAATAAGGGGTCAATATTGTCGACTCTTTGGGTTGACGCTATTGAGCATAAATAAATAAATAAATAAAAATTAAAATAAAAACACATTAGCGTCGACTTGGAAGTGGACGCTGATGACATATCATTAGCGTCGACTATTTTGGTTGATGCTATTGACCCTAAGTAAATAAATAAAAAGTAGAATAATAATTTATTAACAATTGAAAAATTGAAACTTATAGAAAAACAAAATTTATTTATTTTTATATTATTAATAAAATTTTAATATATGTGCACCATTTTCTATATATATATATATATATGTACGGTTTTCATCATGTGATATGGATCAAGACATTCCATAGGGGTTGTCATCATGTTCTTTCCTCCTTATGAGGGATTCTTATTCCTTCTCACAATGTCCAGAGACCTCAATATGTATGGATCAAGACATTTTATAGGGGCGCTCAATACTCAAATTACCCAAGTCACTGACAAATTGATGACTTCTCAAAGTACACTATGCGGACATGTGAAGTGATTGATCGAACTCTATAGATTTTGTATTATCTTTGTGCACTAGTCCGATCAAATATGACAAGATCAAATGATCGATCAAACATCTTATCAATCCTACTGTATTAGTCTAATCGATCGTGATACGATCAAAGGATCAATCAAACTTGACACAATTGAAGGTTTGATCGAACATCCGATCGATCCTAGTGCATTACTTCGATTGATCATGATAGGATTGTAGGGTTGATCGAACATCTGATCGAGCCTAGTGCATTAGTTCGATTGGTTATGATATGTTCTAATGATCAATCAAACTTGCACAGTTGAAAGTTCAATCGAACATCATGTAGGGGTTTCATCATGTTCTTCCCTCTCAATGAGAGATTCTTGTTCTTTGTCACAATGTCCAAAGACCTCAACATGTCATATAGATCAAGACATTGTCTAGAGTGCTCAATACTCAAATTACTCAAGTCACTAACTAATTGATCGCTTCTCAAACTACACTTTGCAGACATGTGAAATGATCAATCGAACTCTATGGATTTTGTATTATTCTTGTGCATTAGTCTGATCGATCATTATAAGATTGGATGATCGATTGAATATCCGATCAATCCTAGTACATTCGTTTGATTGATCAAATATCTGATCGATCCTAGTGCACTAGTTTGTTCGATCATGATACGATCAATGGATTGATCAAAATTGCAATCACCTGATATGGTTGTAGCGACTGCATCTCAGGGTACTTTCAAATTCCCTCATGGACTTTCTCATGGACGATCTACATCTCAGTCATATTACAAGAATTTAATTTGCAACTATTCTCACAAGCCTGGTCACATTATTTATGCTTGTCCTAAACTCTAATCCATAAGAAATCAACCCCGAGCCCCTTTCCAACAAGTAGCCGTGGTTGCTTTATCTGGTTCCTTTACACCTGAGTCTTCCACTAGGAATTCATCTCAGTTTCTACTCTTACTCCAGCTGATGTTGAGACATTAATTCATCAGGTTATGTCCCATTCCTTTATTGCCTTGTCTGTCACCTCAGGCAAAAACTCATGGTTTATAGAATCTGCTTGTTGTAACCATATGAACCCCTAATCCCACTTTATTTTTTAAAAAAAGTCTGCTCTATCTCCCAATCTTGTCATTTATACTACTGATAGTTCTTGGTTACATGTTAGTCATAGTGGTTCTATTTCTTGTCCTAATTTATTATATTAATAAAAATGAGATAGTAAAATGAGAGTACTTTTGATGTAGAGAGGTCTCTTGCGGGCAATGAAGCTTTAGCCTTTACTTGTTCAAGGAATGATGTCTCATCAAACACTACATTCCTTGAGAGATAGACCTTTAGACTTGTGGGATTTATGCATCTATAGCCTTTGTGATTTGAACTGTAGCCTAAGAAGATACATTGTTTGCCTCTAAATTCCAATTTATGCTTGGTATATGGACGAAGTAATGGATAGCACGCACATCCAAAGACTCTCAATGTGGAGTAGTTAGGTTCAACCTTAAAGAGCTTGGTGAATGGTGTGGAAAATTGAATGACTGTGAGACATGCTTCAACCCAATATTTGGAAGGCAAATGAGATTGTGCTAGTAAAGCAAGACATGTCTCAATGATATGTATATGCTTTCTTTCAGCAATCCCATTTTGCGGGGATGGGTATGGGCATGTAATCCTATGAAGTATGCCATGAATGGAAATAAATTGTTGGATTCGATGGGATGTATACTCTCCACCTCCATTAGTTTGCAACCTCTTTCTTTGCAGAATGTTGGGAATTGGGCCAGGGAGATATGTACATATACGTATAGGCCCATATCCCATCCAATTAATCCAGTGAATGCGTGAAAGGCCCAAGTCTGCATGGCAGTGGACCGAAGTTGTAAGGTTCGGTTGATTCTGCGAAGAGCTGCGACCACTCAGGTTCGGTTCTTAAACTGGAAGAGATAATGAACCTTGATGAAGAAAGGACAAGATTCATCAAGACTCGCATTTAAGGCAGCCAACCTCGAATGCCACCCACACGTATTTCCAAGACATACCAGCTCCAGGGATGCGACTGATGTGACTTGCGGGCAGAGGTTCCTATGATGTGGACCAATACATGCATGACATCTGGAGGGGTCTTTATTGGNAGTTGTCACGGGCTAAATTTTTCACACACAAACTCAGCCACGTGATGGCCCTAGACACAGCACCTTGACACTGCCTAGGCAGCCAACACCCAACAAGTGAGGTTAGAATGGAACTCACACAGCACAACACACTGTTTTACGGGAGCAACACCTCCCAACTTTATCCACTCAACCAAACCGAATGTACAAAGAATAGCTAGGGTCCTTACAGCACTTTGGATCCCTTAGCTTGGTTACATACAATCAGCCACACAAGGCTTTACAAAGGAAAATACAGAACACTCTCTCAAGACACTCAGTATTTTTCCAGCAGGTTCCACTCACAAGACTCACACAGCCAACCTTTTGCAAAGTGAATCTGGAACCCTTTTAAGCTTCCAGGAAGGTAAGCTCCTCCTGCAGTGGGCAGCCACCTGGCTCTTGCCCACTGCTTGCTGCTGCTGCCCATGCCTTCTGTCTGAAGCAAGTTGCAGCTACAGTGTTGCTACAGTGTCTGAACAGTGCCTCCCACTCACAGGAATCACCCACTTGCAGCACCATTCATTGGCTCATTCAAATTCGACCAACCAGCCCATTTGCCTCCCAAAGACATTGTCCAGCATGCTGCACAAGGCTGTCCACATTTTGGATGGCCAGCAGGCCAATTTGAATTGAGCCAATAGCTTCTAGGGAGGCTTGTCACCCATCAGCTTCCCTCCAGCCCCCATGCCACCTGTGGCATGCACCCTGGTCCATTTGAATCCTTCCAATGGCTTGTAGACAGCATCTTCAGGAACTCAGACAAGGGCAAGGCAGTGCCACCATGTGGCCACTGCCCATATGATCCAGCAAGGTAGTCAAGCCAGCAAGGCAGTCTTCTGCAGTGTATCTAAGGGCTGGGCTGTTCCCAGGCCCACTCAGCAATGCACACAGAATCCAGCAAGCTCCTGGACTTCTCCACTATCTCTGCCAGCCACACACAAGCACAATTGGGCCCAAGGCATGCCAGCCTTCATGCTTGGGCATGGTGGACAGCAAGGGCTGTGTGTGCACCCTTGCTGCCACCAACACAGCCGTGTCATGGCCGTGACAAACCACCCCCACCAGTTGAAGTCGACGCCCTCGTCGACACGGTGGTTAAGTAGTTCTGGACCTCGTCTTCAAACTGCCAGAGAGTAGTATCCCTTTCCCATGTAGCTTCTGAAGCTGGGAGACCCTTCCACTGAACCAGAAAAAAGTTTCTCCAATTCTTCTTGTGCTGGCCTTCCCTCTTGTGATCCAGAATCTTCTCAACCTTTTGTTCAAACTCTCTGTGAACATTTGGTGGAGCCCTTCTTGGTTTATTTCTAGTTGGTTCCTCAAGATCCCCATGGTAGGGCTTAAGGAGGCTCACATGAAAAGTAGGGTGTATCTTCAATCTTTCTGGCAGTTTCAGCTTGTATGCCACACTGCCCACCCTCTTCATTACCTCAAAGGGACCATCATACTTGGGCATCAGCCCCTTGTGAATAATTCCCCTTCAAAATTTCCTTAGAACTTTGTGAGGCAACTTCAGCATTACCATGTCCCCCACAGCTCACTGAATTGTTGGAAGCAGGCTTCATTCAGCCTTCAAAGGCACCCTTTGGAGCCCCTGTATTGTTCCAGAAGAAGAAGGATGGCTCCCTGCGGATGTGTGTAGATTACAGGGCCTTGAACAAGGTCACAGTGAGAAACAAGTATCCTGTTCCCTTGATCCAAGACCTGTTTGACAGACTGTGCAAGGCTTCCTACTTCACCAAGCTGGATCTCAGATCAGGATATTGGCAAGTAAGGGTTGCAGAAGGGGATGAGCCAAAGACAACCTGTGTGACAAGGTATGGATCTTACGAATTCTTGGTGATGCCCTTTGGCCTCACCAATGCACCTGCTACATTCTGTAATCTCATGAATGATGTGTTCCATGACTACATTGATAAATTCGTAGTTGTTTATTTGGATGACATCGTGGTGTATGTGAGTACTTTGAGGACCACTTAGTTCATTTGAGAATGGTGCTCACGGTTTAAGGGAGATTCTTTGTATGTGAAGAAGGAGAAGTGCGAGATTTGCTCGCCAAGAGATTTCTGTTCTTGGGGCATAAGATTTTAGTTGGGGAGAATTTTGATGGATGAAGCTAAGGTGAAGGCCATCCATGACTGGCCTGCACCCAAGTCAGTGTCTGAATTGAGATCCTTTCTTGGGCTGGCTAATTATTATAGAAAATTCATTGCTGCCTATTCAAAGAAGGCTGCCCCACTTACTGATCTGCTGAAGAAGAATGGAAAGTGGCTCTGGACAGACCAGTGCCAAGCAGCTTTTGACAAGCTCAAGGCTGCTGTTGCTAGTGAACCTGTCTTGCACCTGCCCAATTTCGAGCTGCCTTTTGAAGTACATATTGATGCATCAGAGAAAGCTATTGGGGGAGTGTTGGTACAAGAAGGTCATCCTGTGGCTTTTGAGAGCAGGAAGCTCAAGGAAGCAGAGCAGAGATATTCTGCACATGAGAGGGAAATGCTGGCAGTGATACATTGCCTGCTGGTGTGGAGAGTCTAT
Organism: Betula pendula; assembly: GCA_900184695.1. Classification (NCBI taxonomy): domain Eukaryota; kingdom Viridiplantae; phylum Streptophyta; class Magnoliopsida; order Fagales; family Betulaceae; genus Betula; species Betula pendula. The sequence continues at coordinate 23,797 of FXXK01000484.1, forward strand.
TTGCTGGGGACCAGATTCACAGTCCGCACCGACAATGCTGCCAATACCTATTTCCAATCTCAGAAGAAGCTGTCCCCAAAGCAGGCTCGCTGGCAAGAGTTCCTGCAAGAATACGACTTTGTGTGGGAACACAAACCAGGCAGATACAATCAGGTGGCTGATGCACTCAGTCGCAAACAGGTGGATGAAGTGATTGCTGCCTTGTCCAGAATTGAAACAGACTTCTTGGCCAGAATTCGTGAGTTGTCAAAGCATGATCCTGCTTATATGAAGTTGGCAGTTCTGGTTAAAGAAGGAACAATTCGCAGGTACTGGTTGGAGGATGGCTTGCTGTATGCCAAGGGCCATCGGTTGTATGTCCCTGCTGGGCCTATTAGGCGCGAATTGTTGAAGGAGTCCCATGACTCACGTTGGGCTGGTCATCCAGGCAGAGAAAGGATGCTGGCTTTGCTGTCTAGGTCATATTATTGGCCTAAAATGAAGGAAGAAGTGGAGCTGTATGCCAAGACCTGCTTGGTGTGCCAACAGGATAAAGCTGAACAAAGGAAGGATGCTGGTTTGTTGCAGCCTCTCCCTGTTCCAGAAAGGCCTTGGGCCTCAGTTTCCATGGATTTCATTGGGGGTTTCCCCAAAGTGGAAGGAATGGGTGCAGTGATGGTGGTGGTTGACAGACTATCAAAGTATGCTGTGTTCATTGCTGTGACAAGCAACTGCCCTGCAGAGATGGCTGCAAGGTTTTTTTCACTCATGTGGTGAAGATCTTCGGGTTGCCTGAAGATATTGTTAGTGACAGAGATCCCAGGTTTACTGGACGTTTTTGGACAGCCTTGTTCAACATGCTGGGATCTGAATTGAAGTTTTCCACTGGCTATCATCCTCAAACAGATGGCCAAACTGAAAGGGTGAATGCTTTGCTGGAAGATTACTTGAGGCATTATGCCTCCACAAGCCAGAAGAACTGGTTGGAGCTGCTGGATGTAGCTCAGTTTGCCTACAATATGCACAAGTCTTCTGCTACTGGGATGAGTCCATCTGAGCTGGTTTTTTGGCCAGCAACCATTGGCCCCTCATGAAGTGGCTGCTCAAAAGACTGGGGGCAAATGCCCTGCNAGCATGAGTCTAGAAGAAAAGGGGGAGCTCAAGGGCCCACCATAGAGGCTCATTAATGGGAGTCCGCCATCATATAAAAAGGGAGATAAGTGATCGCGCGTAAAAATCAAATTTAAATTTATAAACACTCGCAATAGCACGAATCTTTGTAGATAGGTCTATATTAAGGGTATCGATCCGCAGGAATTGTGTTCGGTTGTATGAGAATGGAATCTCTAAAATTTCACCTAACCCAACTCATAAACAAGAGATATTGTGTTTTTAAAATAAAAACTAAATAACAAAAGCCTTAAACTAAATTACACAAATGGATCTAAAAATAGTAGAGGAGGTATAGGGAATTGATTTCACTCAATCTTCATACCACAAGCAAACTAATTCTAGCATGGATCCCAAACAAAGGTATGGTTTTGAGCATGTAAGGTTGTCAACCCTCACAACAACTCATCAAGAAAATACTATCAGAAGAAAATGATAAAGCATCATAGTTTCACACTAGTCACTCACCTAATCTACATGTGATTTAACTCGTGTTCCCTAGCATGCGATATAAGCTCTCTCAATAGCCTACACAATATCATGAAATAAGCATAAAATATCATAGGTTTTCACTGCTCTTTCCATCTATTCTGAGTTACACTAACATAGATTGAGTCGTGGTCCCTAGCATACCTTATCAAACTCACATAACATCATGTCAAAAGCATCATTGCATAGCTTATACTTTCTCAATCAAAGACATCAAAAGCATTGAAATCATTTAAAACTTAAACAAATTCCTCATAGACAAAGATCAAGTTTCATCTCAAATGGTATAATCAATAAGAACCTTATGCATATACAATCACCATACCATTTATACAAAATCCAAGCTAAAAACAATCAACCCATAGCACTTTGGATTAAGCTACATCAAAACCCTAAAATGGATTTAGTTCCTCATGAGGGTTATGGATTCTTCATTAGGTTGAAGAAAACCATTTCCCAAAGGATTGTAGTGCTATGGGCTGGTTCTACCTACTGTCTATAACAAGTAATACAAGCAAAATAAGTGAAAAACTAAGAAAAACTACATTGAACCGAGCTACTGTCCATTCTCGGACAACAAATACATATATATGAACAATGAAGCCTTGATCTTTCTTAAGGAATGATTAAGCTAAAGATCTGAAGTTTCAGCTGTGTAGGAGTCATCTGGGGAGTGAATTCGGCGCCTACAATTGACTGGCAAGCTGCAATTTCATACCACAAAAGATCTTTGCCGTCATTTGCTGTCACAAAATATCTTCCAATTCTGGAAGATACAACGGCGCTCGAGCACTGGAAATGGATGCTCGAGCGTCAGGTGCTTGAGCACTGGAAATGGGTGCTCGAGCACCAAGCTTCTGGCAGCACTTCAACTTCTCATCACTTATCTTCAAGCTTAATATCCATGATATATTTTGAATTCTCATTAAGACCTGAAAATAAGACAAACACTAAAACACACTAAAATATTAGATAACAATACAAACTAAGGTATAACACATGCGAGTTAAGGGGCTTGAACGTGTAACGTTCAGCACTTATTACACCCCCAAACTTACATAATGCTAGTTCCTTAACATTACAAAACTAAAAATAAAATGAAACAACTATAAGCAACTACTCTACCTCCTTTGTCGTAGGAAACATGATTGCATTTAGCACATGCAACAAGCCTTTTAAACCCCTAGGCATCCCTAGCGGACGAGTGAAGTCTCGTGAGGGTTTAATAGAAATGTTACCCACAAACATCTTGCATGATCACATTATCACAAAGAATACAGCATCACAAAAATAATGGTTCATATGTCAGTGGCAAGCTTAAACTAACAAACTTCATTTTCACAACAACTCAATTGCAAAATATGATTACTTATCAATGGCTAGCTGAAATTTCATGTATGTTTCAACTGGTGTAAAGTGAAATCAACACATAGATATGAGGCCTCAAAATTCACTAAACTACCTTATCAAATGAAATAATCGGGGCATGGTTACTATTTACCGACCTTTTATTATATTTACACAGCTGTTAGCTTAACTCTATTAAGCTTCTAGTTAACCCATGTAATGAGTGTTAAGCTTTATCATCTTTTTCATCCTTTTTTTTTTTTTTTCATTTTCATTGGCCCAGGTAATCATGCTAACAAGTCATTCAATTGCATCAAAGGTATTGAAAACAGATATGTTGTCATTAGAGCTCATACCTCACAATCCACGTGCAATGTGCTCGTGATATGTCAATGTGAAACAAATGAATTCTCAAAAGTCAAGAGTAAGTAAAAAGATTTAGAAATCCTAATTGCATGATCATGTGTTCATTCTCTTAAGCTCATCAATGAAATGTAAATCAAAATTAAAGATCAACAAAATTCTAAGGGATAATATGAACATCTATTTACAAAAGAAAAATTTTTTGTACAAATTATGAATAAGTGGTAAGTGAACAAGAAAATAAGTGCTTAACTATACCCTCAAACTTAAATCACACATTGTCCCCAATGTGTATGTACAATGAATGGCATTGAGGGATAAAGGAAAACCTCATTGGGGAGGTATGGCTCTGTGCATACCCCCAAACTTGAACTTTTCAAACACTTATCCTGAAAACAAAACTAAAAACAAACTAAAAAGCAAAATAATATAAACATAATACAATGAATAAAAGAATTATCAATATGAACAAAAAATTAACCCGAAAAAAGAAAAAGAATTCTCATATTCCCAAAATAAAACACGTGTCCTCATATAAAATGGCAAAAACAATACATTGGTGGATAACAACATAATGTTCCAAAATCCCAACAATGTAATCAAAACTAAAAGTCCAAAGCCATAAAATAGAAATACAATGAAGCTCAAAGAGCAGGTGGTGGTGGTGGAAGGCGACTCAAGATCTCCTGAAGTGTCGCCTCCATAGACTGTAGTGCGTTCCCAGTTCTCTGTGCAAAGCTGTCTTGCCACTGATATACTCGCTCGAATTGTGCTTGCAGCAACTCGTACTCTGACTGTGAAATGGGGGCTCTATCCCCCTAAAGAGCTGATGGCTCTCCTTGAGCCATCTCAACAGCTGCTTCTTCCATTTCGATATCTTGTGTAGGAGTGGGTACTCTTGGCCTCATGTGCGAGATACTTTTGTGCCAATCTCCCACGGTGTACAGCTGGAATGCATTGGCCACATTGTGCCTTTCCTCAATCTCAAAGCCCTTGTTGATTAAAAGCTTTGTGATTAGGTAAGGGAAAGGCAACTTTGATTTCTCTCTGATCAGCCTCTTGTCCACAAAGTCTTTCCAACACTTATAAATTTGGCTCCATATAAGCTGTGTTGCTGAGAACCAGTGTTTCTTGTGGAAAGCATAAAGGTCTGCAAGGAAATGGTCGGTCCTCTGAATCGTGTCTCCCAATGGACACACATTTCTCTTAAGGACTGTGTCTACCAACCACAGTCTCGAAGGCAACTTTGCCTTGCTCGTGCAATTCCTCTTCCGATTCTCATAAGCGTCATCACACATATCTTGCACAATCATGTGCAAATCAAAAACCGGAGGCTCAGTGTAGCTTGGAGATGGGCTCTCATATGGGCAGCCAAGTGCCTGTGCTATGTCTTTAATGGTGATTTGGAACTCATCCCCATCAATGTCAAAAAACAACACTCCAGGTTGGTCTGTATCAAATTTCAAATTCTGGTAAAATAAACGGACAAACCTGGGCCGGTAGAGGTGATACGCCGGCTGGAGGAGTGGCATGAGATGTCTTTGCTTGAATTGCCTCCTAGCCCACTTGACATCTTCATACTCCCTAAATTCCCCAACAATGTCAAACTTGGTCTCGGGGTCTAGCTCCAAACGTTGCCAAACCGTTGTCAAGAAGGAAGCTCCTGCCACTCGAGCGCCAGATGGAGAAACGGATGGCGATCGAGTGGAGGATTGCGAAGAACTAGCCATCGGAGGTCTTAGGAGAATTTAAACAAACACCTGCTGTGCACAACCCAAAAAATACAAAGAACAAAAATCTTGGCACTTTAATCGGATAGAAACATGAGAAAAAGGATGGGTAAGAGTTTTAATGCAAAAAGAATGAAGATTAAAGAAGAAAAATGGAGAAAATAAGAAGGTTACCTGGGTTAGGTTAGGGGCGGCAGACTGGTTTCAAGCGGAGAGAGAAGAAAAAATGCAGAAATGAGGGAAAGAAGGGTTTTTAAAGCAAGTCACGTGACTTGTTAACCCGACGACGCTCGAGCGCTAGGATTGGGCGATCAAGCGTCAGGCTCTGCTGATGCTCAACACCAGCGTGTGGGGCTTGCGAGCGTCAGCTTGCAACTGACGCTCGTGCACTGGCTAGGGGGCTTGCAAGCGTCAGGCTCGTGCTGTTGGCGCTCGAGCATCAAAAGCAGGTGCTCAAGCGTCAAGTCCCAGGAAATTTTTTTTTTTTAGAGAAAAAGAAAAGAAAAGAATATAAGTAAAAATACAATAATTATAAAACAAAATAAAGAATGTGAAGAATAGGAACAAAAATAAAATGCACAAACACTAATCCAAGTGGATGGGATCTATCAAGTCGATAGATTCCACATCTTCGGTATGCTCAGAACTCCGGATGTAGGGTTTCAATCTCTAACCGTTGACCTTAAAAATTTGGCCACTCTTAGGACTCTTCAAGTCGACTGCTCCGTGAGGGAAAACTGATACAACAATGAATGGGCCATCCCATCTCGATCGGAGTTTACCAGGAAATAGGCTAAGTTTAGAATTGTATAGCCATACTTTTTGGTTCGGGACGAAATTCTTAGGCTGGATGTGCTTATCATGAAATGTTTTAGTTTTATCCGTGCACTCTCGTAAGCATCGTTTCGCAGCTCTTCGAGCTCGCTTAATTGTAGCCTCCGATGAGAACCAGCTGATCTCATATCAAAATTAAAAGTCTTCACGGCCCACCAGGCCTTGTGCTCTAACTCAACAGGGAGATGGCATGCTTTGCCATAAACCAACCGGTATGGCGACATGCCAATCGGTGTCTTAAAAGCTGTACGGTATGCCCAAAGTGCATCATTAAATCGCAAGGACCAATCCTTGTGATCAGGCCTAACCGTTTTCTCCAATATCCGCTCAATTTTCCTGTTGGATAATTCCACTTGGCCACTTGTCTGAGGGTGGTAGGGCGTGGCAACCTTATGAGTGACAGAGTATTTAAGNAAAAGAAAAGAAAAGAATATAAGTAAAAATACATAATTATAAAACAAAATAAAGAATGTGAAGAATAGGAACAAAAATAAAATGCACAAACACTAATCCAAGTGGATGGGATCTATCAAGTCGATAGATTCCACATCTTCGGTATGCTCAGAACTCCGGATGTAGGGTTTCAATCTCTAACCGTTGACCTTAAAAATTTGGCCACTCTTAGGACTCTTCAAGTCGACTGCTCCGTGAGGGAAAACTGATACGACAATGAATGGGCCATCCCATCTCGATCAGAGTTTACCAGGAAATAGGCTAAGTTTAGAATTGTATAGCCATACTTTTTGGTTCGGGACGAAATTCTTAGGCTGGATGTGCTTATCATGAAATGTTTTAGTTTTATCCTTGTACACCCGTGCACTCTCGTAAGCATCATTTCGCAGCTCTTTGAGCTCGCTTAATTGTAGCCTCCGATGAGAACCAGCTGATCTCATATCAAAATTAAAAGTCTTCACGGCCCACCAGGCCTTGTGCTCTAACTCAACAGGGAGATGGCATGCTTTGCCATAAACCAACCGGTATGGCGACATGCCAATCGGTGTCTTAAAAGCTGTACGGTATGCCCAAAGTGCATCATTAAGTCGCAAGGACCAATCCTTGTGATCAGGCCTAACCGTTTTCTCCAATATCCGCTCAATTTTCCTGTTGGATAATTCCATTTGGCCACTTGTCTGAGGGTGGTAGGGCGTGGCAACCTTATGAGTGACAGAGTATTTAAGGAGTAAGGTTNCTTATAAACCTATTATAGAAATGCTTTCCTCCGTCACTGATGATCGCGCGAGGCGTTCCAAAATGACTAAAGATGTTGGATTGAATGAATTTGATCACAACTTTATGGTCGTTGGTTCTGGTAGCCACAGCCTCTATCCACTTGGACACATAGTCCACCGCCACTAAAATATACTCAAATTCGAAAGAGGGCGAAAAAGGTCTCATGAAGTCTATCCCCCATACATCAAATATTTCCACTATCAAGATGGGGTTTAGAGGCATCATGTCCCTTCTGGACAATGTTCAAAGGCACTGACATCTATCACACGCTCGACAGAATTGATTGGCATCCTTGAATAAGGATGGCCAGTAGAATCCACTTTATAAGACCTTCGCCGCGGTCTTATTAGCACTAAAATGTCCCCCACAAGCCAATGTGTGGCAAAAGGAGAAGACACTTTGTACTTCGCCTTGAGGTACACAATGGCGAATGATCTGATCAACACAATATTTGAGAAGCTCAGGGTCCTCCCAAAAATAGGATCAGATCTGCTTGAAGAAGCGGTCTCTTGCTTGCTTCGTCCAATGAAAAGGAATCTTACCTATTGCTAGGTAATTAACAATGCCAGCGTACCATGGCACTTCCTTCGAAGTAATCTCAAACAGTTGCTCATCCGGGAAGGAATCATGAACTGGAATGAGAGAAGACTCGATAGAAATGCGGGAAAGATGGTCAGCGACAACATTATCCGATCCATTTTTGTCTCTAATCTCCAAATCGAATTCTTGAAGCAAGAGAATCCATCTAATTAAACGGGGCTTTGTTTCCCATTTAGCCATTAAATGCCTCAGAGCGGCATGGTCAGAGTAAATCACTACCTTGGACCCTAAAAGATAAGAGCGAAATTTATCCAAGGCAAATACAACTGCTAGCAACTCTTTCTCTGTAGTTGTGTAGTTCACTTGAGCATCCATCAGAGTTTTGCTAGCATAATAAATAGCGTGAGGGAGCTTGTCCTCACGCTGTCCCAAAACTGCACCGACAGCATAGTCGGATGCATCACACATAACCTCAAAAGGGAGAGACCAATCAGGGGTCTTCATGATAGGGGCGGAGGATAGAAGTGATCGAAGAGTCTCGAATGCCTTAAGACATGCTTCATCAAAATCAAATGGAGTTTCCTTGGCAAGAAGATTGCACAAGGGTCTTGAAATTTTGCTAAAATCCTTGATGAAGTGGCGATAAAAGCCGGCATGTCCGAGAAATGAGCGAATTTGCCTCACCGTAGTAGGTGGTGGAAGTTTTGAAATCAGCTCCACTTTCGCTCTATCAACCTCAAGTCCTCTCTTGGACATTATGTGTCCCAATACAATACCTTCTTGAACCATGAAATGACTCTTCTCCCAACTCAAAATTAGATTTGTCTCCTTGCATTATTTAAGAACACGAGAAAGGTTGAGGAGACATTCATCAAAAGTTTTCCACCATGTCCGAGAAAATAAACATCATGCACCTTTGAAAAGTGGCGGGTGCATTACACAACCCGAAAGGCATGCGCCTATATGCAAAAGTACCAAAAGGACAGGTGAAAATCGTCTTTTCCTGGTCTTGCAAATCGACGGCAACTTGATTGTATCCTGAATATCCATCCAAAAAATAGTAATAACTCTGGCTGGTAAGACGATCTAGGATTTGATCAATGAATGGCAGTGGGAAATGATCCTTCCTAGTTGATGAATTGAGTTTCCGGTAGTCTATGCAGACACGCCATCCTGTGGTCGTGCGTTGAGGAATTAACTCACCTACCGAGTTCTCAACAACGGTGATACCTGACTTTTTGGGTACCACCTGAATGGGACTCACCCATTTACTGTCTGAGATGGGGTAAATGATGCCCACATCCAGCAGTTTAACAACTTCAGCCATGACCACGTTCTTCATTGTGGGATTCAATCGATGTTGCGCCTCACGAGAGGGCTTAGCGTTATCCTCCAAATGAATGCGATGCACACAAATGGAGGGGTCAATCCCTTTAAGATCCCCAACGCTCCAACCAATCGCCTCCTTATGTTCCTTTAGAACATCCAATAAACTGTTTTCCTGGTCCTTAAGTAAATCTGAAGCAATGATGACTGGGAGAGTGTCATTAAGTCCTAAGAAGGCGTACTTGAGTTTTGCAGTAAGCTGTTTTAGCTCAAATTTCGGTGGGTTGATGAGGGAAGAAATGGGAGGAATGCCTGATGTGAGGGGTAAGGGCTCCTTAGGTACTTTCCAAGGTGGAAAGTCGATTGCGGCCACAATGTCAAGGAGGGAATTAACCTCGCCAACATATTGCTTCGTGTCGAAGTCCTTATAATCAAAATGAGACAGGCACGCCTCCAATAGGTCATTACTAAAAAATTGGGGGAGTGAATCTTCTATGGTTTCTTCAATCTGATCGACAAAGAAACACTCCTCCGCATTTGACGGGTGTTGGAACGCATTGAAGATGTTCAACTTTACCTTTATATTCCCAAAAGTTACTTCCATCTCCTCGATCCTGCAATTAATGCATGCATTAGCCGTAGCTAAGAAAGGACGGCCAAGGATGACGGGAATCAGTTTGGCGGGATCCGGGACAAGCTTTGTGTCAAGAACGATGAAGTCTATAGAAAAGTAGAACTTGTCCACTCGGATGATAACATCTTCAACTCTCCCACGAGGTTTCTTAACGGATCTGTCTGCAAGTTGTAAGACAACCGTCGTGGGTTTCAGCTCTCCAAGTCCCAACTGTGTATAAACCGAGAAAGGCAGCAAATTTACACCTGCTCCAAGATCAAGAAGAGCCTTCTCAATTGCATGGTCCCCAATGATACAAGAAATGGTAGGAGCACCAGGGTCCTTGATTTTGGTAGGAACAGTATGTTAAATAAGTGAACTAACATGCTCGGTCAAGAGAATCTTCTCGGGACTACGAGTCCTCATCCTACGCTTTTGAGTACATAAATCCTTCAAAAACTTGGCGTAGGATGGGATCTGTCGGATGGCATCGATGATAGGGATATTGATTTGAACTTGTTTGAAAATCTACATCATCTCTTGAAATTTCTCTCCTTGCTTTGCATCACAAGGAGGCCCCTTGAGACGTTTAGGGAATGAAGCTCTAGGCTCAAAAGATGTCTCAAGAGTTACATGTTCCTTTGGAACATTTGGACTGCCAATGAGCGGTTTTGGATTTAAGGGGGAATCATCCTTCTCTTGGGCCTTGAACCCGACCCTATTATCTACTACCCATCCACTCCTTAGTGTTGTGACTGTCTGGACTTGTTCGGGAGGAACGCTACCAGAAGCGCTCCCGTCGACCATGTATTGTCCTTTAGGGTTGGCCACTGGTTGGGAGGGCAGCTTCCCTTCCTTTCTCTGACTAAGCGCATTTGCTAGTTGGCCAACTTGACTTTCCAGCTTGGCAATGGATTGGGAATGGGAATTCAGCAACTGAGTATTGGCCTCAAGATTGCCGAGAGCAGTCAAAACCTTATCCTCAAAGGCAAAATTCTTAGGAAGAGGAGGAGTTGACTGATATTGATGTTGAGGGGGCCGGTAATTGGAGGACTGATTAAAAGATTGATTAGGAGGCAACGGATATGCCTGATTATGCAACCCTTCAATAGGTCCTTGATTTCCCGAAGCTGGGGCTCGCCAAGAAAAATTCGGATGATTTCTCCATCCCGAGTTATATGAAGTGGAACAAGGATCATTACCCAATCTGAAAAATGCTGCTTTCACCTGCTCGGGATGAACTTCAGAAAATTGTCCAATGATAGGACAATCTTTCGCCTAATGCGATGGATTAGAGCATAATGAACATGCCTCATGTGAAGTCGAGATGGGAACTACAAGCGTAGGAGCAAAGCCAGCTGCCATGATTTGGTCAAGCTTCCGAGAGAGATCATTCACCTTAGAGGTAACCTTGGAAGGATAGCTCGACTTCGAAAAGCCTTCATGCTTTTGTTGGTAGGAGGTGCCCTACGACTGGATGATGCATGGNCTCCATCCCGAGTTATATGAAGTGGAACAAGGATCATTACCCAATCTGAAAAATGCTGCGTTCACCTGCTCGGGATGAACTTCAGAAAATTGTCCAATGATAGGACAATCTTTCGCCTAATGCGATGGATTAGAGCATAATGAACATGCCTCATGTGAAGTCGAGATGGGAACTACAAGCGTAGGAGCAAAGCCAGCTGCCATGATTTGGTCAAGCTTCCGAGAGAGATCATTCACCTTAGAGGTAACCTTGGAAGGATAGCTCACTTCGAAAAGACCTTCATGCTTTTGTTTGGTAGGAGGTGCCCTACGACCGGATGATGCATGGTGTAAAGAATTTTCATCAAGATTTTCAAAAAGAGTCCACGCATCATCTTCTCTCTTCAACATAAATGTGCCTCCACACGAGGCATCGACCATTTGCCTATGAGGCTCAGTTAAGCCATCATAAAAGCATTGGACTTGCTGCCACTTGGGGACAGCGTGGTGCGGATACTTTCGTAACAGGTCATTCATTCTTTCCCACATTTTGTGAAAAGATTTACCATCAATTTGCGAAAAGCCAGTGATGGCTTTCCGTATTTGATTCGTTTTCCCTATTAGAAAGTACTTCTTAAGAAATTCTTGTTGCATTTGAGCCCAAGAAGTAACTGAATCATTAGGCAAGGAATTAAGCCAATGTTTGGCTTTATCCTTAAGGGAAAACGAAAAGAGGTGCATCCTCAAAGCATTCTCATCAAAATTTTGCAATTTAAGGGTTGAACAAATATCGATGAATTCATCTAGATGCTTGTAAGGATCTTTATTACTAAGTCCATAAAAAAGATGGTAGCATTTGAATGGTGCTGGACTTAATCTCATATTGGGTTGCCGTGATGTTTGGCAACCGAAGGCATGAAAAGGGTGTGTAAGTGGAGGGAACATAGTGATCTCTCAATAAAACAGCCCTATTCTCTTTAGCCATGTGTTCTACACTAGGTACTCTTAGATCTAAGTTCCTTTCGATTCTTTGTTGTCTAAGAGTACGCTCTAAATCTAGGTCGCACAGAAAGATAGGCAATGATAATGAGCAGCGACCGAACATAAACTAACACCCTAAAAATATACACAGCATACAGTAAACAACAAAAGAAAAAAAAAAGTTTAGAAAAATACCTGTTTTTGCCTAGGCAATAGCTTCAATGCTACTGTCTGATGAGTGTGCGCTCGATCTCCAGGAACTGGCACTCGAGCACAGGCGGTGCTCGATACCCAACTTTGGACGCTCGAGCGTCAAGTTCTGCAGAAACCAAAAATTATGTAGAAACAGAACAAAAACCAAATTTTTTACAGACTCGATTTTATGCAATTTTTGGACTCTAAGAACACAATCTACGGTAATTACAGAATTAAACTAGATGTAACCCTAAAAACTCCATAACAACCTTTTTCAAAAACAAAAACAATCCCCGACAACGGCGCCAAAAATTGATCGCGCTTAAAAATCAAATTTAAATTTATAAACACTCGCAATAGCACGAATTTTTGTAGATAGGTCTATATTGAGGGTATCGATTCGCAGGGATTGTGTTTGGTTGTATGGGAGGTATAGGGAATTGATTTCACTCAATCTTCATACCACAAGCATACTAATTCTAGCATGAATCTCAAACAAAGGTATGGTTTTGAGCGTGTAAAGGGTGTCAACCCTCACAACAACTCATCAAGAAAATACTATCAAAAGAAAATGATAAAGCATCATAGTTTCGCACTAGTCACTCACCTAATCTACATGTGATTTAACTCGTGTTCCCTAACATGCGATATAAGCTCTCTCAATAGCCTACACAATATCATGAAATAAGCATAAAATATCATAGGTTTCCACTCCTCTTTCTATCTATTCTGAGTTACACTAACATAGATTGAGTCGTGGTCCCTAGCATACCCTATTAAACTCACATAACATCATGTCAAAAGCATCATTGCATAGCTTATACTTTTTCAATCAAAGACATCAAAAGCATTGAAATCATTCAAAACTTAAACCAATTCCTCATAGACAAAGAACAAGTTTCATCTCAAATGGTATAATCAATAAGAACAAACCTTATGCATATATAATCACCATACCATTTATATAAAATCCAAGCTAAAAATAATCAACCTATAGCACTTTGGATCAAGCTACATCAAAACCCTAAAATGGATTTAGTTTCTCATGAGAGTTATGGATTTCTTCATTAGGTTGAAGAAAACCATTTTCCAAAGGATTGTAGTGCTATGGGCTGGTTCTACTTACTGTCTATAACAAGTAATACAAGTAAAATAAGTGAAAAAATAAGAAAAACTACATTGAACCGAGCTACTGTCCATTCTCGAACAGCAAATATATATATATATGAACAATGAAGCCTTGATCTTTCTTAAGGAAAAATCAAGCTAAAGATCTGAAGTTTCAGCTATTTAGGAGTCCTCTAGGGAGTGAATTCGGCGCCTACAATTGACTGGCAAGTCGCAATTTCAGACCACAAAAGATCTTTGCCGTCATTTGCTGTCACAAAATATCTTCCAGTTCTGGAAGATACGACGGCGCTCGAGCATTGGAAATGGGTGCTTGAGCACCAAGCTTCTGGCAGCACTTCAACTTCTCATCACTTATCTTTAAGCTTAATGTCCATTATATGTTTTAAATTCTCATTAAGACCTGAAAATAAGACAAACACTAAAACACACTAAAATATTAGATAACAATACAAACTAAGGTATAACACATGCGAGTTAAGGGGCTTGAATGTGTAACATTCAGCACTTATCAAAAAGCTCGTTTGCAAGGTAAATAACACAACCCTAAAATATTCTAAGTCTCTTTGCTGAGAACCAGCTATCAGAACCGAACTAACTTAGGCATCGGAGCTATCCCCCGCCGGACCCTTCCGGCAAGCTCTTGTGTCTAACTTTCTCTCTATTTACAGGTCCACGTGTCGTCGGATTCGGAAACTGTACCAACACAGGATAACAAATTTTCTATCAAGCATTTGAATTTGATAAAGCAATCAAGCATATCGGATTTTTGTTTGAGAGGAAACAATCATGAATACCGTGAATAATTATCAACAACTATAGCATAATATTTGCATCCAGTATTGAAAAAATAGGAGATGTCCATATGTTACTGTGTACGAGCTCAAAAGGGGAATAAGTGACAGTTTGTGATTTGGGAAAGGGTAATTGTCGACTCTTAGCAAGCTGACAATCAATACAAACTGTAGAACCAGCCTTAGAGTTTTTCATAGGGAGCTGGTTTGAACTTATTATTTTTTGGAAGATTTTTGAATGTAGATGTCCTAGACGTTTATGCCAAATAGAAGATGAGGTCTATACTCCAATGAATGCTGTGAGCTTTTGGAGCTTATTCTTTGAGAAATTCTTCAAGTGTATTGGGTACATGCCACCTTCACTAGGCCCTTGCAGGAGAATCTCCCATGTTAGGTTGTCCTTCATAAGAAAATAAGTATCCATTAGCTTAAAGAAACAATTATTGTATCTACAAAATTTCTGTATGGATAATAGGTTGACAGAAGCATTAGGACAACAAAGAATATTTTTAAGATGTAAGATTGATTTTGGTGTATGAAGAGAGGTAGAACCAGTATGAGTGATTGAAAGCCCGCCACCATTTCCAACCATGACTGCTTCATTCCCATTATATGGTTGCTGAATGAAGAGATTTTCCAAGTTGTTAGTGATATGATTATTGGCTCTGTTTTCCACGAGCCATTCATCATCCTCACAAAGAGCATTGGATTATGAGACCATTGCAGTTGATTCACTTTGAGGTTGTCTACCTTTGTAAGCATAATCCATTCGGTGGAAGCAGTTTAAAGCTTGATGGTTGCTCTTGTTGCGTATTTGACAAGTAGGTCGATTAGCAACTTGATTGTTAGATTGGTTAGAATTTGACTTACCTAGGGGTGAAAAATTCGCAGGGCTGAAGAATTTTTTCTAGTTGAAGTTCTTCGGTGAATGGTTTGAAAAATGAAATTCACTCTACTTCTAGTTGTTGCTAAATCTTGGCTTGCGGGTGTTGTTGTTCACCTTTTGGGCATGCAAAGCAAACTAATTGTTGAGCAATTGTTCATGGCTGAAGAGTTGAGTTTGAAAGTCCTCGAAAGACATAGGATCATCCTTTGTCATGAAGGAGAAGGATGTTATGAATGCATTGTAGCATGGGATTAATCCACCTACCAAATAAGAGATGAGGTATTCATCAGGTACTGGCTTTCCAACCATAGCCAGTTGGTCAGCGAGGGATTTTGCAGCATGCACATATTCTAAGCATGTTTTGTTCCCTTGGCCTAGACTCTGTACTTGATGCCTTAGATCTTGGATGCGAGTCTTAGATGGAGCAGCATACCGATTGGCTAAGGCAAACTAGGCATGTCGTAAAGTCTTTAAGCCGTAGACAATTGAGATAACTTTTTCAAACATGGTGGCAATGAACCAACGAAGAAGATACTGATCATTCTTCTCCCAGATTACAAACTCGGGATTCAGTTGGTCAAGGGTGTCCTTAGTAGGACTAGAAATGAACTTGGGTGGGCATGGCTCAGTGCCATCAACAATGCTCATAAGATCATTCGTGCAGAGTATGGATCGAAACTGATAGACCCAAGCCATATAGTTTTGTTCATCTGGTAGGAGTTTGGGAGCAACGTGGTTGATGTTTGGTATGGAGAAAGAAGTAGCAGTGTTGGAAGCGGAGGCGTTGCTAGACTCGGCCATTTGATGAGAATTTAGGTGTGAACCGTGTAAGGCTATGATACAATGCAAAAACAGGGGATACAAATTGCTTTGGAAGCTTAATTTCAAGTAGAGAGTTTTATTCCTTTTATATTGATATACAATGTAATTAAGTTTGGTAAGTTACAATATGCACAACCCTATACAACTAAGAGAAGACTAAAGAAAAAAGAGAAGACTAAAGAAAGAAAGTATAATGAGAAAGAAGGAAACATTAGAAAATGAAATATAGCCATTGCTCTATGGAGAGCAACTGCGTACAGCTATTGCAAGTCATTAAAAGAAAAGAGATCTCCGGTATTAATGAGACTTGGTGAGCTGGTTATTGTGTTTGATTAATTTGCATAATGATCAAAAGGGCATGATACTTGGCAATCAACTGGGATTATTGGTGATTGCATGATCCTTGGGATTTGCTGGATCTTCTCCCTTGTCACGGAATTAAACAGTCCATTTCTACAAGGATACAACATGCATGAGAATTAGTTGGATTTCACAAATAATGGTAAAAGTAAATCTTTTTACTTTCTCTTTTTCTAAGCTGATGTAAATCTTTACTGTTCAATGGGTCTCCATATCTAGAATATTATTTCCAACTGAGCACCATAGAAGTACATTGTAGAGTACCTTGGGGGCATTCACGATCAAACTTCGAATCATCAGGATGGTTTTATTTCTGATGACCATACCTTTTTTTGGGGTCTTATCTTCTGACTTATAGATTCCAGTCATCACTCTTGGACGCATGACAGAACCACTGAATCAGTCCCAGATCTTTAAATTGAAACTGCATGCTAAGTGTATGCAATCTCAACCCAAACCTCAAAGGTAGATGGAAGGAATGTCTTCTCCAAATTACTAAATAATTGTCAATGTTCTTCCAAAGATGAAAATATCCTTAATAAAATATTATATATATAAAAAAACTAAAACTAAAAATTTAAAAAAAAAAAAAAACAAAAAAAAAAATTAATTTTTCTTTAAAAACACAGCCACTTGGCCAAATTTAAAATTAAAAAAAAAATGTATAAAGATTTTTGTTTTGTATTTTTTCATTTTTTTTTTTTTGAATTTATAAGGATATTTATGACTTATTGAAAATTTGAAGGGTCATTTTTATCTTTTTAGTAGAATTGGGGGAACATTGACAATTGTTTGATAGTTTGGAAGAGATATTGTCACAAGTAAAAGTTTGAGGGACATTGTCAATTGGGTAATAGTTTGATGAGGTATATGAATTTTTTTACTAAAGATTAAGCCGATTCAATTACTGGAGCACTTCATGTCTAATTTTTTTTTTTTTAAATGACGGGGAACTCCAACCCCTCCAAAGCATGCAGGCCATTTTGTGTACTATATTCAGTCCTCTCAAACAAACTTCGAATTCGTGTAAAGTATCATCTTTATATGAATTGGGTAAGATTTCAATTTTGCCAAAAGAAGTGGCCCCAAAAAATCGTTTTGCTCTTAAAGAAATTTAAACCTTAAATCTAATGAGATGACAACAAGACTAAAATCCTTACCATTTTAACCAACTCTTTGAAGTCACGTGTAATTTTCTTTCCTTATCCAAGTCTTTATGTATATCTTTAATAGAGAAATGTTAGAATATCTATCTAAATTTTTCTCTCATCCTTCTAAATATCACTATTACCATTAGATGGATGAATCCTACACATGAGACCTACATAAATTCATAGATTCAATGGTAATGATAATGTTTAAAAAGATAGAAGAAGAATTTTGATAGATATTATAGCATTTCTCATAGAAAAAAAAAAAAAAAAGCTAGTAAGAGTTGAAAGAATTCCCTGTTTGGAGACTGCCCCAAACTACTTCACACCATTTCTTTTTCATAAAGGTTCCCCTGTGGTTTCTACTAAAGTACTGCAGAATGTTGTCATCGATAATAAAGAGGCAAGGAAGAAGACCCTAAAAACTTGGGACAATTGTCGTTGCTGTATGCATGTGCGTGCATGAAACGTGGCAACATACAAGCCAAGGAATTTTGTTCTTTGTCGCGGTCCAAGCTAATTAAGAATTTTTCTAATATTAGGATAACCATGATTAGTGATTTACGTAGCTTGGCAATAAAAAATTGGCTTCTATATACAAAATGAGAACAATGATTGGTGGAGGGTGGGCCAGGGAAACGTGGACGGACGGACGTGAGTGGTTGAGGAAATGGAAAGAGGTGGTGTGGTGGGACTGAGTTGGAAAGTTTGAACGGGGGGCGGTGGTGGTGAATTCAATTGGTCGGTCACGTTAACATCACAATATTCATGTGATTTGGACCTGTCCATCGCCTACAATATTAATGGTGGGTCCGCCGCCACTATTTTTTTTTGTATACGTCTCATTGTCGTCTTATGAGAAACTTGGAACTATGTACGTATATTCTTGTATAATTTTGGTTCCGCCCCCCCATCACCTGTGATAAACTAGAATTGGTAAAGACCGACCACGACTAAAGACAGTTTCTAAGAATAATAATTTAAACAAAATGTTATTTAGACTATTTAGTATATATTATATAACTAGAATGATTGAGGGTAGAAATTGGTCTTTAAATTTTGTTTACAACTCATATTAATTTGTACTGACATATCATCTTAATTATATGACAGTTTATTAATTTTTTTTTTATTTTTTTAAAAAATAGAATCAAACCATTTTTATATTTTTATAGAATAATAATATATGTCATTTCATATTTTTTTTGATGTTTACTTAAAATTAATGTGATTTTTAAAATTATCTTAATATCAAAATTTAATAATAATATATTATAAATTTAATGATTATTTTAAAAGTCACATTAATTTAAGTGTACACAAAAAAAACATATAAATGACATGTATCTTTACTCATTTTTCAATTTTTTTTTGGTACTTTGCAAATAAGGATAATTCATAGTACTTCTTCTAATTTAATCCTCCTTAAATTATGTGTATTGCAAACGTGACTCTTACATTGCGCTAATGATAAAGAGCAGTTCAGGCTAATTTAACAGTGAATCAGTCTGGGCATGTGAACTGTAACTTTAGTGGGTCTCATGATTAAAAAAATTATTTTTTATTTATTTTTTTATCTGATTTAGCCCAAATTAAAACACTATTTATTTCAGCCTAAACTGATGTGAATCAGTGCTCCTTACATTAACATCTATAAAAGTGAATACCCTTGCTCCACTAATTGTAGTTTTGTGTAGCGTGTACGGTGTACGTGCAGAATATCTCTTTCTTTTTCTTTTCTTTTTTTTCTGAGATGCAGAATATCTCTCTCGATGCTGATGGCGCATTACTTAACAAGTCTCATGAATGTTAAAACAACATTTTATTCAAAAGACGTATTCATTTTTGCCTTTTCAATTATCCCTTACCTTAAAAGGAAAGCATGAAAAGCCCACTGCCCTGAGTTATTAATGACGTACAAAACTTCTGGGAATGAAAAGCAAAAAACAGAAAAGTAATAGTCAAAAATTAAAAGGTAAAGCCCAGCCCAAAAAATTGTAAGAACTACAATAAAAAAACAGAAAATTAAGGAGCGCCACTAAGTCGTTTTTTTTAAAAAAAAAAATTATTTACCACAACCAATGCTAATGAATTGATATCTACTGAGTTACAATAAATATTTTTCTCTCAAAGATATAATGGAATCCAAAAATCTTACCTGATTTAGTTGTATTTAGCACAAAACAAAACAAAAACATTTTCAAAATTTCTATTCTAACAAACAAGAGAGACTCGAATTTTTGGAAATTACATAATATTATGAAAGATTAAAGAATAGGAAATTATGTGTTCTTGAGACTTCGTACCATATTAGAGTATATACACAAGTGAATAAGCATTGCTTGCTTTCAAACAATAACTTAGTGTGTATTGAGCTATAAATATAAAAGTAATGCTACATGTTGAATTTTTTTATCTAATTCTATTTAACTATGTATATATGGCTTTTTTTTTTTTTTTTTAATGAGTTTACTTTTATATTTTTAAGGTTCATCTTTATTTATATATACAAAATTAAATAAAATTAAACATATAAAATTACTCTAAATACAAACTTGATTTTCTCTTTTTCCCATATAGAATCTATTCTGCCAAGATAATATTGAATTTAAAACATTTTCCAACCTACCTACTCTAAAAAACGTTTTCCAAGATAATATTTGTCCACATTATCAAAATATTAGTGAAATTTCAACTTCCAGAACCTACTCGAGTATTTAGCGGAGGGCGAATCAAAAGGTGCCAGAGAAGCAGAGACATTTACCAAATGGTGGGGTCACAGAAAGTGAAAGAAACTAAAAATTGGAGATGGGGCGGCAAAGCTAAGCTTATTAATTAACGGACAAAGCTTACTCAACTGGAAACACCCATATATATATACCCCATCTCCTCTGTTTCTTCCACACCAATACAGAATTTCTCACCAAACCACTCACTCATCTCTCTCCTCTCTCCCTCTCATTCACCCTAGTTTGCGCGAGTGCTATGGCGAAGGACATGGAAGTTGGAGGGCAAAGTGGGTTCTCCGCCAAGGACTACCACGACCCACCACCGGCGCCGCTGATTGATGCAGAGGAGCTCACAAAGTGGTCCTTCTACAGGGCTATCATTGCGAGTTCATTGCCACGCTCTTGTTCCTATACATTACTGTCTTGACGGTAATTGGATACAGAGCCCAGTCGACACAACCAGGGGCGGTGACGACTGTGGTGGCGTTGGCATTCTTGGCATAGCCTTGGCCTTCGGTGGCATGATCTTCGTCCTTGTTTTACTGCACAGCTGGTATTTCAGGTTGGTCCTCTGTCGCATACACAACTTCAACTTCTTTTTCATTTAAAATTCGAAAAACTTTACCAAATCTCTTTCAAGTCTCTTCAAATGACCTCAATAGTTAGAAGAAATCTTAATTAATGTATCAATTTTTCTTTTTTTTTTATATTTACTGTTAAAATTTTTCTTTAAATTCAATAAAACAATATGTATAATAAAGATTCAAATTTTGGGTAATATTACAAGTTCAGTTAAATAGTGACCAATACTTAAATTTTTACAATTTTTTTTTTTAAAAAAAAAGTATTTTTAAATTTTTGACACTTCTCCATTAAAATTTAACAACAAATCTTAATAGATAAAATTAAAAAAAATAAAATATAAATATATTAAATTAAGAGGTTTTAAACTTTGAATTACTATTTTAAAACGCGTAAAAATTAAAAAGAAAAATTTAAAATTCGTTTACTAATTGGATAGAAAGTGTGGGCGGCAATTCATGTCTTATTCTATTACCTTTCTATCATAATATAATATAATAGTTGTGTTGATTTGTATCGAGTTCGTGTGTGGGTCGAAAATTACGCTAGGATAAGTCTTCTATAAACATCAAAATATTTTGTACAAGTTATGTGGGAACTTCCAATTTTCTATAATAAAACAAAGAAAGAAAAGAGCGATGTAGATTTGTAGCATATGGCTAATAAATGGTACCAAACTGTGCAGGAGGGCACATTAACCCGGCGGTGACATTCGGGCTGTTTCTGGCTAGGAAGGTCTCGCTGGTGCGAGCCATTTTGTACATGGTAGCTCAGTGCTTGGGGGCCATATGCGGATGTGGGCTGGTGAAGGCATTCCAGAGAGCTCACTACACCAGGTACGGTGGTGGCGCCAACGAGCTCTCCGTTGGATACAGCAAGGGCACTGGCTTGGCCGCCGAGATCATTGGTACCTTTGTGCTTGTCTACACAGTCTTCTCCGCCACTGATCCCAAGAGAAGCGCAAGGGATTCTCACGTTCCCGTAAGTACCCATTTTTTGAATTTAACTTAAAAAGGGAATAATTCATAAAATTCCTCCGAATTTTAACATATTTATCTTTAATTTTTATTTTTTATTTTTTCAATTTCATCGATCTGTGCAGATTTTTCGTTAAATCCTATTAAAATTATCAAAACACCAATTTTTTGAATATGTGAATAAGTCACTTAAACAAATCAATCAGTTTTAGGCTTTAATTTAATTTTAATTAATCTTGTAGGTATTGGCACCACTTCCAATTGGATTTGCGGTGTTCATGGTTCACCTGGCCACCATTCCAATCACCGGAACCGGTATTAATCCTGCCCGGAGCTTCGGAGCTGCAGTGATGTACGGCAAGACCAAGGCATGGGATGACCAAGTATGCACCTACCCATCTCTTTTTGGTTCCTTTTTCTCTCTGATTTATGTTACAACTTATACAGTAACTGGTGCTAACTTAAAAATTTGATTTGATTTATGAAAATTTCAGTGGATTTTCTGGGTCGGACCATTTATTGGCGCTGCTATTGCTGCATTCTATCACCAGTTCATTTTGAGAGCAGGCGCTGCAAAAGCTCTAGGGTCCTTCAGGAGCTCATCCAACATATAAACTGAGCCAAAGATATTGTGGGACTCTGCTTGCCAATTGCTTCAAAGAGCAATGGGGGTGTGCAACAGTACTGGAATTTGTACATTGTTAAGTTTCTGCCGAGGATGTCCTTCGTCGTACTTTTGTCATGTTCTGGCAGCACTCATTTTAAATGTGCGCTAATGTTGTTGTTGTCTCCTCTTTTCCTTTGCATTTCTGGTCTTTTGCTTTTGTTCTGTGTACTCATGTGTTATGGTCGAAATGATCAGCATGTACGCTTTGTTTTGCTTCCTGTCTATCAATCTTACGACTTTATTTTAGCAAAGAAGTATAGAGGGGTCCATCAATAAGTCACGGGTGATGCGCAAACTAACATCTACTTCATAGTCTAAGGAATAATATGCGTAAAAGTAATCACAACAGCTTTTTTATAATTCATTCTCTAAATTAAAGGAAAACAATAAAAAAAAAAAAAAGACTTACATCAGCTTTGTTATTAATTTCTTAAACTTTGAGTTTGTTACAATTCAATAGTTTTAATCCAAAATTATCCATCTCTTCTTTTCTTTTTGTCTTTTATTGGGAATTGTATTAATATTTATTAAAAAAAGTGAGGTAAGTAAAGAATTTATATTTTGTAAAAAATAATATTTTAATGGTGTAAGAAAAAAAAATATTATGAAGTTGGTTTGAATTGAAAATAAAAGTAATTTTAATTCATAAATTAAAGAAAAATAAAATAAAAAAGCTTCTGAATGTGAATGCTCTCATACATAGCAAAGTTTCTTCATATATAATGTGGGCGGGCAATTTGAATTGTTGGGTTAATTACACTCAACCTCGTTGGTAAAAGAAGTCTTTTTGTTAGCCGAACTCATTAAAATAGATGGAATCTCGATCATGTGCAATACACGAGCATTTTTCTTTTAGATTTAATATGTCTCTTTTGCCCTTGTTATGTATGTTGTAATTCCTACATTTAGCATGGGCTTCCAAGGAATATCAAATAAACAACTCCAAGTGTATATTCTGATACATCACATTAACAAAACATTTTATGGCTTCGCCAATTTTAGTTTACTACTATACAGTTATGAGAAATGCTACATGTATTTTTAAGTATTTATTTTTAAATGTGGCAGTATAAATTATTATTGAATTTTGGACAGGTTTATTTATATATTTTATATTAATAGTAATTTTTACTACTATGTTAAATAATAAATACTTTAAAAAAAATACTTAAAAGTATTTGTAACATTCCTTTACAACTATTCTCAGCAATAAGCTAATAACACCAAAATTCCAACAAAATAATAACAAGAAATTAAGCATATATGACCTTTTACCCATGACTTTGGAAATTGAAGTTACATATAGACACAGTACACAGTGCAGTAACTTGTATAACAATGCAGAAATCAATCATTGTTAATTTGTTTTGCGCCTAGAGAAAAACCGCACTACATTTCTTTTTTGTTTAAAAAACTTACAGTAAATTAATTAATGATTTAACATGCATGGTCTCAAAATAAAAATTATATGTTTGAACATAGCCTGTATAATTTACTGTTTGGAAAAGTTTGAGCCTACACCTTCATTCTTTTTTTTCTTTTTTTTTTTTTTTTTTCTCTTAACATAAATTTTTAAGATAATTGATGACATATCTCATCCATGTTGTCATCTTCTTCTCTTTAATGATCTTATCATCTCAATAGAACTCAAACAAACTCTTGATTATAATTGTCTGTCACACAACATACGGTAAAGACATCTCCATTTATTTAAATAAAGTCATTCTTACATGTGTATTAAATAAACATTAATTGAGACTATTCATTTTCTGTAACCATTGAAACATGAAGTGGAATGGACTTTAGTAACATTTGAACGGACGGAAGTGTAATGGACTTTTGACTTTTATGTAGTCTTCCTATCTTCTAATAATTTTGTTCTAATAAGCTCTCGCAAACCCAATAATAGATCATGTATGTTGAGGTTTGAGCAAAGTGGCATGTGATAAAATGGTCTCGGACAAAGAGGAGAAATTATTGCTTTTGGGACGTTGGTCCTTTAGCGACGGTTGATCTTGAATAGTAAAGGGCTGAAAAATGGCTACCATAGCCTAAATTAGTACATCGGCTACTACAATCGGAACTTGGACTTCGGCAACTCTAGTAGCCATCGTTTGTTAAAGTCAAAACATGGACATCGACTACTTTGGCCTAAAACCCGTTGGACGGAGTTGAATCGGGTTGAAAACTAGCTAGTTAGGCCCGAAACCCGCTGGATGGGGCTAAACCATTTTTGAACTGGATTGGAAATGGTCTGAACCGGGTTGAACCGAATTAAAATGTTGTGAAACCGGGTTAAACCGGTTGGAACTATCTGAAAATGGGGTGAATCAGATTGAACTACGTGGATAGTTTTATGAACCGGTTTGAAAAGAGGTATGAAATTGGGGTGCGTTGTGAACCGAATCGGTATGTTCCGAAACGGTTGAGAATTGTGTGAAACCGGGTTGAGTTGGTTTGAATACCCTAAAATGAGTTGAACCGATTTGAACCGATCAAAATTAGGGGTGAGCACGGGTCGGTTTGGGTCGGGTATCGCGAGTATCTGATACCCAACCCGCAGGGTGTGGGTTTGAAAAAATTCAATCCGCAACCCGCATGTTTCCATTGCAACCCGCCGGGTTTCGGGTTTGCGGGGCGGGCAGGTATACGTGCGGGTCGGGTTTAAATCCGAATTCTTATTGGGCTTAGATTGAGTTAATTTTAATTGGGTTTTGTTTTTGTCAAAAAAGTGCTCTAAACTTATTTTTGCAGAATAAAGTTTAATTTTTTGCCCAATTTTCAAATATACAATTTTTAGCCCAATTTTTATTTGTACATGAAATGAAAAAAAACCTAAACCCATTTAAAAAATAGATCTAAAATCACATTCATTAAAATCAATACTCATTTAAATAATAATACTAATAAAATATAATGTTCATAAAAGTGCATCAACTATAAAATATAAAAATAGTATAAAATCATATTCAATGAATCAATAAATGTACATCAACTATCAAAAGTTCAACAAATTCAAGAAAACATTTAAATTAATATCAAATTCAAAATTCAACAAAAGATGAAAAGATTCATAAATAAAGACACTATAGTCACTAAACACTAGCATCCATTTCAATCCATCTAAGGAAATTAGGTTTGAGGGGAATTGGGGAAATTAGAAAAAAAAAATGCATTTATAGTATTAATATATCACAAATCGCGGGTCGGGTCGGGTACCCGCGATTTTCAAAAAAAAAAACCCGCAACCCGACTTGACATGCTCGGATTTGCAAAAAACTAATCCGAACCCGCAATTAAACCCTAAAAATCCGAATTTTTTGAGTTGGACAGGTAGGGTCGGGCGGGTATCGCGGATAGGGTCGAGTTTTGCTCACCCCTAATCAAAATACACTGAAACAAGGTGAACTAGATTGAATCGGTTTGGATAGGATTGAAAATTCTCTGAATCGGGTGAGAGCATGGATCATGACCAGACCCACAATAGTGAGTCACAAGGTACGTCACCATACATTTCTTTTTTAAAAAATAAAAATTCAAAATTGAACGCATTTTATGAATTTCATACTCTTCCATTAAAATCTAATAGAAAATCCTGATAGAAGGTAACATTGCAAAAAATTAGAATTTTTTTTTTTTTTCCTAAGCAATGTTCAAGGGAACATGGAAAGGGAAACATCAAAGAAATAACAAAAGATTGAGTGGGGCAAGTGGGCAACCATACAAAAAACCCAATACAACCAAACTATCGCAAAAACCTCCTAATTTATACTGGAAAAGGGTCCAAAGTAAGACCCGGGCTTGATTCTTGGCGTATCAGCCAAGGAAAGGGCCACATGGCGGTTTTGAAGAGCAGTCCAGAAATGATACTGCTTGAGGCATCTTCTACTACAGTAAGTTGACTTGAAGGCTGCTGCAATGAGAAAAACTCAGGAATAGGCTGCACTAAAGCCGCTTAATTGGAGCACCGCTGTGATGTCCGACAAGGAAGAAAACCGACAGTGAAGGCGAAGAGGACACCGCTTCTTCTTTACCTACAACTCGATCTAGTTGCTTTCGGAAACAAAAGGTGGGTACCACCAGTGAAGATCCACACAAAAGGAAGCATAGAAGCCAAATTGCTGCCATGGAAGCCAAAAGGAGCAGGTGGTACGTGAGACCCACGCGCCTTTGGATGGCATGTGCTGGCCAACAGGGACCATTAGACCAAAGGTTGGAGGCCGGAGATGGTGGATGTACTATGCGTTGGTGAAGGAGGCTGACAAAAGACAGTAGATCTAACCTTGAAGTTGTAGATAAAGCTTCGAGAAAAGAGAAAACAAGAAAAAAAAAAAAAGGAAGAAAAAAAGGGAAAAGAGAAAAAGAGAAGAGGAAGAAGGAAAATGGAGAAAATAAAAGAAAAAGAGGAAGAGGAAGGAGAACTGGAGAAGGAGGATGATGACCTCCTCCCTCTCCCTCTCAGCCAACCAGCGTTATGTGAGAAATGCAGGGAGATAAAGATAAAGTTGTTGAGTTTTCTCTCCGGGGAAGTCTCCAGAAGAAGATAGAAAATTAACAAATTAAAAGTTCTATATATTGAGTTGAGAGTTTTTTAACTTTGAAGAGTAATTACAAATGTCTTGGAAGTTTAACAGTTCAAGGAGTTAAGTAAAACTTTCACAAAAAAATATAATGAAATCTAGGAACTAAATCAAAAGTTTAACTTAAGTGAAAACCTTCAATAAGGATGGACTGTAAAACATCACTTTTACAGTACCGCATAATTCCTTCAACTTAGTACCTTATCTCTCCTCAGTCCGCATAATATCCCCAAAAAATCGATCTGCAGGAAGCCTCTCCAGAAGCACCTCATCAAGCCTTCCTCAAACTCCTCCGGCAGACGGGCTCTGGCATGACAGATCTACTCGGCCCATTATCACACGGGTAGCCGGCGACCTGCAGGAAGCCTCTCCAAAAGCGACCCGGTGCGGCGGTGGTTGGCGGCGATTCCTTCTCTGCCGTGAACCAACCGGGGTGACCCGGACTTAATCCGACCCGGCGATGGGTTCTCTGCCGTGTCCCACTGCACCCCACCTCCGACGCATGACGGATGCAAAGAAGCCTGAAACTCCTCCGGCATGACAGATCTACTCGGCCCATTATCACACGGGTAGCCGGCGACCTGCAGGAAGCCTCTCCAGAAGCGACCCGGTGAGGCGGTGGTTGGCGGCGATGGGTTCTCTGCCGTGAACCAACCGGGGTGACCCGGAATTAATCCGACACGGCGATGGGTTCTCTGCCGTGTCCCTCTCCACCCCACCGCCGTGTCCCTATCTTGCCAAAGAGTGGAAAAAAAAAAAAACAGTCTGTTTGAAGTAGGAATTATTCCAAATTCTGCTGGAAAGATATTCTTCTTCGGGGGATGTTGTGGAATGGCATCAGAAAATGTTTAGGAAATTTGGTGTTAGAAATGCATTTTACATTTCTGTTTGGGGGATTTGTAGCACACTGAGTTTGTACGGTTTTGTGTTGTATGGTGTGAGAATGTGATTACATTGTAATCATAATTAGAGCATGCACCTGAATGCAATTTTTTCTTTTGAGTTTAAATTTCTTGTTCTTGCATACTGGTGTTTTGTTTTTTTTGATGAATGAGAGATTTTATAAAATAACTAAACACTTGGGACACAATCTAGCAAAGCACTTGACTCAGCAAATCACTGGACCAAAGCTCAACCCCAACTAACACAACTCTCATAACAATAAATCACCATTCGGTTGAAACATAACTAACCAACCTTTATATACAATACATCAGAAAACCAAAATTTATAAAATAAACCAGAACATGAGAAACACACAAAACAGAAAACTCTTAACAAACACATTTGCATGTTTGGAACAGACAACCCCCAACTCGAGCACAACAAATGGTATACAGTGGCACTCCAACTGAATTTACACAAAACAAATTTCAATTTCTCATCAATCAAAAAATTTTCCCCTCACTCCATCAAATGAGAGGGGATAAACACATTATATCACCTTTAAATTCCAACCTCTACGAAATAAAATAATTCTCTCTCCCTGTAAAAGAATTCATACAGGTGCACTTCAAACTCTACAAAATAAAAGAATTCTCTCTCCTGTCAAAAAATTCATACAAGTGCATACCAAACTCTACAAAATAAACACATTATATCACCTTTAAATTCACATTTCAGAAGTCTCTCTACGATAGTTACACNGTAGTAATAATTAAAAAAAAAAAAAAATTGAATAGCTTAGGAACGACTCATGAGAGAGTTATGACAAGTGGTGGAGCCAAGATTTTGGTTTAGGGGTCAATATTTTTTTGTATGAATGAAAAAATAAATTAAGTTTAAACAAAAATTGATTAAAATATTAAAAAATACAACTAACGAGATAAATAATCCAATAAAATTTAATTAATATTTAAAACATGTAAATATAATTTTTAATTTATTTTATCACGCCTAAAGCTAATTTATTCAATTGTCTTCGGATTTGGTCTCTATCAATTTCTTTTTTTTTTTCTTTAGCAAAGATCTATTAGCATATTTATTAAATCTACCTCGACACGAACTTGTTTAGAATTTTGTTGAAACTCAATAGAACCATCGTTATTTTTCATAATCTCAGGTAACTATAATTATATATTTTATAATTGTCAAAAACAGGAGTTTTCTTTTTAGCTATTTTATCAATTCATCCACAATAAAAACAAGAGTTGCCCTCAAATTGCTTTTTGAGGTTCATTTTTTAGTCTGTTTTTGAAATATAACAATTTGATTTTGTCTTTCAAAAGGTATTGGAACACCATGCCTTGGGTATTTGATTTTGGGTATGTACGTTTTATGTTCAGTTAGACTGAGGAAAGCCTTTGGAGTTTGGTCACTCAACCAAACCCACTGGCCCATTGATGTCTTAAATGAAAGATAGTGTAGGCTTAAGTTTTGTTTTTCTTAAAAAAAGTGCAGGCTTAAGTTAAAACGGTGGTCCACAAACAGTCAAATAAAAAAAAAAATTACAAGCTTTTAGCGTGCGTGTGGACTTGTGGTCCACAAACAATTAAACAACAACTTATTTAAACTTTGTGTTTAATATAGGGGTATCATGTGTCAATTATCATCGTCTTTCCGACCTTTTCCTTTAACTTAAACCTAAAAGCTGAAAGACTGAAACCATGGCAAAAAAAGAAAAAAAAAAATTCAAGACGTCCCAGAGCCGCTTGAGTTGTTTGCCCACGATGTTTGATGAGTGGTTGTTGATTGCCCTTGATATATGGTTGAGGGTGGGCAACTACGGCATACAGAAGATTTTCTACTAAGGAAATTTTTTGAAAGTTGAAGGGAAAAAGGGGGGGGGGGGTCCTTAGTTATGACAATTTTTTTTTTGGTTAAATGCCATTTTAGTACCTATGGCTTGGACCAAAATTAAATAGTCATATCAATTTCAAAAAGTGATATAAGTAGTATCTGACGTTAAACGAAAGTCCCATTTGGTACTTCCGTCCAAGTTTTGTTAAGATTTTAAACAAAACTCTACGTAAGCACTCTTAAGAACACGACACCTGTTTTGTGAGTTACATATGTACACTAACTAAAGAGATCCTATGACGTGGTAATGTATCACAGGTAATACTTATGTTTCTATGCCACGTGGGATGCAAAAAAATAATAATTTAAATAAATTTAATTTTTTTAAAAAAAAAAAAAAAAGGAAAAATTCTGAAAAAAACTTTGGGGGGGTGGTGGCTTTGGGGTAGTTGGCCACCCCCATTTTGGCCAAGGGGTGGTTGAAATTAACCACCCCCATGGACCATGGGGGTGATTCGGCCACCCCCAAAGAGCAAAAATGAGGTGGCTAAAACCACCCCCAAGAGTCTAGGAGTTGGCTCGGCCACCCCCGTTTGGCCTGGGGTAATTTCGGCCACCTCCTTGCTTAAAATGGGGTGACTCGCC
This sequence comes from Betula pendula, assembly GCA_900184695.1. Classification (NCBI taxonomy): domain Eukaryota; kingdom Viridiplantae; phylum Streptophyta; class Magnoliopsida; order Fagales; family Betulaceae; genus Betula; species Betula pendula. The sequence continues at coordinate 54,121 of FXXK01000484.1, forward strand.
ACCTCCCAAAGTTTTATTATTTTTTCTTTTTCTTTTTTGAGTTATTATTATTATTATTATTATTTTGCATCCCACGGGGCATAGAATCCATAGGTACCATCTGTGAAGCATTGCCACATCATAGGATTTGTTTAGTTGGCGTATACATGTGGCTTACATGACATGTATCACATTCTTAGGAGTGCTTATGTGGAGTTCCGTTAAAATTCATGACAGAACTTGAACGTAGGTACAAAGTGGAGCTTTCATTGAATGTTAGGTACCGTCTGTATCACTTTTTGAAACCGAGACGGCTATTTGATTTTAGTCCAAATTATATGTACTAAAATGACATTTAATACTATTTGTTTTGAAATGTTGTGTATTATTACGAGTGGAATAGAGAATTCAAATCAATTTGAAAAGTATAAACTCATAAAGTACCTTAAATTTATAGGTAATATAATTTTTTTAAGGAAACTTTACAAAATCTCTGAAGTTTAACGTGTTTTGAAATAACTCTTTAAACTTAAAATATTTTCAATTTAGTGTATCAATTTTTCAATTTTACCAAAGAGTGTCTAAATTTCCAAAATACTCTTAATTTTTTTAAGAATAAAAAGAGAAAAAAGTTGTATGGATTTAAGCGTTGGTCATGATTTAACAAAATTTGTAAAAATACCAACTCCTGAATCTTTGTTTTTTTTTTTAAAAAAAAAAATTAAAAGATAGATACAATAAATAAAGAGTTTTTAAATTTTGAAAAAGTTATTTCAAAAAACATGAAATTTCATCGGAAGTTTGTGAAATTTCGCCCATTTTTTAACAAACGATAAGATTGGAGTAGTATTTATTCCAAAAATTATCATACATCTGTACGTTTCAAAGATAAAACTTAAGGAATGAGCTAGAAAGCCCGGCCCCCAATATCATTCAATTCCTGCAATGTGGCAATCCAATGAGCCTCACGTGTCACAGTCGGCTCCAAAAGAATGCCAAGTTTATTAATTTATTTTTTTTTCACGTGTGAAGTGTGGAAACTTGTTCCTCATTTTCTCTTATTTAAGTTTCTCTTTCTTGGAAATTTATTTAAGAGGGCTACGTCCTTAATTAATATCATTTGGCAACCTCAGCTTTAATTAACTTGGCAAAGCATTAAAAATCTGAAAGAAATTCTATAGAAAATGTACCCATTTACACATTTTTAAAAACTCTTCTATATTTCTTATTCGTGTCATTAATGTTAAATATTATAATTAAACGTGACGTTAACATATAAATATAAGAGGTGTAATTCATAAAAGACCTTGAAATTAATAAGAGTACTATACTTTATTTATTGAGCAGTGATTTAGCACAGCTCAGACTAAATAAAAAGTCATTCTGCCTGAGCTGGATCAGATATTAAAAAATATATATATATTTTTTTAATTGTTTGAGCCCACCAAAACAAAAATTACAATCTTAAACTGAATGATTATTCATTCAACCCAGCTCAGACTGTGGTATATATTTCCTTCTATCTATTTGACAAACTATTCGTTAATACAAGGCAAAACTACACGACGGGACCATTTGGTCGTCGACAACAATAGACGACGTCGTATTAATTTTCTAATAAACCTCCGAGCCAGAACGTCTCATCCCACATATTGAAATGCGAAAGAGAATCCATTTCCCACCATTTCTTCATGGACCTTCCATTGGCAATAACCTGAAAGCAACGTCCTCTCTTCTCTCCCTCTCTCTCAAACACATATATTTAAGCTGTTCTCTACTCTTAAAACCGTAGAGTTTCCAATTCTTTTCCTGAAACACTTCAAATTCTTTACTATTATTATTAATCTGCTCTTGACGACGTTGCTAAGAAGTTTTCTCACGTTCAAACTTTTTTTTTCTCTCTCTGATCATCACACGTTGAACTGATCACCAAAACTTTTAACCATGGCAGAACTCACAAAACTATATTTCTTTGTTCTTATATTCCTTTCATTAGCAATCCACACCACCTGGCCTACAAATGCAGCTGAATACGGAGAAGAACTTCTTTCCCCAGAATATTCTCCTTCTCCTTCTCCTTACATGGACGAAGAAGAGTTGGCTCCAGCATATGGAGAAGACTTCCTCTCACCAGAATATTCTCCTTCTCCTTCTCCATACATGGACGAAGAAGCGTGGGCTCCTGCGCCGTATGGAGAAGACTTCCTCTCACCAGAATATCCGCCATCTCCTTCTCCTTACATGGACGAAGAAGCGTGGGCTCCTGCACCGTATGAAGAAGACTTCCTCTCACCAGAATATCCGCCGTCTCCTTCTCCTTATATGGACGAAGAAGCGTGGGCTCCTTCGCCGTATGAAGAAGACTTCCTCTCACCAGAATATCCGCCGTCTCCTTCTCCTTATATGGACGAAGAAGCGTGGGCTCCTTCGCCGTATGAAGAAGACTTCCTCTCACCAGAATATCCGCCATCTCCTTCTCCTTACATGGACGAAGAAGCGTGGTCTCCTGCTTTATATAGAGAAGAGTTTCTCTCATCAGAATATCCTCCTAGTCCTTCTCCTTTGCCCTCTGAGATTGAGAGCGGTGACTATGACTCTCCGCTTGAAGCTCCAGCGCTCTCTCCGTCCACGGCACTTCCGGCCTTGGGATTGGACACTGAGGCTTCCCCGGCGACGCCCTTCAATTACAGTGCTGAAGACGATGCTGCGGCTTTTGGACAAGAATCTGAAGGTTCTTCGGGTAGGAGCGAGGGACATATGACCGGGTTTGTAATTGCTGTCGTTTGTCTTGTTGGATTGGGAGGATTATTGTACAAGAAGAGGAAGGATAAGAAGCGAAGCCAAGAGTACAAGTACTACGACATGGCTAAGAGAGCGGAGCCCTAAAGGGCTATTCGAAAAAAGAAAAAGAAAATATTTAGCTCTCTATTGGGTAATGTTTTGTTTTTTGTTTTTATTTTTTCTAAACTATTGGGTAACAATATTTTTACAATGAATTATTAGATGTATAACATTTCCCCTTTTGATTTTTTTTTTCGTAAGTATGTTGAATTATTAGATGTGTTTTGAGGGTTTGTTGGTTTATATGAATAATGGAATTGGATACTATTGTTGTTATTATGACTATGTTCTATCGCGGCCATCCCTCCTTTGTTCACCAATCATGGCCATCAATTTTGAAAGAACAAATAAAACAAGGGAAAAAAAAAAAAATCTTACAATCCGTCTAATGTCATGGGGATGCAAATCTGATTTCCATCAAAATTTTGGAAATACAATTGAGATGATGTAACAGAAAAAATTAATCCTTAATTTTTACATGTTGATATTCATTATCATATTATTAAGTTGTATAATAGTTTACTAAATAACATTACTTTTTCATAATATTTAAGCTTAGATAGTCTAAAAAAAGAAAGGGAAAAAAAAAAGAATAATTTTATTTTGTATACTCCCGTACAATTGTTGTACAACTGGATAACGTGACAGTAAAAATTAACCCTTAGATCAATATTTGTAAAAAAAAAAAACTGCTGATCAAAGGACTAATTTTTACTGCCACGTTATCTAGTTGTATGGCAGTTGTAAAAAAGTCTTACTAGAAGCACTTACATCCGACCCAACATTTTAGCTGTCTACTTCCATTTTTCTATTTAAAATATTAAAATATTATTTCTTTACTTTTTCTATTTCCAAGAAAGAGAGAGAATAAGATTATTTATTTATTTTTATTAATATAGCTAAGGATTTATTGAACTACAGTGTTTAGTAATACCAATACAGCAAATTTTTTTAACTATTTTGTTGAGTCAGATGTGAAGCATTTTTTACTACAAAACCATCAAAAATAACTTTTTAACTATTTGATGAGTTGAGCCCAATGTAAGTGTTAAGCATTTCAACCAAGCATTTCATCAAACACTTGGTAGGCTCAAAATACAAATAGATTTTTTTTTTCTTCTTAATGAACAATGCAATTCAATTTGTTTAACATCAAACAAAATCTCAATTCAATTGAACTTTTGTTTTTTCAACATCTCACCCAAAAAAGAAAAAGAAAAGAAAAAAAAAGCTATGATATTAGTCTTTTTGAACAGGTGGGTATGTAAACATGATTAAGACAAAATGGTATCCGAAGCTATGAACAAAAATAAAGGAAAACCCACCTTCAAAATGGTATCCAAAGTTATAGACAAAAATAAAACAGAGATGCAAATTCAAAACCTATAAACCTAAATTAAAATCCAAAACCTGAGATTTGTGCATTTCCAAAACCATAAACCATAATCAAAACCCAAAACGAACTTGAAGATTTGGAAGCTTGGAAGGCGAAAGGAAGAATGCGGGAAGCTTGTGAGATTTATGCTACAGCTTTGGGAGAGAAGGCAAGAATGCTCAATAAGCAAACGAAAGATAAGAAGAGACAAACGGTTCTTGGCTCCACAGACCAGACGAGGGAATTGACGCTTTGAAAAATTATTGTAGCGTTGACGAGTTTGTTGCAGAGAAGAATTTGACGGAACTTGGCTGATTTTGATGACTACGCTATTTCCACAAGCTTGCTACGAATGCTCTAAAGGCCTTATATAAGCGATTTTAGGCTGACTTTTGATTTATTTATTTATTTATTTTTTTAAAAAAAAGGAAAAATAATTTTTATCTCTAAGTTTTTATCTGATTTGATCATTGAGTTTTCAATTTTAAGAATAAGACCCTTAAGTTTTACCCAAGTTTTAAACCATTTATGACAAACGTGACATATGACAAACCATTTAACGTGTCAATTGAGACACACGTGACATATGACAAACCATTAATTTTGACGAAAAAATGATAGATGAACCTATTTAAAATCTAGTCAAAACCTAAGCACTATTTTCTTAAAATTTAAAACCGAATGATTAAATTCAAATAAGATAAAATTTAGGGACTAAATATGATTTTTTTTAAAAAAAAATTGGTTTTTAGTTCGAAATTCAAATAGAAAAATCCTAGAAAATCAAAACGACAGCATTTTATATCCTCTTTTTTTCTTGTACGGATAAAATTTTTCTGTGTCAAAATCACTTTGCTCTCGTCGTCTTCTTATATATTGGTCAAGGAAGGTCCCTTGTGAATTCGTGTGTTTGTGTTCCGCTTTCTCTGAAGCTTCTTCACATAAAGCAAGACTGAAGAGGTACGTTCGCGTCCCCATGAATCTCTGTCTAACATAATCTGTTATCCTTTCTCACTTTCTCTTTTTCTTTCCTTTAAAATGATGCCTCTTATCTTTTTGTTAACTGAATTAGATCCTTAACTTTGATGGGTGTTGCTTTGTTTAGAACTGTAAATAGATTTCACTCCGATGTATCCGGATTTTCTTTTCGTTGTGTTGCAATTCTTTGTGGGTCTTTTGAATTGATTATCAGCCCAGTTAGATGAGTTTTCTCTTTGTGGTTTATTGGAAAACTGAGAAAGAAAACAAAATCAGATTCGAATTTCTATCCATTACTGAGTTTTGGGGCGTTTGTAGTGGGGTTAGTTCTCTTGGGTAGAAATCAAATTTGATCTTTTTTGATCCGTATCCCACATTTACCCAGCAAGCAGAAAGAGCGTCTAGTCTTGTATCACTTTTTGGTTGGAGAAAATTGTTTATTCAAATTTACTTGAATCTAATTGCTGATGTCAGTTTCTATCACCCAGCGGCCATTAGTTTGGTTCTGTGTTGTATATCGTATCCTAGGTCTAAGATTATTTGGTTGATCTGAAACTAATGGCTCTTCTGGTGTCAGTTTCTGTAATGTTCATTAGATCGATCATTTTCAGGATTCAGTATATCATATGTGTATATCTTCAATGGATATGGCTTCCGATTAGGTCTCCAACTTCAAACTGACACTTATGATGTGTGGAATTGGGTTATCATTGTTTTTTTGGTGCATAGTGTTTTCCCTAATGTCAGAATAATAGGAAGTCTCTTTGTAGATTTTGTTTGATATGAGTTTCTACTGTTTCCTATATAGTTCGTGCTTGTAGACTTACCTTGAGGTCGGTGACATAACGCTTTTTATGAGTTTTGTTGATGAGGATTTGGATCTCGAGGCACTTGTAAGATATAAAAATTGTGCGCCGCAGATGGTGTGATCGATTGGAGTAGTCCAAGTTCATGTAATATAATTTGCTAACTAGGGCTTGTATATTGTGGATGCTTGTTTTGATATTGTTGTCCTGCGGTATTATCCTTTTTAGTAGGGTTGATTATGGATCTACAGAAACCATGCAACGTGCTGATCAATCTTGGGTGCGGTGTCTGTTTTGTTTTAGAAAAACCAACTCCCTTGGTTTTGATGTTCTGTTTTGAAGTTCTTCACCTCAACAAAAACTTCTTATGGTTGAGGTTTGCTTAATTTTAGTTAAATTATTATTTTTTTCTCTAGCACGTGGCAACAATCATTGGGCGAATAAACGAAGGAAGTAGTGTGTAACCAATTAGGGAAAGTGTTAACCACATCTGTGCTATTACTCCAAAAAGATTAGTTAAGTTGCAATTGAAATTCCTTAAAATTATTTATAAAGCTCAATCTCACATAGTAAGAAACCAATAGAACTTAATACTCATGAACACCTTTATAATTTACTCACTCAATAGAGCAACCCACCCACCCAATTTCAGACAAACTTTTTGGGTGTTACAATCTCCCCTATTAAAATTCTTGAGGTTTCACTCAATGTAGGCAATTCATCCACCTAATGTGAGACTAACTTTCTGAGATGTTATAGTCTTCCCCACTCAAATCCCTAACGTCCTTGTCTTGCAGTGTTCTAGCGCCACATGGTGTTACTAGATTGCTTTGACACTATTTTGCAACGACCTAGAGAAAACACTAACCATATCTGTGTTATTATTCCAAAAGAACTAGTTAAGTTTTAATTAGTGCTCCTTATAATCACTTATAAAGCTTAGTTTCACTTAGAAATGAACCAATGTGGAACTAACTTTTTGGGATGTCACTATCTCCCCTCTTAAATCTCTGACGTCTCACTTAATAGAATGTTTCAGTCTCACCCACTCAAAGACTAAGATTAGTTTAGTATGCGGAATTACTATTTCTTGAAATAGCTTTTATTAAGAATGGAAGAAGTGAAATGGATTAGCCTTGTAATAACTATTTTTGTGGCCATGAGAGAATGACTATTTCTTAAATTAAGAGAATAGTTATTCTTTTCAAATTTGAGAGGGATAACTATTCCCTCGGTTTAAGGAATAGTTATTCCCTCATAGCTATGTGATAGCTATTTTAAGTATTAAAGTACCTGAATACTTTAACATCAATGCTATTTTATTTCATTTCTTCTATTCTTAATAAAGGTTAATCCAAAGAATAGTCATTCCGTGAACCAAACGTACCCGAACTTTCTGGGGTGTCACATAGTGCACATGCCTACATGGAATTATTGCCTCGATTCAAAATCCATAACCATCTTAGGCTTCCCTCAGTCCTATTCCCTTCTCTATTTTGTTGTATGCTTGCAAGTTGCATCACTTGTCCACCATAATGTCATTCCTAAACTCCTCCATCCGCTCACTCCAAATTGAGTCATATCACTCTTTCTCAGTCGATTAACTAATTGTCGCCTCTCAAAATTGAAGCTCCGATTAGCCCAGCTCTATCTTGTTTCATACAAATCCGCTGTCACTTGCTGACATCTAGGCCGTAACTGACATCTAGCCCAATTCCACCATCCTCTCACTGACTAACTTGACCGACGAAGCTAACCACTCAGTTACTTAGCCTCTGACCGTGTGGTTCAGTTGGTCATTTTCTAAAACCTTCGTCTTGCTAATTCTCATAGAAGAAACAACTTTATCTCCAGTCTTTGTATTGAAGGCAATGTTACTTCCAAACAAGAGGTGATCAAAGATACAATCATTCAATACTACAAGAATCTCTTTACCAAAACAGTTCCTTGGCATCCCAAATTAGATGGTTTGGAGTTCCCCTGTGTTGATTCTTCAGAAGCGGTTTGGTTGGAGAGACTGTTTCAAGAGGAGGAGGTTCTTCAAGCTTTGCTTATTATGGATGAAGACAAAGCGTCGGCCTTGACCACTTCACTATTGCTTTCTTTTTTTTGTTTGTTCTTGTTGGTCTATAGTGAAGGTGATCTTATGAGTATCTTTCATAACTTCCACGAGCATGAGAGGTTTGAGAAGAGTCTAAGTGTTACCTTTATTGCTCTCATCCCTCATAAGATTGGACAGCTGGAGGTATAGGACTTCAGAATTATTGGCTTGGTGGGGAGTGTTATAAGATCTTGGCAAAAGTTCTTGCTAGTAGATTAAAGCAAGTGTTGGGAGCACTTATTTGGGAGCACTTATTTCAAATAGCCAGAATGCTTTTATTTGGGGGAAGCAAATTCTAGATTCAGAGTGGATTTGTGCTTGTATTTTCACAGCATGCTTTTCCATCTTGATCAACGGTAGCCCACATGGCTTCTTCGGAAGTTCTTGAGGCCTTCGCTAAGGGGGCCCTCTCTGGCCCCTTCTCTTTGTGTTATTCATGGACGCTCTTAGTAGGATGCTTTTTAGAGCGATGGTCGGGGTTTTTTTTTACCAGGATTCAGAGTAGACAACCTCAACACTACCCCTTTGGAAATATCTCATATTCTGTTCGCAGATGATACACTTCTTATATGTGACGTAGACAATGATCAAATTCATAATTTAGGTCACATTTTCTTGTGTTTGAGGTCATTTCGAGATTGAAGGTCAACCTCCAAAAATCTGAGTTAGTAGTCGTGGGGGAGGTTTCACATATTTTTGGAGTTGGCCAGTATTCTTAGTTGTAGCATCTCTTCTCATCAAGAGTTTGCTATCCAATGTTCCTACATATTTCTTATCCCTCTTCCCTTGCTCCCCAGTTCCTAGAGCGGGGTTGGGTATTTAAAATCTCACGCTTTTAAACAGAGCTCTCCTCAGTAAATGGCTTTGGAGATTCGGGCATGAGGAAAATTCTTTATGGAAATAGGTGATTGATATGAAATACGGGATCCNTTATTCATAGACGCTCTTCAATAGGATTGCTTTTAGAGCGTAGTGGTCGGGGTTTTTTTTTACCAAGATTCCGAGTAGACAACCTCAACACTACCCCTTTGGAAATATCTCATATTCTGTTTGCAGATGATACACTTCTTATATGTGACGTAGACAATGATCAAATTCATAATTTAGGTCACATTTTCTTGTGTTTGAGGTCATTTCGAGATTGAAGGTCAACCTCCAAAAATCTGAGTTAGTAGTCATGGGGGAGGTTTCACATATTTTTGGAGCTGGCCAGTATTCTTAGTTGTAGCATCTCTTCCCTTCATCTGAAATACTTGGGTCTCCCTCTTAGGTGCTCCTTTAAAATCAAAAACCATTTGGGACGGGCCAGTATTCTTAGTTGTAGCATCTTTTCTCATCAAGAGTTTGCTATCCAATCTTCCTACATATTTCTTATCCCTCTTCCCTTGCTCCCCAGTTCCTAGAGCTGGGTTGGGTATATAAAATCTCACGCTATTAAACAGAGCTCTCCTCAGTAAATGGCTTTGGAGATTCGGGCATGAGGAAAATTCTTTCTGGAAATAGGTGATTGATATGAAGTACGGGATCCAGAGAGGGGGTTAATGTTCAAAGGAAGCACAAGGATCTTACGGGGTGAGTCTTTGAAGGAATATTAGAAATGGTTGGGGATCTTTTTACAACTTCGTATCCTCCAAGGTTGGGGTCGGTTCCCGCATTAGCTTCTAGCATGATGTGTGGTGCGGAGAAGGTGCTCTTAAGTAATTTTTTTTTTTAGAATTCTATTCCATAGTCCATAACAACGAGGCTTTAGTGTCAGACTAGTTGGACCTCTCCAGTTACCCAATCTATTGGAATCCAAGCTTTATTAAAGTAGCCCATAATTGGGACCAGCCCATGATTGGGATTGGAATCTTGATTCCTTTCTCAAAATATTATACTCCTCGAATACTCATCTGGGAGAAGTGGATAGTATGGTGTGGACATTATCTAGCAGCCACGGTTTTGTAGTGAAGAGCTATTGTAAATGCTACAGTTAGGTGAGCATAGTTCATTCCCTTGAGAAAGTATTTGGAAGGTTAAAGCCCCTCCTTGCGTTGTTTTTTTCTTATGGACAGCAATAGAGTAGAATCCTCACGGTCAATAACCTTAGAAGGTGGTGGCTTTCTCTAACTAACTGGTGTTGACTATGCAAAAGAATGAAGAAACGATTAATCACCTTTTTATCCACTACAAGTATACTACTGATCTCTGGCACTTGGTTCTTAACATATTCGGGGTTTCTTGGGTGATGCCTAGTAACGATTCTAGAGCTACTTCATTGCTGGAAATTTCAAGGGCGGGGACACTCCAAAGAGGTAATCTGAAAAGTTATTTATGCTCTCTTAATGTGTAGCATTTGGAGAGAAAGGAATTGGCGCCTCTTTGAGGATAATGAGTCCAATGTACTTTTTAAAAAATGTTCCTTTTTGAGAGCTCTTTTGGATTTTGTTATTATAAATATTCCTAATTTTGACTAGAGAATTTGATAGATTTGATTTGTTTTTTAGATTGTAGTAGTCTTAAGGGTATTCGGCTCTTTTGTGTACTTTTCATATACGTGGACTTTGCCCTTTTCTTTCAATAATGTTATTATTATTCATAAAAAATAAAAATAAAAAATAAAAAATAAAAAAGGCTGAAATTTGTGAAATATTATTTAGATCCTCTCTTGCATGTGGCTTGATGAACTGTTATAAGGAAATTTGCAAATTTGTAGTTTTTTCCAAATGCAAATTTTACCTTCCTTTACTTTGTTTAGATTGATTGCTTTGTATCTTTTGAGAATGTAGAAACCATAAACTAATTTCTTTTTAACCATATATTGGGTACTATACGATCAATTTAAATCTCAAAGGTCCTAGTAGCCTCTAACCAGTTCAGTCTATACACTTTTGTTATCAGCTGGTTATATTTTGAACCAAACAAGATGTTTATGCTATAGCACGAAGGATTTTCTTGATGGCTTTTGGTCCCATTTCAATCTGTCAATCTTATTCTTAGAACTTAATGTAGTTATCCAGGAAAGCATGGCATCTAATAGGGCTCAAGGTGGAATCCAACAATTGCTGGCTGCAGAACAAGAAGCTCAACACATCGTCAATGCTGCCAGAAGTGGTAATTTTGCTGTTCTTTATCAGGATATGTGCACATTTTAATGTTATCTATATCTCGTTCCATGGATATATCTTTACAACCTGTGTCTATTTGTGTACCGGCTATGTATATGTTTGAAACATGAGATTTGAAAACGCAATTTTTAAAAACGCAGTTAAGCGTTTAGTAAAATTACAATTTGACCTTTAAAATTGCAGTTTAACCTTTAAAACTGTACGTGTTTAAAACACACCCATTTGCTTGAGATTTGAAAAAATCGCACTTTTTATTTATAAAATTGCAACACCAACGCACTCTAAGTAATGCTTAATTTGTTTGACTTAGAAACAAGAAGTTTTTTCTTCTCTGGACTGTCAAATTTTTCTTGTCATGTGGAAGGATGAATTCATAGTTCTTGAAGGGATGAGTTATGTGAGTTCATGTGTAAGAAAGGCTTCTCTTTTACAAAATCAACCTGTGTTTATTCAAAAAATGCATTTACTGAGATAAGACTTTTTCCCCACCCCACCCCCCCCCGGCCCCCCTTTTTTTTTTTTTTTTCTTGGTGTTACACCCCCGCTTTCCTGAAATTTGATTCCTAATTGCTTTGGGACTTTGTTTTTCTGTTGTTAGCAAAAATGGTTAGGTTGAAACAAGCCAAAGAAGAGGCGGAAAAGGAGATAGCTGAATATCGGGCCCAAATGGAGCTTGAGTTCCAGAGGAAGGTCGCAGAGGTTTGTATATGTTCTTGAAACTGACTCATGGTGTTCTATTTAACTAGGTTATTCTGAGTTATGCTGATGGTTTATCAATCTCATTTAATGTATGCCTAGAGATCCTTGGCAGGAAGTGAGAATTTCAAATAGTGAATTAGCAAGGGTTTTATAGCACGAAGCTATTTTTCTAAATCTTTTTTTTTTTTTTAATAATTTTCATCTCTTTCTTTTTCCTTCCATAACAGAGCAGCGGAGATTCAGGTGCAAATGTTAAGCGACTTGAACAAGAGACAGAGGCGAAGATCCATCACCTGCAAACAGAAGCTGCAAGAATATCACAAGATGTTGTTAACATGCTTCTGAAGCATGTGACGAGCGTGAAAAATTAAGTCTGCAGATGGTAAAGGTGATATTGCAAACTCCTAAATCTTGTTAATTTTGGACTTGTTCATCCTGGATTTTAGATTTCCTGCGTGCTGTGGAGTGTGGATAGGATTCTTGTTCTGGTAATTGTTATGTTGTGTACTCTACTTAATCCATGGAATAAAATAATGTTTTCTTCATTCTCTCTCTTATTCTCCATCAATCTTTCTTTCCATTCAAACTGATCTTGAACCACTTCTTCCCTGTATTTTGGCCCCAAGCCAATCGAACTAGCCGTCTGACTATCGACTGAAGTTGTCGGCGACAGGGTTGGCTTGGTTCGGCTGGGATTTTTTACATCCCTAGCTTTGTGGATTGGTAGGTATTTCAACTAAAATCATGACGAGTTTTTGGTATATTGTATTGAGTTGTGAATCCATTAAATGTGTAAGTTCGTTCCACATGGGGTGTCGAACTACTGGTGGACATGTCCAACATCAATCTTCCAAGAGTTTCCTGTACGTGCCGCATTATGCGTCAGCCATCCCTCCTGGTCCAGCATCTGCTAGACAGGGAGAAACAGTAATAGGCTGTTGGCTGTTGCCAATAATACTGTTGAGAAGACCTTGGATTCCCCTAATGCTGGGGGATTTCATCATTTAGGGCTGCAAGGGTAGTGCTATTCAAGAGCTTTTTTGGCAATTATCATCTAATGGTAATTAATATGTAATAATATCAGTGCAACAACTAAGTGCCTCAGTAGATATCACTTCCTGAGACCGCCAACTTTTTTTTATTTTGTAAGTAAGACCAGACCAACAACTTGGAATCGAATAAGGCTGTGAAAATATTCCCTCTTATTAAAGGACTCACGGCTTACCAGTACCACTCCCCTATATATTGATTGTTTGAAACTGTTAAATCATTATTTATTCTTGAATATTAAGTTTATAAGAATTGATGAATTTAATCATTTAATTTATATATATATTCTAAGATAGACAACGCCAAGTAAACATGTTTGGCACAACAAAAAGGTGGTGGGTAACAGATTGTTTCTTAGGCCCCATTTGTTTCAATGTAATTTATTTATTTATTTTTATTAATTTTTGATCTTTTGGCACGACATAAAATATAAGAACGTTTCAGTCGATCAAGAAAATATAATATTCATAAGGCGTAAAATAGTTTACGCTTCTCATCTATGTAAACTATTTTATGTCACGTTTTCATACCTTCGGGCAGATAATTGTGAGAGGCTCCTTATGGGGCCTACTTGCCCGGACATGTCTCAACCATTTGAACATAAGTGCACAGTGTCAAAAAAATTGCCTACTTAAACACTTAAAACTGAGAGAGAAACTAATTGTTCTCTTTCATTCGTCCAAATACTTTGATTTTGAAAACAATCTTTTATTTTAAAACGACTTTGATAAACAAAGAGAGATGAATATTAAAATAAATAAAAGACTCACATCACACACACAGAGAATTGGTTAGATTGTTTTGCTAACAAAGTCATGGACTCACCATTTCTACTTGTAAAAAATTGCTTAATTTTACAAATATAGTTGATACCGGCGATAAGGAGCCTTATGGAGATCTATACTACTACTCCTATGGTTTGAGAAGGTTTAGCTTTTGAGGCATATTCGACTTTTGTGCAAGATCACCTAGGTTTGGGCCTTTGTAATTTATGGCACCCTTTTTGAATTGTAAATAGTAATAGTAGCTTAATCATCAATAAGATGTACTTAATGTTTTATAAAACAAGTGTTTAAGTTATAAATAAATGAACTTATGTTAGAAGCTATCGTGTTTTATTTATAGTTTATGATATAAGTTTTTGGTTTCAAAAATATATAGTGACAATTTCCATTGCGTTGTTTAAGGTAATAATAGTAGCGCAATGTGAATTATGTAAATAATCGCATTTGTATTTGGTGAAAAGTTATAGATAAAACGACCTATTTTATTAAATTGTGTGCGTGAAAATTAGCGCTCCTGTAAATTTTAAAAGCTCATAACTATTGAGGGAAGTTAACAAGTAAAGGATGTTTGAAAGTAACATACAGATCTTCCAATCTAATATAGGATGGTTGTGTTGGAGGGCAAGAATCACGACCAGAGGATGGTTGTGTTGGAGGGCAAGAATCACGACCAGAGATTTTGTTGTCTATCTTAAGTTCATGGACCTTCATTCAGATCACAAGGGGGGGCAAACATTTTTCTTATAAAGATGATAGGACCATCGGAATTCAAGCCCAAAGGCAAGGGAGACCAGGTTGGAGCCGTTGGAAGGAGAATAGTGTTCCATGCATTGTTTTTTTCTGTAAGTTAGTGTTCCATACTTTTTTTTTTTTTTGTTCCATGCATTGAGATACTCTCTAGAATGATCTCAAATCAACCTTGTTTCTTGTGTGCCAATATCAAGTCCAGGGCATTGAGGGTTAACTGAAAATGGGGGATTTGATAATTTCGTACGCCGAAAAGGTTGAGAATCCGGACATCTCCATTTCTTCGTGCTGTTTTATTTGTTAAAAGAAAAAAAAGTAATAATAAAAATTAAAAATTAAAAATTAAAAAAAATAAATTAAAAGGGAGAGCTGTCTAAATACGTCCAAACGAAAATAATGGAAAATCCAATGTTAGTTTCAGATAAAATCTTTTTCCACGACAGATCACGTGCAGGATGAGTGTCATTGAAACGAGTGGTCCCCGCCAGTAAGCCTCCCCATCAGCCGTTGCAGTCAGCTTTCTTTTATCCCGGATCTGGCTGTGCAGGGTTGTGAACAAAGACAAAATGGGTGGTTTCAAATTTAGAAAATGTTAATTTAAGACGGTGTGCTGCCTGACATTTTATAATAAAATTCTCAAAATCTTAATAATAATTTTGGTCAATATTAAATTATTATTCAAAAGGGATTAAAAAAAAAAAAAAGATACCGTCTTAGATCAGTATCTTCTAAATTTTATATAATAATTCTACTTGTGAGTTCTTTAAGTTCTACTAATCATGTTTAAATAATTGTTCAAATTTCGTGGATCATTACCTTACTCTTAATTCATTATATTTCACAAAGCTTTATTTTGATCCTGGTCCTTAAGCTCTCTCATTTTTATTTTTTTTCATTCATATATGTTACAGGCAACATGGCCCATATATAGATTGAGATCTAAAAATTACAAGGTCTTTGAAGGTGAAATCTCACCCTAAATAGGATGATTTCATGTGAAAAAATGATGAAAAATGCTTGGTGTCTATTTTTTTGGTCTATTTTTTGTCTTTTTTATTTTCTTATTTTTTGCAAAAATGATAAATCTCTTTTTGTAAAAAGTGATGGACCTATTTTTTTGATTTGCCAAAAAAAAAAAGATCATAGATGGATCAAGATGAATGTAGCATTCTTAAAAAATGATATATATTATTTTTATTTTACTGAATTAATGTGATGGTCTATCAGCATTTTGAATTTTTTATTTTTAATAAAGACTAAATAAATAATTGATAAATACTGTAATATCAACTCGATAAAATAATTTCGCGGCGTACCGGAGATATTTGCATGATTGCCCAATAGTTCCAATCTATATATGAATTTAACTTTTATATATGGATACAATGGATTTGGAATCACACAAAAAGGATCATGATCTTGCAAAAGGCCCCACCATTTGGCACGATTGGACCGATGAGATTTGGCTTTTGGAAGATTAGGACAGCCCCAGTGAGTGTGGGTTGGACTGAGAACACTAGAGAGAGCAAAGGAGCTAGGTGCATTGACCAGGTCCAGAGCCATTTGACTGAATCATTTAATCGGCAGACAGTTCAGCAAATAGCCACGTGATCCCCATGCAATCGGCGGTTTAGAATTTCTAGGACATTTTTAGCAGCGAGTGCAGAAGCATACATTACGCCCCAAAAAATATATATGTTTTTTTCTTGGATACCAAGCAATTAAGACTACAATGGTAACCTAAATCCACGCTGTGTAGTGGCTTCAATGGAGAAGCCACAAGCAACCAATTATATGCTTGCCAAGTGGGCCACTTTTCAATCCCATTAATTGTGTGTATATAAAAAGTACAAGTTAATTTAAAAGTCACTACTGGGTTAAAGGATCTACCGTCGTACAAAACCTAACCTATTTCATTTTCTAAAGCTTAATCAGATTCCACACTCGCATAGTGGCCTTACTAATTTTTTAGTTCTCTGATGGATCTTTGTGTGTGACTTTTTTTTTTTTAATAAAAAAACCTTTGTTGGTAAACTTTTGTTAGTTCTCTAGATCTGTACATTATTATTTGCACATTGGTCCGACCTACACATGATGAGAAGTAGTCATTGTCATAAAGTTTTTTTTGGATTATATTAACCCTAATCTTAACCTCTGGAATAAAGATCTACAGAAAATTACCATAAGTTAAAGTGCTCTCTAAAGGAACGGGATGGTTTTGGGTTAATCCAACTATTTCATCAATTGTTTTATAGCGTCCAACCACCCTCTTAGTATAGATTGAGAGTGATTGATTCGCTCCCAAAAACATGTTTTTCAAATGACTCAATTATCTTTATTATGTTTTAGGGAGTGGTTGACCACCTATCAAAGTAGTTGAACACTACTTGAAAATTTTCGTTCATCCGAAAACATGCTCAAATGGTCGGACTACACCGAAACATACTTTTAGATGGCATGATCACTCCTTTTAGCCTTACTTAATTACTTTGTTTTTTAATTAATTTTTTTTTTAACACACATGGACTCATTCAGAGCCGTTCATTAGAATCGCCGGCCCTGATTATTTTAGGGTCAACTAATACAGTAACATGAATGATTTCCGACTTTTCAAACCTTAGAACAGATCATTTAAACCCCTCTAGTTTTTTCTTCACGTTACCTAATTAATTAGTTTCAGGTTCCAAAGGTCCAACACAGTTGAACTTTTAACTAATTCTGTACGCTAAAAGTTTGATCAATCTAGAGAATCATATGGAACTTTTACTTGAGATTCATCGTGGAATACATTCATCACAATGAGTATGGTCCCACTAGAGTAGAGCCAGTCCCACAGTTATTGCTCCAGTACTCTGAGGTTCTAACGGTCCAAACCAAACTGTAAAAAATGGCGACAATCCACGTTCTTTCATCGTCACCAACATAATCCCATTCCCAGCTCTACGCTCAGCAAACAACAGCACAAACACCAAGCACCTTCACATTCACACCAGTCCATGATACCACTGATCCAAACCCACCATCAAAACCCACTCCAACCATGGAAATCCTCGCCACCCTTTCTGGGTTTTCCCAATCTTTAACTCTTTTTCCACTTCTTCTGCTTCTGTTCTCCACTACCGCATCTGGGTTCGGATCAATGGGACCAATCTCCGCTGCATTCGGCCAAGACGGCTTCTTCTGCGCCATAGACGCAAGCGGCAAGCAGAACGTAATTTGTTGGGGAAAGAACAGCTCTTCTTCTTCACCATCATCGTCTTCCACCTCTCCCTATTTCAACAACATTCCCGCAATGGCAGCTCTCTCCGGAGGCGAAGGATTTCTTTGTGGGATTTTAGCTAACACTTCACAAGCGTATTGTTGGAGCTCAACCAGTTCAGGTATAGATCTTATACCTTTAATATATCGAACCACTGCCTACTCGCATATAGCCGCGGGCAAGAATCACGTTTGTGCTATTAGAGGGTCTTATTACTCCGATCATGATTCGGGTACCGTTGACTGTTGGGAAATCGTAAAAGATTCCAATAATAGTTTAAGTTCTAAACAAAGTACTCTGTTTTATGATCAGTCTATTAGCAACCTTGTTTTCAAAAAAGTCGTGTCTGGTGATGGATTCAGTTGCGGTGCGGTTAGAGAAGGAGGGATTGTTTGTTGGGGACCAAACTCGGCGAGTCTCGGGGTTTCTGTTGTACAGGAGAATTTCCTAGTTTTAGCTCCAGGAAGAGGTGCTCTTTGTGGGATTTTGGAAAAGTCTAATGAGGTGAAATGTTGGGGTGATAACAATTCATATGTTTCTCCTCCGTTTGGGATTCAGTTTGTGGCTATGACTGCTGGTGCTAAACATTTTTGTGGTATCCGTGGGGACAATCATGGGGTGGAGTGTTGGGGAGTCTTTAATTCGTCATCGGTTCCAAAGGGTTATGGGTTTATGGCAATAGCTTCATCTGATATCGTTAGTTGTGGTATTAGAGAGGATGATTTGGTTCTTGATTGCTGGTTTGTGGATTCGCCCTCACCGCCAGATTTTGATCCTCCACTGGAATTGTGCAGTCCGGGTCTTTGTACTCCTCGTTCTTGTAGTATAGGGCAATTTTCTTACAATGCAAGCATTCTTAATGAGCAAGATTTGACGAGCTTGTGTGTCCGAAAAGATCTAAATATTTGTTCGCCTTGTGGCTCAAATTGTTCTGAAGGTTTCTTCTTGTCTAGTTCGTGTACGGCGAATGCTGACAGAGTATGCACCGCTTGCTCTCTTTGCCAGAACAGCTCTTGTTGGGATGTTTGTCAACTTCAATCATCTCGGGAGATGCAGCCGAAGGATTGGCATCACTTGCGTAGATTAGTTCTCATTATTGGGTCTTCTGTTTCATGTTTGTTATTCATCTTAGTTGGTTGGTGTCTTCTTCCCCGCGTGATTGCGAACCGAAAAGAAGAAGGGACCAAAAGGCAATTCAAATCTTGCATGGGCAAACCGGAGTTGGAAACTGACACTATTGCAGATTCACAGCCTCCTCCTTCTATGGTCCCCTGTCCTGGGATGGCTCAGGTTTTCCGACTCTCAGAGCTAAAAGATGCCACTAATGGGTTCAAGGAGTTTAATGAGCTCGGCAGGGGAAGCTATGGTTTTGTTTATAAAGCTGTCCTAGCAGATGGGCGGCAAGTTGCAGTCAAAAGGGCAAACGCTGCCACAATCATTCACACAAACAACCGTGACTTTGAGATGGAGCTGGAAATCCTTTGCAAAATCCGGCATTGTAATATTGTGAACTTGTTGGGTTATTGCTCAGAAATGGGGGAGAGGCTACTCGTTTATGAGTATATGCCACACGGGACACTTCATGACCATCTCCATGGTGGTCTTTCTCCTCTGAATTGGGGCCTCCGGTTGAAGATTTCAATGCAAGCTGCAAAGGGACTTGATTACCTTCACAAGGAACTTGCGCCGCCAATTCCCCATCGGGATGTAAAGACTTCAAACATTCTTTTGGATTCAGATTGGGGAGCACGAATTGCAGACTTCGGGCTTATCACTTCAAATGACAAGGATGTTAGTGGAGATTTAGAAAGTGATGTTCACAACTTTGGGGTTGTACTGCTAGAACTTCTTAGTGGAAGGAAAGCATATGACAGAGACTACACACCTTCAAGTATAGTTGAGTGGGCTATGCCCTTAATTAGACAGGGTAAGGCAGCTGCCATTTTTGATCGGTATGTAGCACTTCCAAGAAATGTGGAGCCCCTGCTTAAACTCGCTGATGTGGCTGAGCTGGCTGTGAGGGAAAATCCTAGTGAGCGTCCTACCATGTCAGATTTGGCATCTCGGTTGGAGCAAATTGTCAAAGATGGATTGATCTTATAGTACTGAGTACTACTACTCAAAATTTTTGAGACAAACTTTGGATTCATCTGAGTATGACAGCAGCTTCAGTGCGCACTGCTCTTCCGCAATTGTACATTTGTTTAGAGCTTCTTATACATGATGTTGCTTAGTCGTTTGTCTTTTTTATTTTTTCTCCGTTGTGGTTTTTTTCTTTACATCACGAAGTTAGAAGATGCAATTGTTGCACCATTTTACATTTATTATTATTTTTTTTTCTTGGAAGTTCACTCAATAATATTCCCCTTTCATGTAAACATGGGATAGCTACGCGTCCTTGTACTCAGAGAGCAAGTTACTTTTATACCCTAAGAAGGATCCGGCTTACATCCTAATGAGAAAGGTCCCGGACATCTTCAAAAAATCGATGGTCGAGATTCAACTCCAGTACTTCAATTGCCAAACGACGTCATGGAAGCCTGGCAATTGAAGTTAGAGTCTATGTCTGGGTGTCTATGTGTTTGTGTTTTAAAATTGAGAATATGTATTTTTGTGTGTGTGTGTGTGTCTAGGGGTGTGCAAGTTCACCGCCTTCCGCCTACCGACCGTGTACTGACCGAATTTCAACCGACTCCGACCGTCTACCGCCTACTGACGGTCGGTAGACGAAAGAAAAAAATTTCTTCCGACATTTGTCGGTCGGTAGGCGAAAATGGTTTTGTACCGACCGCCTACCGACTTTAATCGACATTCACATTCTCATAATCAATATAATTAGGAATGAGGAAAATTTAAATTTTGAGAAATCCAATCATGTTGTGCCACATCACTTTGTAAAAGTTTTTTTGTAAAAATTTTTGAAAGTGTTTTATAATGTCACTATGAGAATGTGAATGACCGACCTAATAGGTTTGTGAATGTTAATTATGAGAATGTGAATTTGAAACAAGTTTTTATATTATTGGATTATATTACATTTTGAAAATATCGACATTTTTTGAAAATTGCCATATTAAGAAATTTGGCCCAAAAAGCGCATGAGCCAACCCAACTGAACCGAAAACTTGGCCCGGTTCAACCAACATTTCCGACCGCCAATTACTGGCAAAGTCGGTAATGTCGATAGGCGAAACAAGCTTACATGCAGTAAAGTTGATACAATTTCCAACATTACCGACTGTAATTTGACGAAACGCAAAAATGTTATTTTCGACACCGACTTAACCGACAAACACCCCTATTTGTGTTTGAGAGAGAGAGAGAGAGAGAGAGAGAGAGAGCGTGTACGACGATGATGAGTTCTATTTAGGGTTAAGGTTGTTGTAGTAAAACTTTGACTAGTTAATATAATGTTAAAAATAAGGTTTTGCTTCAATGATAATTCAAACTCAAGAATAATGCTAAATATCATCCTGATGTCTCTTTTGTAGGCACTCAAAATTGATGTGGCTTTTAAAATCACTATTAGATCAAAATTCAATAGTGCTCTATAACAAATCCAATATTGATTTTAAAAGCGACATTAATTTTAGGGGGATACAGGGAGNGATATGGAGATGACATATAGCATTACTCCAAACTAATATTCTTTTTACAAAATTGTACCATATAAACTATATTCAAAATAATATTTTAAAATAAAAACCATTGTTTATGCCTAATATGTTAGGTGGTTTGTTTAATTAAGTTGACATAGGCCTCACTAAGGGACTTGAACATTCTAAGCCCATCAACTTGGGCTTCCCTAACAATTAAACTAGACTAAGATAATGGTTGTTATACACACCAAGTTCAAGATCCCGCTCACCAACATATGATGCCATCTTACCCTAGAACAACTAACCCAAACTCAAGCACTAAGGAAAGCATAATGAATGAATTAGATTAGAAGGGAAAAAGTGGTTAGTGTTGTGGAGAATAAAATAAATAACTAATAGTAAACCTTCTATTGGTACCTTTGAAATATATACAAATGATAATGTATTCTTGGCGTAGCTCACCAGAAAACGTTTTCAAGTGCTTGCAAAAGCAAAAAACATAGCACTGTAGCACACGGCAAACTGCAAGCTTCATGAAACAAACACAACAGTAGAACAGAGACAATCATCTATGGGAAGAAAAGAAGAAAAAAATGGGCCGAAGAACACAACCCAAACAAAAATGTTGTCGGTGGAGTCTCACCACACAACAAAAGTCTAATTTGTAAAATTTGCCCTCTATTCTTTATTCTTAACGCTTACAGCTTTTATTAATTAACTAGGTTAACTAGCCTTCACATGAAATTAGGTCACTTATCCTTGCACCACACTTTCCTATTAAAAAGACAAAAAAAAAAAAAAACAACTTGCATACACGTGCTTATTAAAAGAAACATCCATATAACTTTGCACCGAAGAAAATTGATAATCATGGATTACATAAGATATCTTGATTATGGGTGTGCATATTCGTATCCATGAACGCCGAGATTCCATGTGGAGACGACATCTCAAATGTGCTTATAAAGACAATGTGTTAGACAATATGCATGATGGGGTTGGACAACTTTCAATTTCCAGATGCAATGCAGTTTGCATTTGTCATTAGCCTGTAAAAATTTGGCTTGATCGATAGGAAACCCAGTCCTAAGAAGGCAAGTGGAAAAATAATGAGTGACACATCGTACGATTTCAGGGGCTGTTTTTATATGTGCACATTTTTCAAATGTGATTTCAACACATTGACGTTTCTTATCTTTGTCATGTTGAGAAGATTGGAGAAAACGAATGGGGAGTGAAGTACGACAAAGAGAGGGAGGGGTAAGGACATTGGCCTAGGCTTTAAATATTGCAAGGATAATCAACTCCATCAACAAAATCATTGCTTTTCGCAAAGATTTCTTGGCCATTGGCTTCCTATTACCACTTCAAAAATTTTCTTGTTTGGAAATTAAATGAAGAAACAATATATAAGGATTAGACCTTGTAGAATTATCACAGTTGAGTGGCTTGACACCATTTGAAAAAAATGTATTTTAGTTTGGAGGTTGACATTTTATTTAAGAAAAACTTCTTTATTCCTAAAACTATTTTTGTTCGAAAAAGAGTTATTTAAGAATTATAGCTTTTGAAATATATAATAATCGAGTTAACCAACTGTTGGTTTAAGTGATATGTTTTCGCTATAGACAAAAGATTTCACAACATTATTTAAATAAATTAATTTGTGAATTTTAACAAAAGTCAGGTAACGCATAGACAAGGGCAATTTTAAAATAGTGAAGGAGCTAGCATCCATTACACGTAATATATTAGATCAAACCATCAACTTAAATCATAATTTGAAAGAAACTATTGGTCCGAAAAGAGTGAAAAGTGGGTAATACTAGAGTTTTTGTTTTTTTTTTTTTTTCTAAGCGTAATACTAGAGTATATGGAAGTGCAAATAATCATACCATACATTTATGGAAAATACTATAAACAATTAAAGTTAAAAACGAAAGTGACCTCTCAAAAAGTTATATCCACGACAAAAGAAAAAATCATAAAATTAAAAACTAATAGTTCTTACAAATATGGCAAGACATTTGAAACCACCAATAGGAATGAATTCATTTGGGCTGTTTTTTATTGTCAAACATGGGCTAGTTTAAGACACTAGCATGGGCCGTATTCTTTGAGAAACTGGGCTTAGGATAAAACCTAACCCAATCCACATGAAGAAAGCGCATGGGCCTGGGATAAAACCCTAACCTTGGTCGTGTATGTAAGAGACAGAGGCTAGGGTTTTTCCCTAGCCCTCGCCGTCCCATTGGCGTTATAGGAAGAACAGGATTCTCCTCTGCTCCAAGTAGTCCTAAGCCTATAAATAGGATTCTCCTCCTCTCCAATTCACTCACAATACAGAGCTTACTTTTTTTGTCATTTTCAGTCATTGAGGAGAGGATCTGAAATCTCTAAATCCCTAGAGGCAATCGTGTCCTTGAGAAGCAAAGAAGAATAATCAGATTGCCCAAAAGCAAATGAGTGGTCGTGTATGCCATGTAGGTGGCTCTTGTTTAATTTTGCTTTAGCATGATCTTTCCATGTTTTCTTAAAGCAATAATTGAGATTATTCCACTGTTCATATGATACACAAGATCCCAACAAATGGTATTAGAGCGGGCTTTATAGAAACTGCGAAAAATATAGAAGTTTGTGAAACTTCATGCTTAAAACCTGCTATAAACATTTTGCATGTATTGCTGTCAGAAATCGTTTCACCCACCCCCATGATTGGATGATAATTCTTGGACTTGGAACATTTTTATTATCATGTTAAGACCTTAATTGGATCATTCCAAGTGGTTTTAAGCAAAATTAGTATTTTATTTAATTGTTACATTCGAAACAGTGTTTCTGACAGAGTATGCACCGCTTGCTCTCTTTGCCAGAAGAGCTATTGTTAGGATGTTTGTCAACTTCAATCATCTCGGGAAATGCAGCCGAAGCATTGGCATCACTGGCGTAGATTAGTTCTCATTATTGGGTATTCTGTTTAATAGTATCTAGTTTTATATCACAACTGTATGATGACAGTTGTGCATCTTAGTAAGTTAACTGATTAGTTATAGATGTTGGAAATCAATTTTACACGTGTAAGCTTATGATCATCTCTCGTATATGTATATATACCTTTAGATGTAAACAGTAAAGTAGTAACTCATTTTCCAGTTTTCACATTCAATACAGAAGCTTTGTTTCTCTTTGTTTTCTGTTATGGTATCAGAGACATAGTGCTCCTCTACAAAACCGTTTCTCCTTCCACTATTAACGTTTCTTCAAAGCTTCTCAAAGCTTCTCTTTTCTTCTCAAAACTTCTTTATCTGAATCAATGGTGATCATCACACCAAAATTCTCAACTCTAGAACCTCTTCCATCTGACATTTCATCCAATCCATTCTTCCTTCACCACGGCGATAATCCAGGAACTATAATCGTTTCATAGCCTCTATATGGTGACAACTTTATCACTTAGCGACAATCTATGATGATGGTGCTGGTGGCTAAAAACAAGTTTGGATTCGTCGATGGAAGCATCTCGAAGCCTTCTCTTAGGTACGTTGCAACAATATGCTCCTGTCATGGCTGCTCAACTCGGTGACTAAAGAAATTGCAAATAGCGTCATCTTTATTGACACCGCTGCTAACGTGTGGAAAGATCTCCATGAAAGGTTCTCGCATAGCAATGAACCTCGCATCTTCCAACTGCAGAAGGCCATATCCACCCTCACACAGGATGCCAACTCTGTAAGTGGTTATTATACACAACTTAAGAGTCTTTGAGATGAACTTGCAAGTTTTCGCCCAATTTTGGAGTGTTCTTGCAATGGATTGAAAGTACTCTCAGATTTCCTTGCTCAAGAGTATGTATTCCAATTTCTTATGGAACTCAATGAGTCTTTTTCTCAAGTTAGAGGTCAGATCCTCTTGATGGATCCACTTCCATCCATCAACGAAAACTCAACTGCATTCGATTATATATACTGTACAGTTCATCATGATTTACATTAGGGAATTCATAAATTCAACAAAGTACATCAGATATTTAAAATACGAATGTGCTACAAATCAGCATGTCGTGTGGTGGGATAAGATTAAAGATTTGGAATATTTTGAACTGATACTTTATCCTCAACATCATGCTCTATTTCTTCTGCATTATCATCATGCCATATGCCTTTGTATCACAACGTCTCCCTCCTCTTCAACTTCTTCTTCTACATATTCTATTATTGAAAAACAGAGAGAGAAGTTATGTTTTTCAACACCGAATGTGATTTTTTTTTTCTTTTTATGGAGTTTAATAATCATTGAGTTAGTCTTTTATTTATTTGTGGACGTTATACTTTTGAATTTCTGCTCTTATGGTTGGTGTAACTCAAGTGTTTCGTTCGATTGGTTCAAACTGGGAGAAGTTTTTCTAAATTCAATCTTCCTTTTACCAAAACTATTACCTCCAATCTTCCTTTTAGTTTATTCCAAAATCTGTTTTTGTTTTCTGAAGAAGATATAAGTGATAGTTGGCACGTTGTCTCTCTCCTCATTAAATTTTCATTAACTGTACTATTTATTTGTGTTTGACAGCTGACACTTTTGGAACTGTTAGATATAAAGAAGGGCTAAGATTTAACCAGATGAGATTCTCAGATTTTTTAAGTCTCGGGTTGTGCCAGCATGGATCTGACAAAGGAAAATACTACAGCATCTACCCGTATTTTTTCCTCATCCTTCTATTTTTCAAAATCGAAAAAATATAGCATTTCTCTTTGACAAATGTCCTATTGGGTGAAGAAATTCATGGACCTAACTCATCCCATAAAATCGGCTTAATAGGAGAGGATTGTCCACACTTATAAACATGTCCAAGGTCTTGTCCACAGGCGATGTAGGACTATTCCTCAATATCCTCCCTCACGTGCAGGTTAGTATCTTTTCTGATCCTTGTCACGGGGTAAGTAGTGCGGGCACATTCGTCCTTGTGGTAGGCTCTGATACCATGAAGAAATTCACACAATATGTGAAAGGCAGGCCTAACTCAACTCCAAAAGACGCCTTGAGGAATGAGGGATGCCACAACCTTATAAGGAGCACATTGACTAGTTTCTCTAGCAATGCGTGACTTCCAACACACCCCCTCACGTGTGGCGGGAGGACATTTAAGCCAACACGTGAAAATGGGTGACGGTGGGGCCACAAACTAGGAACTTGGCTTTGATACCATATTAGAATTCACACAATATGTGAAAGGTGGGCCTAACTCAATTCTAAAAGAGTGTTGGGTGGTCTTGGGCCTATCTCAACCCCAAAAGCTAGCTGAAGAAGTGAGGCTTTCCCTCACACTTATAAACTGACCACCAGCCCCTTCTACAACCGATGTAGGACAACCCCAACAATCTCCCCCTCACACATCGGGCCCTGGGTCGGAGGCAGCGACAACCCGTTTCTCCCGCAAACTTTTGGGCCGAGACTTGTTGGTAAATCTGGACTCTGATATTATGAAGAAATTTGTGGACCTAACTCATCCCATAAAACCGACTTGATAGGAGATGATTGACCACTCTTATAAACATGCCCAAGGTCTTGTCCACAGGCGATGTAGGACTATTCCTCAACATTGGGAACCTCTCCTAGCACATTTTTCATGAAAAAATAGAAAATGGAGAGAGAGAGAGAGAGAGAGAGAGAGAAAAGTGCCAAAAATGTAATAATCAGTGAGCTGCTACAACTACACTACAAGCACATGCATGTATATAAGGACATCCATGGTCGGTGGAGTCCAATAATATCGACAGGGTTAGGAGTTGTTAAGGTACAAGAATATATCAGCATAAACTTTGAACTCTTTGGTTGGTACGTTGGTCGTACCATTCGTTGTTTTTCAATAGCAAAATTTAATAAAGCATGCTTCCGAAATTTAAGATACCCATTAGTGATGTTCTTGTGTGAAAAAAATTCAAAATCAATTATCCAGATGGTAAATACACAAATACACTCAATGCATAAGAAATAAAAAGCAATAAAAATATAAGATCAATCACACAAGAGCTATAGGCAAGATTGGGAAAGATTGTTTAATTATGAGGGACAACCATGCATGCTCATATTCTATTGATAAAGAGTCGCAAAATACAACTTTATTAGGGGTTTTACGTAAAGGAAATATATTTCCATTCATAAAAAAAAAAAAAGGAAATATATTTCCAAGTATTAAAATTGAGTAATGTTGCATATTAACTTTATGTCCATCTTGTGTCCATCTAAAATTAATGTAGCTTTTAAAATTACTATTGGATCAAAAATCAATAATGATATATAACAAATTCAATAATAATTTTAAAAGTCACATCAATTTTAAGTGGACATAAAATTGACATATATTATTACTCATTAAAATCATCCCTAACAGTTGTACAATCCCGTATGTCCAAAGCATTTTTCCAACAAATATAACAAAAGTTAGGGTAATATACAACATGTCCGGGCCCCTAAAAGGAATCTCTTTTTTTGTTTTACAAGGTTGAGCTTATGTTACGTGCCTAATTTATGAAGCATGTAACGGATAATTTAGGATAGTTCGAAAAACCTAAATCTCTCAAAACAATTACTAGAATTTAGATAGTTAATTGTTGCTTACTTAATTTATTCATCAACCCAATCGGTTTATATACCATTACAAAGAAATATGATAAAGATAAACTACTCTCATAAAAAGTGTACGTATCATATATATCACTAACACTTAACAACTACTAATAAAGAAAATGACAATGATAACAAAATGCAAAATACTAATGATTCTCTTATTCACCTAATACCCTTATCTCTTTAGCCATGGAGTAGATCTACACTATTTAATATAAGATCTCTTACACTCACACAAAAGAATTTATGAATTGAACTAACAATTAAACATTCCTGTAATTAGTTAAATGCATGTTTGAAATATCGCAGTAATGAAAAAGGAAATGGGCCGGGGGAGAAAGACATGAGATCGAGACCAAGCTATTGTTTCATTAAAACTTGAAAGACCAAGTTCGAAAGTCCAATCTTGAGACCTAACATTGGAAGCAGAATCATTGTTATAATACGATGACTTTAAAATTTAAATTAAAAAAAAAAAAGTATAAATTTAAATTAATATTCTAGTACAAGTACTCCCAAACAAATTAATCAGTTTCTAAAGTGCAAAAGAACCTTTGCATTACGCTCCAGAAAATAAGGTAAAGGTCCCGAAAACCATATGCGGCTCGCTCTATCAGACACACATATGGCCACCAACCGCTACAAACTTTTCCTTAGATTAGAGCCAAAAGCAGAAAGAAAAAGACGTGGCCGTTCAGTTGGTTGCAGTGGTTTGTTTTTGGTTTACGCCAAATTGCCAACTCAAAAGCTAGTTGGTTGGCCGAGGAGGCATTTTAGGCATAAGAAAACCTTCTTCCCTCCTGCATATATAAACTCTACTACAGAGTATCTCTGTTCTAGTACCTCAAATTTAGTGGCTTCATTTCTTAGCTAGCATCAATGGATGGTGAACATAGCGAGTAAATGACATCATTGGGTGCATGCATGTCACTGTTTTTGGATCATATGATGCATATATTCATCTTTCTTAATTATTTATATGATGTATATAATACCTGTATGCAGGGCATGCGTTACAAGCTTGCATGCCTGGCTCCCTGTATGCCATATGCAACGCCCATCAGAATGATGGTGGCCTTCGTGTATGGCGTGCGAGGAGCCATGCATAACAGGGAAAGATGACGTGCATGGCGGTGTTTTTCTTGATCAAATCATGGAAGAAGTCCGATGATCAGCCTTGTATTGGTAACTTTTTTTTTTTATTTTTCTAATATTCAATTTAATTTATGTTTTTATATCCTGGATGACTTTGGTTGCAAGCCTACCTAACCATATGGCATATATGATAGTAAATAAAATATGCAATTCATCTAAAGACAGGAAAAGCAACAATTTTCGCCCTTATGGCCTCTAGTAGGTGGGATTGGAATTTCTGATCTAGATAGCTGCAACGAACCTTCTTAGAAGCAATATTAATTGACCTAGGAGATAGTGCTCCTTTGTCAAAATTTGCCATGTAAGAATATATTTCTCTCAATCCATTTTTGGCCAAATAGAGGAAACTCAAAAACAAACACAAATCAATAATTCCTCTCAATCACTCAAAGGTCTTCTGGAAGCATGGGTTTACTTCGGACTTTCAATTTTCGCAAGTGGGTTTTCATTTCCAAAGTCTCTTGGATCTTGGTCATCGAGAAATCGGTTGGTCAATATTGGAGTTTCTACAAGTGGGGTTTTCTGTATTAGAGGTCCTGGTCGTAAAATCTTGGTTGGGTGCTTGGGTTGTGGATTGTGGATTG
This sequence comes from Betula pendula, assembly GCA_900184695.1. Lineage (NCBI taxonomy): Eukaryota > Viridiplantae > Streptophyta > Magnoliopsida > Fagales > Betulaceae > Betula > Betula pendula. The sequence goes on from FXXK01000484.1 coordinate 83,810, forward strand.
TGGTGCGATTGGATGGTAGTGGAAGACTGCTACAATGGGGTGGTAGCTTGCGGTGAGATGGGAGAGGGAGAGAGAGACCGAACAAAAAAAAAAAGAAAGGAAAGAAAACAATAAAAAAAATATAAAAATAATATTTAAAGAAAATAAAGAGTAGATAGAGAAGATCTGTTGGAGTGTGTATAGAAAAAACAATAGCTAAAATAGAAAATGATACTTTTTCATTAGCTTTTTAAACAATGCTGGCTGGAGATGCTCTAAGAATGAAGCAAACCACGGGCCAAGTTTTCAAGGATATAAATCATCGTACGTTAAGCCTTAGCATCCACGTTATCGTATTAGTGAGAGTCAAGAACAATTAAATAAGGGTTAAATATTATTTAGCGCCTTAACTAACAGTCATTTTTTATAAAGTCTCACAAACTCACAGTTATAACACATGCATGTATCAAACTACCATTTTGTTTTAACTAAGCCTTTCCGTTAGAGATTGCCATCATTTTGGAACAGAGAAGAGCAAAACGTGTTTACTCTGAGTAGAGGGGTTTGAAAAAACCAAAAGCAAATGACTGTTTTTTACACACAAAGGTACAATCAATCAATAGAATTCCGAAATTTACTCCATAATTGAGGACACATTTTTTTGATCGTTGGACAGGCTGGTGCTGGGATCCACAAGTTGAAAATTTGAGAAGAAAGTGATATTCCATTATTGATTGGATTTCATGGGGGTTCCTTTTTAAGCCCTTATGGTCTGGGATGGGTGTGAATTGTGTGAAGTTTGCTATCCCTTTCCCCGTCTCAGGCTCTTTGGCCCCATATTAAAGGCTCTAAAACAGAAAAAGGTCGAGCCACGCACGTGACCACTTTGGCTCTTTCAGTTGCACTGACTGCATCTGATGACCTCACAGAGAGACAGAAATCGTAATTATATTAGATTAATGGATAGGCTTTAGCAGACTAATGTATTAAAATAAAATAAAAATAGCCTACTTTTTTTTTTCCCAATGATAGAGACATTTTATATCTTTTGGCTGAAGAAAAACTACGACTAGACCATAGCGGCATAGCCCATCAAAGTTGCTAATAACATCCTAAATTCCCACAGAATCATAAATATATATAACCAATGGACTCTCGTATTAAGTACGTCTTAAAAACCTTATATTATTTTTTTCTAGTTATAATCAACATATTCTTTGAACACAGTTTCTAGCATTACTTATTATATGAAGTTTGCAGATCCATATTCTTTGACCACTCCGAGATGGAAAATAGGTCAATTGCCACGCACGTGACCACTTTGGCCATATTCTCCCCATTTTGCCCTTGTCTCCATGTTGCTTTCTTAAAAATCATGCCCATAGCCATTAAAAAACACGCGTAAAGAACCCTAAAAAAACACAAACAAAAAAAAAAAAAAAAAAAATCAAGTACTCTTCCTTCAATCTTCGAAGTCTTGTTTTCAATGTCAGAGCTGCAACGATGTCGAAGTTCTCAAGTGTTGTGGTCAACAAAGCTAAAGAACACATTGTCGATGGAAATGTAGAGTCTACGTCTTCTCCTTAAGCATAGCCAGATCGACTTGATCGTAAAAAAATGTCTTTGCGGCATAGAAGCATAAATGAAGACTTCATTGACAAAAGAAAATTTTGGTAGAAAAATTCTTGAATGTGCTAATTACAAGGTAAGTAGAGATTAATCCTATCTCAAAATTTTGGATTTTGTTATGATGGATATAGATTTTGCGAATTGGGGTTTTTTCGAATTGGTTTTTTTTTGTGAAATCAGGTTTTTTCGTGAATTGTTTTGGTTCTTGTGATTTGAGAGTTTTGTGAATTGAGAGTTTATGCAAATTTGGGGTTTTTGCAAATTGAGGGAGTTTTTTTCTGATACTTCACAGGTTGGTAATTTATCCTTAATTAGCAAAAAGGACTGGATGGTCTTTGTGGTTATTTTCTTTGGGTTAATGACGACATGTGTGAACATTGTAGAAGGTAACGTGGAGATTGAGAGAGAAGAAAAATGCACTAAAATCAGAAGTTAAATTCCGTGCATAAAAGTTTAATGCTGAAAAGCACAGCACAAGAACACAATAGATGTTGAATTGGCCAAAATAAGTGTGCGGTTAGAGTTTGAAAAGAGGAAATACAACACCCTTGAAAAAAACTTCTAGATGACATTGGCCATTCCTTTGTTTTTAATTGTTATATATGTTGCTATTGTGTGGTGGTAGCCTGATAGGACAAGGTTATTGTATTGTTGGAAGGATGATATTGCCGTGAATGATGCTATTGAAATTTGTGGATTCTTAAATTTTGTAATGTAAATTATGTTTAGATGGAGTATGCAAATTTTATGTCGCTACTTATATTGTTATGAAGGTTTTGTAGTGATGAAACTTTAGGGGGACGAGAAATCATAAATTAATAGCAGTATTGCTCGATTGAACGTGAAGCCTGCGAATTGGGGGTTTCGTCTAGTGTACAATGGAACCTTCGAGAGTGTATTCTTCGGATGCAGGAATATGTGACTTCGGTCAAAGCTTTTTTTTTTTTTTTTTGGATGAATAAAAAATATTATATTATCAGCGAAAACTCACAAACAACTCAAACAGCATATAGCTGAAAACAGAGACACCAAACCTATAGGAAAAACAGAGCCTCCTACAACAGCAAACAATACCAACAAGCAATTACAAGAAAACAAAGTACAATCCCAGCAAAACCACACTCAGCTAACAAGGAAAAAAAAAAAAAAACAAGAAAAGGGGACAGCGACCACATTTCAGCATTTGCAACCTTCAAACCAAAATCTCCTCATTAATATTTCATTTTTTGCACACAGTAGAACATTAGCCACATTCTTTTGAAATTTTTCATCCCCAAAAATTCTGGTTCGAACATTCCAAACAATACTTTTTAGAATTTGCTCTTCAATTTTTGGAGTATCACCATGTTTAATCTTATTTCTGTTTTTTCACAAGTGATAAACAGAGGAGCTAAGCACCAGGTGACAGAGATTACCATGCATGGTTTTCTTCTTCTAATTACTTTCACCCAATAACCTAATGACATCAATCCAAGCATTAGTAGGGTTAGGGACATTACAACTACTCAGAGCATCCCTCCAAATTTGAGAGCTAAAACTGCATTCAAAAAATAAGGTTAGTTTTGTCTTTTCCATTCATTAAAATACCCTCAACACATTTAACTAATAGAAGGTCATTTTTGGTATTTCACTCCATGGAGACAAGGGCAAATGGGGAAAATATGGCCAAAGTCGTCACACTCGCAATGGCAAAAATCAAGTCACCTTTATTTGGTCATGGTAGAGTAATTTGAATTGACGATTGGGTACAGAAATAGATCAAGAATTAATGGAGGATACATGGTCCATCGCAATAGCTATAATCAAGTCACCTTTGGTGGATTAATGGAAGGTACATGGTCGGCCCAATTCGAAACATAAAATGGTCAAAGAATCCATGTTCCAACCACTCCAGTAATGTTGCATGTCGCAACCGATTAATCATATATATATTGAAGGACATCCCCTGCAATTGAATTGCAAGGACTTGCAATTCTCCCAATTTCAACCATTTATTTGCAATAAACGGTTGAAAACAAGCCACATTAACAATAATGAAGAAAAAGCCAAAAATATAAAAAATAAAAATAATAATAATAATAATACAATTAAGAGAATTGTCAATAACCCAAATGCACACGACCACCCCTAGAATTAAGCATGTTAATAACCCCCCCTCCCCCCCCCCCCTAGACCACCCTCTTAAGGTGAAGAGCGGTCGGCCATCCCTCATTTAACCTTAATTTTTTTGTATTTGCTTGTTTTCTTCTTTTTTTAGGTAATTTATTTTAACACATTCTATAAATTATAATCCCATGCAATTTTTAGGAATTGCAAGTCCAATATTGAGATAATATTAGCCCATGTAAGTGCTGACTAATATTTTCTACAAAGTACAAATTTGTTGTTCCGCCTAACTCTGAATAATTCAATTGTCAAATTGAAATTAAAAGACATTAATAACACATTTTTCTTATTGCCAATAAAAATATTAGAACCATGTTTTATTGGATGACTTCATAAAACTTCTTCTATTTTTAATGTTAGGAAATTCTTTTAAGACAGAACAACTTTATATATTCAATTTAAACTCATACAAAACACCACTTCCACATGAAGCAGATAAAATTTTAGATTTTTTGACAGGCGTAACCTCTAGAAATTATTTGTATTCAAAAAAGAATTTAACTTTAAATTTGATGAGAATGCCACTAAAATCAAGACTATTACTATTGTTAAAAAATCATTAACTTGATTAGAGGTCACACGTCATCAAGAGAAAAACTTGGAGGAGGTGCAGCTATAATATGTAACGTTCCTCCAATTGCAAATTATATTATACTCATGCCTATTTGCAATCAATTGGGAGAAATGGTCTTCTTGAAACATATATTATATATACGGCACACGTAATTGCTGTTGGGACGAGCGATTGCGGTCAAAATACGTGGCATCAGGTGGTCTCCGCGTGTTTAATGTGCCAATTCTCCCCTTCTCAAGTTTGACCAAGTTCAGCTTACAACCACGTGCCCATTATTATAATTATTATTAGGAGGACAAAATTTTAAAAATTTTATAAATTTTCACGTGTTTTAAAATGATTGTCTTAAAATTTGAAAACTCTCATTTTAGGTTATTAAATTTTTAATTTCTTTACTCTTTTAGAATTTTTCGTTAAATCCTTTTAAAATTATCAAAATACCCTTATTTTTTATATAAAAAAATATTTAAATTTTTTTTTCAAATATTTAAATCTTGACCGAAGTCTAAATTCTTATAATTTTCTTTTCTTAAAAAAATAAAAGGTATTTTAAAAATTTTGACATCCCTCCGTTATGATTTAACGTAAAATTTTAAAGAGAAAAATTTAAATAAATTTAAATTTTAAAAGTCTAAATTAAGAATTTTTAAAATTTAAAATTATAATTTCAAAACGCATAATACTTCACATAAATTTTTTAAAATTTTTCTTTATTAATATTATTATTTTGATGCACACTTTCTTTATGAATGACCTACATGGCTATATCGTAAAGTGTAATCATATACATCACTCTGTCATTGGTAAATATGTTTGCCCCATTCTATCTAGTCATGGTTGAGAAATGTGAACGTCTTTGATATCGATCGCATCAATAAACATCCAGCAGTCATTGACATTCTTGGCCGGAGCAAATGTCCAACAAAACATACAAATCAAACATGTAATTTTATTGGATGAAAATTATTATAACATCTCTAAATTTTTAGTAACTTTGACTTTAAAATTTTACTCTTGTTTTTTTTTTGTAAGTTAAAATTTTACTTTTGAATTCAATAGTTCTGAGATCGAATTCAGAGTCAAAACAATGTTATATTCCGACATTCTGACAAATTTTAGATATAAAATTGCTGATGTGGATCACACTCAAACTAATCCTAGTACGAATCTTTTTCTTTTTTTAAGGATCCGACTTAGAGCATTTTCAGCAGCTTTCCTATCATTTTTCCTAAATTTTTCTAAATTTAGGAAATCGAACTACTTTTTGCTTCCCTATCTAAAAACACTCCATAATAGATTCTCTAACCATTTCCTTATATCATTAAAATAATATTTTTTAATTTTAACAATTTTTTTTTTTTTCAGATAACTTCGTCGTCTCCGTCTCCCTCTCAGTCCGATCTGCCTCCGTCTCCCTCTCTCGTCTCCCTCTCGTCTCCGGCACTCCCTCTCGCCTCTGTCTCTCTCTCGCTCCGGCTCTCTCCCTCTCACCTCCGTCTCCCTCTCTCTCTCTCGCCTCCATCTCCCTCTCGTCTCCGACTCTCCCTCTCGCCTCCGTCTCTCTCTCGTCTCCGGCTCTCCCTCTCGCCTCCATCTCTCTCTCGTCGGAGGTCCGATCTGTCTCTCTGTCTCCGGCTCTCTCCCTCTCGTCTCCATCTCTCTCTCGTCGGAGGTCTGGAAGGAAGAAGAATTGTGGAAGGAAGAAGCGTGAAGAAGAAGCAGCGTGAGAGGAGAGAGAGAATTTTTGTGAGTATAATAATCGGTGGGAACTCTACAGTGCAACCCTATGCATTGGGTTGGACTGTAGCATTCCTAAGGGATAGGGAACTGATAGGGCTTTTGCTGTGGAGGATTTTTTATAATTTTTTTAAACTTTTTCCTAAATTTAGGGAAGGGAACAACATATAGAGCTTCTGCTGTGAATGCTCTAAACATCTCGTGTGAAGGATCCGGCTTTGCTTTTTAGCATAGATGTTGATCTTGTTTCTTTTTCTGCTTTTCTCTTGAAATGAACTTAGAAAAAAAAAAGAAGGTTGATCTCTTTGGAGACAACGCCCGAGGCAAGAGGAAAGAAGAACAAAAGAGTATATATATAAATAAATTATGTTGAACAGAGTTTTACTGATTAATAAAAAAGTTTGATAAAGTCTTACTAATAAAAAGAAGAGTCCATAACTCAAAAAGAAAAATATTATCTCACATGTTAAAATTGAATATGAATGTTTTGCGTTGTTTTGGTAGTTGTAGTCGATCATGCAAAAAGAAATGAATGAATATTCTTTTAGGAAAATGTATAGTATCCTAAGTATAGAAACTAAATTTTCTTAAATATCCTTAAAGATTATATATATATGAAAAACATAAAATAAAAAGTCACAAAAGAAAAAAATTAAAAAAAAAAAGCTATAAAATAAAAATAAATAAATAAATAAACTACCCAACACCTAAGGGCGGTGGTCGGATCACCCTGAAATATAATTAGGGATGGCCCAACCACTCTCAAAACATGACTGAGGGTGGCTCAATCCACTCATGTGTATTTCGAGGGTAACCGATCCATCCCAAATATGTTTGAGGTGGTCGACCACCCTATTATGTTGTAGATTTAAACCTTGTACTGTATTGTACATTTAAAATTGTTCTACAGCATGTTTTCACCTTCCTTGGAAAAAAGTTTTTTTTTTTTTTTTTTTTGCAAGTGCAAAAAGTTTTTGAAAACAACTTAAAATTTTCTTGTTTTTTTATCCATGCTGATTTTTGTTTTTTAAAGTTCTAGAAATAATTTTGTCGAACGCGTGCTTGTGGAACAAAGCTACTTTTTTAGAACAAAAAACAGTTTCAAAATAGCCTTACCAAACAATAAGGGCGAACTACCATTTGAAGTTATGGGGTAAAATTAAAAATTTAGGGGAAAAAAATAAATTTAAGGATTTATAGGGGTATTTTTTTAAAAAAAAAAAAATTGAAAAAAACATGGTGGCTTGGGGCTGCCATGTAATGTGCCACTGCCCGGCCAAACAGGGCCCTCTTTTTTTTTTTCTTTTTCTTTTTTTTTAATTAACTAACTCAAAGAGTCAAAATTAGGTAGATAGGCACTTAAATCCTCAAATTAGTTTGTTTTTAGCTTTACGTAAAGTATTATTTAATTGCTATTATTTTTTCTAGGCATTGTAATCGAGAGTAGGAAATAGCAAGCAAAAACAATCAAATAATTGAAAATATTAAAAAATTGGATAACTATTTAGGGTGATTGTGGTTATCCAGTAAAAGGTACTTAAAAAAACGGTAATATATAAGGTAACTTGGTTTACTATATATTATATTATAGTATATTTATATATTATTAAAAATAAATTTTATAAAACAGAAAAAAAAAAAAAAAAAAAAAAAAAAAGTAGAATAAAACACACTAGAAACATAGCCATAAAGTAATACAGTAAAATAAAACCACATAAATATGTTTTCACACTTACCAGTCAAATCAGATTGTTTATACGTTTATTTTATACTTCTAAGACTAAGAGTCTAAGACAACGGTGTACATATATAATGTTGATTTACTCCAAAAATTATTATTATTATTATTATTATCCGTACTTCATATATTTAATATTTTGCCTAGGTCTTCAATCAAATTTATGTCACCCTCTGAATAAATCAAGCTATCTCTGGTCATGGTAGTGTAATTTGAATTGACTATTCAAATTTATAGAAGGTTTCATAATCAAGGTTGGTTTGTAAGAAGATTCTTGGCCGGCCTGGTAATTTATTTACCCCTAATGAAAACAAGTCTACTCTCTTAGTTAATGGGGGCTGCTCACCTTCAATTGAGGGAAAAGAGTCATCGTCACCGAATCCCAAATTCTCCCATCTTTCATTTTCTAAAACCATCTCATATTTGCTTTCATGAAACAACATTTATCTCTTTTTTCTTCCGTCTTTCATTTTCCAAAATTGTCTGATTCTTGCTTCTTCTTCTTTTCTTTTCTTTTTTTTTTTAAAAAAAAAATTTTATAAACCAATGTCTCTCTTTGACATTATGGGGAAAATACAAGTTTACAACATATATTTTCCAAAAACTCCCCTTTTTTTTTTCCTATTTTCAAACAAGATTGTAAGCAATTTTCCCTAATATAAATGTTTTTCTTTTTAAGAATCCAAATAAATTGTTAACATTTTTTATTAAAAGAGTTATGAGAATTTAATATATATTTTTATTTTAGAGGATAGAGTAGTGAAACATATATCATAAATGAGGTAAATAGAAAGTTGGTTTAATTCTTT
>FXXK01000484.1:112266-123209 GCA_900184695.1 Betula pendula
AGTTTTGTCACATTTTTTAAAATTCAAATACCTTTTCAATAAAGAACAAAAAGGTAAAAAAAAATAAAATAGAACCTAATGTATTTAACAGTCTTAAAAAGTTGTATAAAATTAAGGAAAAAATTGTAAAATTGATCCTTGTGGTTGGCCTAAATTACAGATTACTCCTTGTAGTATAAGAAAAAACTCAGAGGTCCCTATGGTTAGCCAAAATAACAAATCACTCATTAAAACATATTTTCGTCAATCATTTTAACAGAAACCGTTAATTTATCACGTCAAAAATTTGCATATACAATCAAATAATCGTTGGTTGGCCAAAATAATTAACAGTTTCTGTTAAAATGACTGACAGAAATTTGCTTTAGGGAGTGATTTGTTATTTTGGCCAACCACAAAGACCTTTAAATTTTTTCTTATATCACAAAGAGTGATTTATAATTTAAGCTAACCTCAAAGATTAATTTTGTATTTTTCTCTAAAATTAAAGCAAAACAGCCGAACACTTTGAAAGCATCGACAGATGTATTCACTACGCACTTAATTTTTTCGGCGGAATCTAGGAATGTGAAAGCGGGAGAAAAGACCCATAGCCAAGCTGATAGGCAAGTTTGACTCCTTTTTTCTATATAAAAAAAAAATAAAAAAAAAATAAGAAAATTTGACTCGTTTGAGAATAAAAAAATGCTTCATGTACATTATTTTTAGTTGGTCCATCTTTCTATTATTATTATTAATTTTAGCCTCTCCCGTCTTTTCTTTAGGCTAAAAAAATATATATATAAAAGAAGCATTTTTCTTGAGAATAATATTGACCGTAGATATTCCCCCAATTCACACATGTCAAGTTGTCAAAGCCCCCATCAACTATGTGCCCCGCGTCAACAATTGATTCGCCAAATCGACGATCTTTCTCTAGAAGTGTCAAAGTTTCAAACGTCAGCAGCATTCTCAAACCCTTTTACTAGTCACCCCCCAATCACCAACAAGGATCGTCAAGGACTAGGGCTCTTTCCTCAATGAAGGCTATGTTTATTAAATTTTTGAGGTTTTTTTTTTTGTGTTTTGAATAATAATAAATTAAATGATGTGATATAAAATAGAAAAAATGATATAAATTTTTTGTATAAAAAAGTGAAAAAATTTTATTTTTTAGTAAATTTTTTATTTGAATAGTAATAAAAATTGAGTAATGTGATATAAAAAATACAAAAAATTGTTAAAAAGTGATTAATAAAATATTAAAAATGATGTTAATTTTTTTNAAAAAGTTTTATTTTTTAGTAAATTTTTTATTTGAATAGTAATAAAAAATGAGTAATGTGATATAAAAAATATAAAAAATTGTTAAAAAGTGATTAATAAAATATTAAAAATGATGTTAATTTTTTTTTAAAAAAAAAGGAGAAAGAAAAAAGGGGTTTAACAAATAAAAGCCGAAGTTTCTAACAATATTCCAAGAAACCTCGGATTATATTGCGACAGAAAGCAAATTTTTTGGGAGAAATACTTTTCAAAGAAGAGATCCTAATCACGTCTCAAAGATCTGGCAGCCACAACAGCCTTTTACTTTCTATTATTATCTCCTTTATTTTCTTTTTACTTAAATTTAATAAATATTGGTTGGATTTATGGATAATCCTTTTTAGACTTGGAGCGCCTTAAGCTTACGATATCTCAATTATTTATCAAAAAAAAATATTTTAAAAAAATCTTTCTTAAAAAATAAATTTCAAACAATAATTATTTAAATGGGTTTTCACATATGCTCGTACCACTAAAATTCTTTTTAAAACACTAGTTGGAAAGACATGTCACTTGATTCCCTATGTTTAATAATGACATATGTTCGTAATGTGATATTTAACATAAAAAAACTTAATATCATATCTACAAATTATTTATAACATAAATTTAATATATAAATCCTTACACAAGCAAATGTTTAGATTCTTGGATCAGCATCTAAACCAAATCCTAAATTATTATACAAGCAAATTAATAGTATAACATTACAAAAGTAAATAGATATGGTATACAAAAAAAAAAAACTCTATGTAAATGTTAATCTAAATAGCATATGCATTATAACCACAAAAGAGAGAATATGCTTGTCCTTAATTTGCTAATATAGGAGGACAAATTAATACACTACACAGTAAGAATGTGTTTGTCTGTCTTTCTTATATGTCATTCGTTGATATCAAATCTAGTTCCAAAAACACCACCTTTCAACCTATTCATGGTAAATCTGCGCCATGTTTCTCCACGGACTTCAAGTGTCCCAGCTCGTAGACAAATGGTAAACTCCTGTTCTAAAAAAAATCTTTGCAATGCTTTATATATCTTTGATGCTATCCCACTGCCAATAGAGTAATGAGGTGAGGATTTATATTTTCGACGAACATGGACCACCAAAAGAAAAAGTAGAACACAAAAGGGTAAATGTATTATAAATATATGGCTAAATGTGTCATTTAAAATTGATTCCTCATTTTTTAATTTTAAAAATTAGGTCTATGAGTATTCGTGAATTTGCAATTAATCTTTCTATTCCTGTCATCCACCCCTTTGGCCAAAGGGGTTTGACAAACAACCCGCAAGACCATCTAGGGATAGTTCGGTCACCCTCCAAATGGCCTTAGGGTGATTCAGGCATGTCCTTTGGCCATATCAACCACCACCTATTTTAGCCAAAGTTCGTCCACCCCCACCCCCTTGGCCAAAGGGGGTGGACCAACAACTCCAAGACTATCTAGGAGTAGTTCGGCTACCCTCCAAATGGCCTTGAGAGTGGTTCAAGCATTCCTTTCGGCCATATCTGAGGGTGGTTGGGTTCAACCACCCCTCTATTTTAGCCAAACTTCATCCACCTCTAAGGCTATTCTGGCCTTGGGGGTGGCCGAACTGCCCTCAACATGGCCAAGGAGTGGTTCGGCCATATCTAAGGGTGGCCGAACTACCCAGCTACTCCCAAGGCCAAAGAGGAGTCCATGTAACGCCCCAAGAAAATAATTAATTGATAATTAATTTCACAGTTCGTCTCTCAATCCTATTCTACCAGGAATAAGACTCAGAAATTTCTACTCCTCAAAAGAAAATACTATGTAGTAGAATACTTAAATTTCTTCAGTCATTAATAATTACAACTAGAGCGTCTACTACGAATCATTACATGAACTGATTAAATACTAAACATAACATCATCGAAAAAAGAATCCAACTAAACCGTAATACAAAGTCATGACTCAAAACTCTAAGTCTACAATATCACCCAAACATAATGATTACCATTAGCAGCCTTTGAAGTCCTGTAGTAAGTTCTCGAGCATAAATCGAATTAATATATATTCCTACACCCAACGGCTGCATCTGTCTCAAAATCCATCTCGAATTCGACATCTAAAGATAACCCAACTATAAAACAACACATGTTTTACATGTAGAAATGATACAAAAGTAAGTCCACGACCTAGTGAGTAATAATCCACATGTTATATAGGTTATCATTTGTGAACTCAGTTTATAAATGCAAGCATTGTTATTCTTCGTTTATAACATAAAATATGTCATGATGCAATATAGTTATAATACATGATGTAAGCAGGAACATATGATATGTTAATAATATGGCCTACCCCGAGACATTAATCCTTTCTCGGTGAGGTTTGCGCGTCCAAAAAGACATCTGATACAATTTCGGTGCACTGGACATTGTACAAACGTATCGTCTTATACTAGCAATCCGACCGAGTCCGACCTTGGATGACCCAAATTGACTAGCAAAGCCGTAATTAGTGACCCATTCAAAAAATGGTGCGCTATCACAAAACTAACCAATGGATCCACGGCACACAGAAGACAATGAATAACTTGATCATAAAGTTAACTTGTAATAATGATAAGCTCATGGTCATTATTCCATTACAAGACGGTGCAACAATATCATACGATGCATATTAATCTTTGTGTCTTTTATATGCATGTTTTTCACAACTTATCATTTCATTATCTTCGTTAATCACAACCGTTTTCACAAAAAGATTTCATAGTTAATCAAAAGTGGGTATTTCATGAAAGTTGTAAAAATGCATGTTTTATACATAAAATATTTGTACTTATGCAAAAAATAATAATAACAAGTATCCATGTGAGTTTTACTCACTTGTGTCGTAGGGATTAACCAAATATTCTTCCACGCAGTCTCTGACTTCTGAATCTAAGAAACGATCTTACCATTAGTCTTATGCATTAAGCTAAACAAGTCTTAGGCCTCAAATAATCCAAAAGGACATTCTCTCCGAACATCGAAAGTTTGATGAGGTTTAGAAACTCATTCTATCCTACATCTCGGTCCTTTATAGTTTCTAACTTCTCCTAAAGGTCTAACCAGATAAATAAAGGGTCTTACATTCAAAAAAATAAAGGATTTGAAGTATCAAACTCTTAAATCACCTCAAAACATCCAAAACCTATATAAACCAATTAAAACTCCAAAATGATTAATCTTAAACTAAACAATATAGAAACTAAGACATTACAACAACTAGACAAAATAATAACAAGTAAATAACAACAGAGAAACAAACTAGGTTAAGATAGATACATTCAAAGCCCAAAAACTTTTTCCTTCTACAAACATTCTTCTTCACACACTCACAAACATTTTCTAAGCTCAAAATCGAAGGTGGACAATGAAATGAAGGGATGAGAGTCTTATTTATAGAGCTGAAGCGTCTGGTTAAGGACTGCTGGATTTTTTGGTGTATCGAACGTTCTATGTACGACATCGAACGTTTGATGCACTATTACCTAACAGTCCTAAGGTTTCCATCAAACATTTGATGAAGAACATCGAACATTCCATAAAAGTATCAAATGTTTGATATGGTCTGACATGCACACTGATCAAGAAATTTCACGTGAACAACGCATCACGACACGCATCGAACGTTTGATTCTTATCATCGAACATTCCATGAAATCCTTTAAACGTTTTATGGACGTCCAAGTCTCTAAAATAAATCCTTAAACTTCAAGAATGTCATTTTTGTCTTATTACCATTATCGGTCCTTGATAATGCAGAATAAATCTCTAAAAAGCTCTATCTCTTATTATAAATTAAATTAAATAGCACTTTAAATCCTTCTTAATGAAAATCAGATCCCACAATAATTCTTTAGTAGTAAATCCAAATATTATAAATTAAAATCACCAACTAAAATCTATTTCCATAAAATATCAGCTTATTCATTAAGATATTTCCAAAATAATTATTCTCTTCATAAGAGTCACAATCACATTTATCTTTAGAATTAACATTTATTTATCCAATAAATAAATATTTTGGGTATTACTATCCACCCCCTCAATTTTTATTTTTATTTTTATTTTTTAAATTAGGGGGTGGTTCGGTAACCCCCAAATGGCCAAAGGGGGTGGATGAACTACCACTCAGCCACCTCCTTTGTTTTTTTATTTTTCACTTAGTTTTAGTTTGTTTTTTTAAGATTAATTTTTTTTTAATTAAAAAATAATAAAAAAAAATATTTTATTAATTGGGATTGACAGTGTACATTAAAAATGGATGAAAATTTCACAAATGGATCGATTTAAAATTTGTGAATATTTAGGAATCCAATTTTTAAAATTAAAAAGTGAGTAATCGATTTCAAGTAACGCATTTACTAGTAGATTTACCATACATTTACTCCAAAAAAAAGAAAAAGAAAAAGAAAGATATGATTCAATTGATTTTAGCTCATACTCTATCCATCGGTTTGAAAATGAAACAAAAATAAACTAACACATACCCCTCACACAATATCCGTATGAGAATTGCTACACTTACATTTAAGTTTTACAAAAACTTGGTTACAAACTGACGTGGAATCTAATGTGGCCGATAAAAAGATAAAAAACAAAAACCTTTACATACACGCTGGCTTGCGTGTTGGGAAGAGAGAATGCAAACTGAAGGGGTCTCCATCCAAAAATTTAGTACGGATGATGATGAAGTTCCTGTTGAGACATTCACCTACAAGTTCCACCCACCGATCAAAGCCCTCTTCAAATCCAAAATTAAAAAAGAACAGAAAAATTGGAGTAAAAATATTATGTTTTTTTTTCCCCTATTATGTTACCATTGAATGAGAAGGTTGCTGAAATTGTTGTGTTGTTGGGAAATTCAAGCCAGCGGGAGGCCAAAACAGCGTTGTCATCGAACCCACCACCATTTGTGCTTGAATTTCTTACAAGGATGTTTTGTTGGCCCGGTTGAGGTGGCCGGGGATCAGCCGGTGATGGAGAGAGAAATGCAATATTAGAGGATGAAAATGGATTAGAGTGATGCAATGGTGTAACTTCCGTGGGTTACAAAGAATAAAAATAAATAACAAAAATAAAAAATAAATAAAGATTGATTGAACATGGATGCCATTTGCATTCAAGAAAAAACCCATGGTAGATGGAACACTACCCCTTCGTATAAGGCATTCAAGAAAAATTCACCACTGCCGTGAGTTAAAAAAAAACCAGAAAAGGAAGAATTGATGCTACGACCACTTAGAAACAATAAAAAAAAAAAAAAAAGAGTCATATTATCAAAGCCAACATTGCAAATGAAAAAGAGTGTCAATACTTTCACCATTGCCGACCCACTAGAAAGGGAGAGTCTTCTAGTGGGTAGTGGGTCGGCAGTGATGAGTTTCTCTACTCAATGAGTTTCTTCAGACCAAACACAGAAAGAGAGAGAGATGAAAAAAATGTTAGCTTGAAGAAGAAGCTTCTCTGAAAATGGAGCTTCTTATGAAAGATAGAGAGTTCCAACCACAACAAAAATGGAGCTTGGAGAGGAGATGCAAAGAGCATCCGATCGTGTGAAAATGAAGCTTCAATTTTTGAAATGCTACCCATATTTATCAGATTTTTTGTCAAAGTAAGGATTGTCTCATTTCCATCAAAGGACACTACACAAATTGTCATCTTTCAACTCAGTTTGCATTCTCTCTTTTCAGCACGCAGTCCAGCGTGTATGTNATATTATCAAAGCCAACATTGCAAATGAAAAAGAGTGTCAATACTTTTACCATTGCCGACCCACTAGAAAGGGAGAGTCTTCTAGTGGGTAGTGGGTCGGCAGTGATGAGTTTCTCTACTCAATGAGTTTCTTCAGACCAAACACAGAAAGAGAGAGAGAGATGAAAAAAATGTTAGCTTGAAGAAGAAGCTTCTTATGAAAGATAGAGAGTTCCAACCACAACAAAAATGGAGCTTGGAGAGGAGATGCAAAGAGCATCCGATCGTGTGAAAATGACGCTTCAATTTTTGAAATGCTGCCCATATTTCTCAGAGTTTTTGTCAAAGTAAGGATTGTCTCATTTCCATCAAAGGACACTACACAAATTGTCATCTTTCAACTCAGTTTGCATTCTCTCTTTTCAGCACGCAGTCCAGCGTGTATGTGAAGGTTTTTTATTTTTTTATCTTTTTATCAGCCACATTAGATTTCACGTCAGTTTGTGACCAAATTTTTGTAAAACTTTATGCAAGTGTAGCAATTCTCCATCCGTTTAAGCATTTACAATGAATAAGCAGATCATAAGCATGTACCCCAGGATGGCCCATCAACTTAGATTAAAAAAAAAAAAACTTTAACAACAACAAAAGTACGATCAATTTATCATCTTCCCTTTGAAGAGTTCGAAAATGTGAATTTTAAACTATATTCCACGCTCCATGTGGTAAACACAGCTTACTTAACATGGAAAAAATCTATTAAAAAATAAAAATAAAACATGGAAAAATAAAAGTATTATTCAATATTCGTGGAAGGAGGACTAGGGAATATTATTTTTTAGATTTAGACAATTCTTATTTTTTTTTTAATTTTTTTAATATGTGAGAAATAAATAGGAACTCACGACTAATTGAATAGAAATAGATAGGTAATGAACTCCTTTCGAATATGAGAGACTACAAATAAATTCAATCTAAACCGAAAAGAAACTATAAAATAAATATCTGATTACAATTCTCAATTCCTCCCTCTATTCTAATAACACACATATATATAAACGTAATACAACAATTACAACTACCAGCTATTAAAACTAACACCTATCCACTAACGACATTTCTAAGTTACCCACCAACCCACAAGTAGTAACTCACCTTAACCCACTAAGAGCACTAGCAACAGCTTCTCTTAAACCTCATTATCTTTTTTAGTATGGGGAAAACTATTAAAAAAACTAAAAAAAAAAAAACCTCCACAACAGTTTCCTTAAACTATGGAAACACTAAGGAACTAAAAGTTATTCTCTTCATCTAGGGAACTAAAATGGTTTCCTTAGCATTATTTTAATATAAAAAAATTTTATCTCTCCTCTCTCTTTCCTCTACCATTCGTTTAAAACAATATTTAAATAATTTCTCTTTCTTTTCTCTTTCTTCTAGCATTTAATTTAAATAGTATAGGAAAATGATAAAGGAAACTGCTGTGAAGATTATGTAAATAGGGAAGCAAAAGTAGTTTGATTCCCTACACTGAGAAAAAATCTTAGCGAAACTGCTGCTAGTAACATATTAACTCTAATATAACTTCTACTCCACTAACCACTAATATTACTAGAAACAATTTTTCTTAAACCTCATTCTCTTTCCTAGTGTAGGAAAAATTGTTAAAAAATACTCAAAAAAACTTCTGCAGTAACTTTCCTAAACTATAGAAATTCCAAAGAAACCAAAAGTTGTTCTCTTCATCTAGGGAACCAAAAATGATTCCTTTAGCATTATTTTAATATTAAAAACTTTATCTCTCATCTCTCTTTCATCTATCATTTGTTTAAAACAATATTTAAATGATTTATCTTTCTTCTAATATTTAATTTAAAGAATATTTAAATGGTATAGGGAAATGATAAGAGAAGCTGCTATGAAGATTATTTAAATAGGGAAGCAAAAGTAGTTTGGTTCTCTACACTGAGGAAAAATCTTAGCGAAGCTGTTGCTAGTACTCTTAGAGCACTAGCAAGCAACAACTTCCCTTAAACCACTTTTCCTTCCATAATAAGAAAAACTGTTAAAAAAAATTCAAAAAAACTCCTGCAGTAACTTTCTTTAATGTTCCATAAACTATAGAAACACCAAAGGAACAAAAAATGGTTCCTTTAATCTAGGGAACCAAAAATAGTTTTCTTAGCATTATTTTAATATAAAAACTTTATCTCTCTTATCTCTTTTACCATTTGTTTAAAACAATATTTAAATTGTATCTCTTTTCTCTCTTTTTCTTCTAGCATTTAATTTAAAAAATATTTAAATAGTATAGAAAAATGATAAGGGAAGCTATTGTGAAGTTTATTTATATAGAAAAGTAAAAAGTAGTTTAGTTCTTTATACTGAACAAAAACAAAAATCTAAAAAAAATTGCTACTAATGCTCTAATAGTGCAAAGTACCCATCATGGGCAGTTAAGACACGCACACCTCCTTAGAGATATGGATGTTACTAAGCTTGTTAACGGCGGTGGTGATGCTCTTGGGTGTGCGAACATGAAGGGCGCATCGGGTTGTGGTTCTACGGAATATGTAATTAACGAGAAAGACTTTTCAAGAGTTTGTAACCAACCACCATATTAATAAATACCATAAAATAAAATAAAATAAAATATATTTTTTTAAAAAAAAGGGGGAGATTTTGTTGTGATCACTTTTCTTGTGTGAATCTTTATTTCATGCTTAATCTAAAAAAAAAAAAAAATTAAAAAATTAAAAAAAAAAAAAGAAAAAGAAAAGAAAAAGCCCATTACTGAAGCGTCAGAGTACTCGTGAAGTGGGCATGTGAAAGCATCGAAATTTTCCAAAGCCCACTCAACGTTAACAAAAGTGAAAAAAGTACTTTGTACTTTTTCCCCTTTTCTGGACTACCAAACTCTACTTAAGCAAATGAAGTTTTATGGAAAAGGGTTCTAAAAAGTTCGTTGCCATCACATAAACCCATATGAGGGTTGAGTATCTTAACCAACCAGACTACAACAGATTTAAGTGACTATTAACCGAATAACTGATCGCCATGTAACCGACCAATTGAAATGTCATGTAAAAAATTGTTATTGTTAGTACGAGAGCACTTATAATGGGCTTCTCAAATAAAAATTAAATTTAAAGAAAAAAATTTATTTCTTCAAATTTAAAGAGTTACTTTTAAAAGTAACTAAATATCAAATTCTTTACATTTTTTTTCTACTTTAATTAAATATTATTTTTTATTAGTTTGATCCAATTAGAGAGAGAATATGCAGGAAAGAACCAAAGGAAAGAGAGAGAGGAAATAACATTAAAAAAAAAGAGTAGGAGAGTGAATTTTGGCTCTTCACATGTGGGGAAGTTTTTGACAAAATTAAATATAGAGAGAAGAGTAAGGAGTTTGATGGAGGGTGTTTTTCTTGTAAATTAGTTGAAATTTAACTAAAAGTGATATTTGAAGAGCCCATGCTCTAAAGTCCGTGAATTAACTAACTTTGGCGGTTTAATGTGCGAAAATGCATAATATGAACTTACGTAAATAAATAAATATATAGATACATATAATCCCTCTATATGTGTGTGCACATGCATTTATGTAAGCAAACAAATATTAAACTTAATTTAAGCGTATTTACTAACTTTTTTGTCATAATTGATTTGATGCCTTAAAAGTTGTTTTTATGAAAGGAAACTTAATTACATTATTACTATTTGAGAATTTAGGCAATCGCCTAATTTGCCTAAGCATTCAACCGACCCTGACTTCCGTCTATATTCCATCAAAATCTTAACAAAAGTCCACGTTAAACGAATCAAAACCTGCCACGTGTCACTAAAGTTTTTCAAAAACCTAAAAACTTCAAATTTAAAAATAAAGAAAAATTAAAAATTAAAAAAAAANAAAAAAAAAAAAA
>FXXK01000484.1:135225-161553 GCA_900184695.1 Betula pendula
TACTATTGCAAAAAGGAGTTACGAACTTTGGTTTTGGTTTAAAAAAAGTGAGTTTTTCTTGAGAAAACATACGATGCTATAAACCCATACCTGCTATCAATGTGGTTGGTTTAGCCGCCTACACCTTAGTTCTTATGGACTCCTTTAACCCGCTTACAAAACATCATACATGATGTGCTTGAGATAATTTTCCTACTCTACTGATTAATCTCTTAAATTGACACTAATATTCCTTAACACTTCTAGTTTGACTTTGAGCAATCTCCATAGAAATCTTCAAATTGTGCGGGCCCAAATCTGTCATAAAATGCTTCCTTAAAATTTACCCGTGAAATATTGAATTTATTGACCCTTGCAATGAACCCACAACTCCCTTATTTTTATTGGTTTTAGAGGAAGATGCTTCCTCATCGCTTTTTTTTTTTTTTTTTTTTGAAAGTGATTTGATTGTGTACTCAACCCTTGAATTAATTCATGCGTCTCACATTCCATGAAACCCATTTCAGACTCTAGCCATTTCAAGCTTTGGTTTGACATGCCTGTCTCTGATATCATTAAACGTGTAACTCGTTTCTGAACTAAAAAATTATCAGGATCATTCTTCCTTAACTTTCCTACTTTGGAAAAAAAAAAACAACTCCAGGGTTTGAATAATTCCTTTCTCTTCTTTTTATTCAATGGCAATGCAATATTTAAAAACCCGAATACACAGGAAGAAATAAGACTCCTACCAGAATACAAAACGAAGAAGATATAAACCTAACCATCTATCAGTGAACAGACTTCTACTCGCATAACAACATAAAACATAATACAAAGAAGAGAACCATAAGATAAGTCAAGTCCTTCACTAACCTGCCAAACCAAACTACTACCCAATAAACCCAACAACAATAAAATAACGAAGTAAATACTAACAAACTCCATAACAACTACTACACTGCACTTGCTTATCCACCCACTTCTAGTCTCCATCTCCCACACGTAACATTCTTCTTGTTCTTAGAATAGAGAAAAAAAAAAAACATTCTTCTTGTTCTTAGAGAAGCTTGAGATTTGACAAATATTTTGTAATTTTTTATTTTGTTTTTTCGTTTGCACAAATTTGTGGACACAACCTATTTTCGGCTTAGATAATCATTAAATTTTTGAAAAATTGTTTTGACAATTAAATATATTTTTTAAGTTGCAATCATCATCTCTAGTATCTTAGATTCTTAGATGATTTAAAATATATTTATACAAAAAAATTATGTGTGGTTGTAGTTGCGTTAGTATCGGATAAGTAATAAAATCAATGGCAACTAAAGAAAAGGTCTATTCAAGTGGAGAAGAGAATTGAGTGCCGTTGAACTGAACAGATGTCAACTTTTTGGTGGCCCATCCTGCGTCCGTCGGAAAATCGGATCTTCTCCCGTTTAAATTTTTAATAAACAAAAAAAAGGGCCGATTCTTTAAAAAGAAAGCATAAAATTATTTAAAAAAAAGAAGAAAGTAAAATAATAATTTTATTTCTTTGTTTAATTCATTTGTAATATTGCTGATCCCTTCTGCGCAGATGGCTGCTTGGTTTACACTTCAACTTGATTGTGTGACCAAAGATGAACGCATACAGTGCATGCATGTTGTCATTTCACTCTCACCCATCCATCCATGATCCATCCATCCACCCACCCACCCAAAAAGTAGGTTCAGGCAATTAGTGGTTTATAAGAAAAGCAGAAGAAGGATACAAAATATCCTCAATTATTTTATAACCAAGTTGAATTTATGGTAGATATGACTATCTCTATCTCAATCATGGGATTAGTAGGGCGGTTTTCAACACTCTTTTTTCGTCGTGGGCCATCATACCAACTTTTTTTTTGTTCTTTTCCAACTCACAGTGGATTTCTCAATTTGTCATTAAATATATTTTTCTAAAAGGGGAAGACGCACATTCAGGGGCTTAGGTAAGGATTCGTTGTGGTTTTTTCATCCATTGGGATTTAATTTTGCTTTGTTTTATTAAATTTTATAAAAAAAATTAAATTAAATCTCAACCATTATAAATAAAGATGTATATGTTGTCGTTCTTTTATATATCTTTTGTCCGTATTTTTTTAAAAAAAATTTATCATTAAATTTGTGAGTCCCATAAATTTCATGGTAGATTTGCCAATCTCTTATACAGAAATTGACAAAAAATGGGCAAAATATTAAAATCAAACATTTCTCAAACTAACTACATCACATATGCAACAGTTTTTTTTTTTAACATTACCTAAGCCAAATCTTTGTTTAGAGTGCTAAGGTTCTGTTTGAATTTACGATTTTAAAATATGATTTTTAAAAATATAGTTAGGCGTTTGGTCTTTAAAATCATAGTTTGGCTTAAAAAATTACAGTTTAATATTTAAAATTGTATTCTTTCAAAAACGTCTCTTACCTTCGATTTGAAAACATATATTTTTTATGTTTTCAAATCATAATTTTTTTAAAAAAAATACAATCTCAAACAATACATTTATTGCGATTTAATTTAAAATCACATTTTTTATCTACAAAATCACAATGCCAAACATACCCTAATTAGATTGCTTGTCTGTTATAAATTATCATCTAAAAGAGGATGCTAGGATGGTATGGGCTTCCAATAGCTATCATGTTTTAATAAAGCACTGTTAGCAAAATAGTGTTGGCAAGACCCGCACAGTCTGGTCGCCAAGATTATTAAAGCAAAATATTATCGTAATGAGTCATTCTTAGAGGTGGCCATATGTAAATGACCATCATTCGATTTCAGAAGTATTTGCTTAGCCTATGAATTATTAAAAAAATGGGCTGATATGGAGAATTGGGAATAGAGAATACATTAACGTTTGGGGTGATAAATGGCTGTCAATCCCATCAACCTATGTTGTTCAATCCCAGAGGAGACTTGTACCAGAAAATGCAAAGTTTATGGAGCTTATTGATTGAGATTCTAAATGGTGGAATTTGAATCCAATCAAGGACATCTTTCAGGCAAAAGAGGTTGATATAATTTCTCAAATTCCTTTAAGCAAATATCATAAAAAAAATGTATTGACATATAGGGGTACTTCATCTAAGGAGTTCATAGTTAGAAGTGCCTATCACATAGAAAAAGAAATAATAGAATTGTAAAAGGGAGAATGGTCAATGCGTTCGGGTATGAGCCAATTTTGGAAGACAATATGGGGTTTGAATGTACCTAATCCTGTCAATATATCCCTGTGGAGAACATGTAACAATATTCTCACAACCAAAGACAATGTACAAAAGAGAGGTATGGTAACTAAGTTTCTTTGCATTTTTTGTATGTCAAATTGAGAAACGGTCAAACATATCCTATGTGATTGCCTATTGGCTTCTGATGTATGGGGTGCCTATGGGAGAAAAGTACAAGAGAGCATTGGGGAAAGATGTACTTTCATAGAAGTGCTAAATGATATGATTGTGAGGTGCATGATTGAAGAGCTAGAACTTCACGTAGTAATTGCTAGAAGAATTTGGTCTAGGAGAAAATACTATGGTTTCGTGGCAGGATTTCCTCTCACCCAAATAATCTAATTCAAGAGGATGTTTCTTCTTTTAAAGAATACAAGAGTGCAAATGCTGTAGATGGGTTGTCATCATAGCCCAATGATACAATTGTTCAAGTAAAGTGGCAATCTCCACCACCAGGTACATTTAAAGTAAATTGGGATGTAGCCATTGATTCTTTGAATAGACATATAGGGATGGGTATCATTATTTGAGATTGTGGATGTCAGGTGATTGCATCAAGAAGCCAGACAATTTGTTTTTTATAAGTTCCAATCATTGTTGAAGCACAAGCGGCCTTATGTGCCGTGGAGTTTAGTAAAGACTTGGGAATATAATGCATTATTCTAGAATGTAACTCTTTGCAAGTTGTGAATTTTGAATGATACAAGACCAAATTGGTATATATATGGGTAGATAATGGCAGATGCAAAAGGAGTTCTAAGTAGGCTTCAAAGCTGGCAAGTTTGCCATACCAAAAGATAGGTCAATTGTGCGGCTAATAGTTTAGTTAAGGTGGCTATCAAACATATCATGGATAAGGTTTGGATAGAAGATATCTCTGAGTGTATTCACGATGTTGTAATTTTAGAGCAATTTGCTATAACTATTTAGAGCTTTTGTGCTATAAATTTATCATTTTATTATGAATGAAGATTGGAATTTTCATCCAAAGGACTAACATATTTCAATTTATCAATTTGTTTTCATATAAGATCTTCCCAACATATTCCTACTTAGTATTCTCTAAATTGTTAAAAAAAAAACCTACAACAGCTTTCATTAATGTTCCCCAAACTATAGAAATATTAAGGGAATTAAAAGTGACTTCCTCAACATTATTTTAATATAAAAAGCTTTATCTTTCCTTTCTCTTTCCCTAACATTTAATTTAAAAAATATTTAAATGGTATAGATAAATGATAAGGGAAGCTGTCGTGGAGTTTATTTAAATAGGGAAGCAAAAAGTTATTTGGTTTCCTATATTGAGAAAAAATCTAAAAAAAAACTGCTGCTAGTGCTCTAAAGTAAATTAGCCAACCCTATCAATTGATTCGACACAAAATTGATAGTTGACTATGTAAGTTCCCCCATGAGATATCAGTCAATTCAAGATCAAAACCTTAATTTTTTTTTATCCGAAGTTGGCTATCATTAACGGTCGTCAACCAACCAGCCCCAAGTGATTATCATACTTTTTTTTTAAAAAAAAATTACAAATCCTTGTTAATTTAAAGGGAAAAATGTAAAATTAGTTCATTGATTTACCTAATTTGCAATTAGTTCTATGTGATATCAAAATGAACCTAAAAGTTCATGAGGTATGCAAATAATAATAATAATAATAATTAATTCCCTATACTCAAATTTCATTCGTGAACTTAATAGATATCATTAGTGTGATATATTAGAGTCAATAAAATTATGACATGTGTCATTTTTAAGTTATTGTCACACTAACAGAATCTGTTAAGTTAGTGGACAAAATTTAATAAGGATAAGTAAATTATTTTTTTGACATACCTCATGGACTTCTGAGTTCATTTTGATATTATACAAAGCTAATTGCAAATCACATATACCACAATAACTGATGTTGTACTTTTCCCTCATTTAAAAATTGAGTTTTACTATCGTATCATTGTAATTATATGACATTCATATAACAAGGTGCTAAATAGCAAAGAAAATATATGGCTCTCAGTTTTATTTTTTTATTTTTGAGAAATTGGGTTGATCTCATTAATAAACCATTTAAGTACAACGCTCCAAAAATATAATACTAGAAATACAACGTGAAACTTTCTCAATTAGGATAGATTCCTTTCTAATGGCCAGAGCTTCCTTTGCAAGACGATGAGTCTCACCATTAAGGTGACGTCCAACATGATGGATTCTCTAGGCATGCATACTTTGCAATACGCCTCGAGCTTCCTCAATGAGATGACTATACTTGCTCCAACTTAGTCATTCCTTATTCAATGCTTGCATGATTTGAAGAGTATCCCCTTCTATAATTATCTTAGACTAACCTAGTTCTCAAAGTAGGGTGATTGCCCACAATGCTGCCGAAGCCTTTGCAATAACTGGATCAATAATATGATTTTTCAAAATTGAGAGCGTTGCCAACACTTTGCCAATATTATCTCGAACTATAATTTTAAAGTTATGTTTGGTACATGAAATAACTCTTATTAAAAATAGAATGAGTGAAATAAATTAATCTTGTAATAGTTATTTTCATGACCATGAGAGAATGACTATTAATTCAATTGACGAAATAACCATTCTGATGCAAGAGAATATTGGAATATTTTGACCAAAAAAATATCTGAACAAGAATGAAAAAAATTAGTCGTAGTATTTGAATATTATTTTTAGAATAATATATTTTTCTTTGTCTATAAGTATTTTACTTTGTGTCCAAGTTTAGGGTTATTTTTGTATTTTTATTTATTTCTTTTTCTCTAACTATTTTACTTGGAAAATACTCAAACTTAGCTTATATAAAGGCATGTCTATATTATTTGTAAAGGCAGTTTTCAAACATCGATATATTTTTAGTTTTTTTAGAGTTATTCTATGTTTGCTTATTTTGGGCAATTAAAGTCTTTCTCTTTTCTATTTGTTATTGAATTTCATTTTCAATTATTAGTTTCTGCTACTATCATATACAATCAGACAGTCTTAGTTCTGCCAAGCATCACATTCTTTTTAAATTTGAGAAGATTAAATATTCTTTCAATTAAAAGAATAATTATTTTTTTATGGCTATCTGAATTATTATTCTAAAATTAATTTATTTTACTCATTTCATTTATAATAAAGGAATAGTCTTCCTCGTACCAAATGTATATAATATTACTTTTATCTATCGCCGCATCCCAACTGGCCTTGACCCGCATCCCAACTGGCCCTGACAAAATCTGACGGAGGGGCTCTCAGTTTTTGGCCAAAGTGTAATCGCACTATGGCATCTTTAGAAGAAAAAGACCTCGTTAAGAGCAAAGATTAAGCAGAACTTTAGGGCATTTTCGTAAAAAACGAAATCCTATATATCTTTACATTTGAATAATTATTAAAAAAGTAAAGAAGAAAGAAGAAAAAAAAATACAAAAAGGAAAAGCAATTGCAATTATCTTTAGCGTAATCCAAATCCCATCGATGGTGTTCCAAATCCATCGATGGTGTTTTGGTGGAGCTGTACGCAATCCCACTATACCAACTCTCCATAGATTCGTGTTCCTTAGCCCCACCACCTCCTCGCTCTCTACAGTTCTCCTACCGCTGCATTTCAGTTTTCTCTTTAAAGTTCCTGGCGCTGTCGAATCCTACACTTTTTCTTGGTTGCAAAAGAAGAGAAAAGAAAACGAAACACATTGCATGCAACTCCTGTCGCATGCGGGTGCGATTCGTTTCCAACAAGTGAAAACAGAGTGGGAAATCATTTCGGATTTCCTCTCGGTGTGTGCCGTTTCGCTTCTCGGATTTCCGGAGGAAAAATTCCATGGGAAACGTCGGGAGTAGCGGCATGAGCGGCCGTCGGAGAAACCGGAGCCGTCGGAGCCACCCTCCGCCGCCGCCCCCTGCGCCTCCTCAGCCGGAGATATCGGCTAACCGTTACGTGTTCGCTGCCGCCACGCCGTACCCAAACCCTAGTCACCCTCCCCTCCCGTACTACCCCCAATACCCAACCTACTATGCCCCTCAGCCACAGGCCGTTCAGGTGTCTCTACCGGCTCCGTACGACCACCACCACCGAGGTGGGCCTCATGCCCATCCAAACCTAGACCCGTCCCAGGCCCAGGCCCAGGCCCAGGCCCAGGCCCAGGCCCATTGGGTCGGCGGGCGGTACCCTTGTGGGTCAGTGATGGGTCCTCCGACCCCCTATGTCGACCACCAGAAGGCGGTTACTATACGGAACGATGTTAATCTCAAGAAAGAGACTCTGAAGATCGAACCGGACGAGGAAAATCCCGGCCGGTTTCTCGTATCGTTCACCTTCGATGCCACGGTTACCGGGCGGTATATAAGCTTGTGCTTGTTTGTTTTTTAATGTCTTAGTAAAAACTAGAGTTTGTTCGCATATAGATGGGGATTATTCTGTAAAATATGTTGAAATGTTTTTCAGCTTTCAACTTTCTTGTCAATTGTTTGATGCGTTGTGTTAGGATTTGCTGCTTATATTTAATTCATTACTGTGTCAAGCTATGTGAATAAATATAAGGGAGGTCGTTTTGGATAATGACGTTAAGAGTTTTCAAATGACTAACTGCTATGGGATTTCTATATTATGATTTATAGTCCCTTTTGTTAGTTTGGTTATAGTTTGCTTTCGATTTTTAGCATATCTTATCCTTTGCTTATGTAAATGAAGTAATTTGATGCTTTGATGACTTAGAAGAAATGTATTCTCTTGATGGAGAATGCTATGGGCAAGTTGTATTTCTTTTGTGGTGCAGAGATTTATGGGTTTGTGGGTATTTTGGAGAACTTTGTAATTTGCTACAACTGTGTGATTTTAGTTTTTATTGCTGAAGCACTTTCGCTTAAAATTCCATATTGTATACAGTATAAGTTAGAAATCCATGGCGTAATGTGTTTGTTTGTCTTAAGTCAAATGCTCCTAGAGGAAGCTAGTTCCATTTTCTTCTGCAGCAGTTATACTCGTTGAATCTAATTTTAATGGAAATAGGCACACTGAAATATATGAATAAAAAGGAAGCATTATGTTGCCTAGATTTGGCTTAACATGGGCCAATCCTCAAAATACTGCATTTTCTTATGCATTTACATAATCTTCTAAGATTTGATGTAATATGTTTAACTAGTTATCAATATAATTCTCTACGAGCTGAAGTTGATAGTAAGAGGGGTTTGCTATCCATGAATAGAGCTTTATCAGGTTTGCTATAGCTTTTAAACACACATTACCTTTCTGGGAAGATAGCTGAAGGTGGAATATGGTTGCTGAGGAGTATCTTAGGATTTTGTGAGGAGAGGAGAGAAATTTTGCAACTAGTATTGGGGGAAGAGTAGACAAGCTGCATGTTCCTTTAATAAGAAGGGAAAAAAAAAAAGAAGAAGAAGAAGAGGAAACGGTCACTATCCTGTACCTTTCTTGAGTGGGCACCATGTTAGTTGCAATGGAGAAGGTTCTCATTTTACCTCATGTAAATGAACATTTGTGTTCTTAGTTTAGTACAATGCCAGAATGAGCTTAGAATGAGCTTCAGTTTCAATAGATATACTTCGATCTAGAATGAAAAAAAATTCCTTTTCTATAAAAAAAAAAATCACTTCTAGATGCTAATTGTTAATTTATCCTACACTAGATTGGACTGAATCACTTGAACCTTGCATGTGCCTCGTGGGGGCTTCTACTCTTCTGACCTACCAAGTGGCATATAGAAACTAATTTTATACATTATGAAAGTTTCGAACTTACTTACCTCACTGCTCTATAGGGTGCCATCCCTTTCTGGTGTTGATATTACAAAGATTAACTAGAAAATCAGATGGTGCCTATGGCTTTTGCAAGATTAACTAGAAATCTTGCACCAGAGATTGGCTCCTCTATCCCCAACCATTATTTGCTATATTCTGAACATAAAAGTGTGTGCTCTAGCTTAACTCTTTCTAATTGATGGCTTTGATCTTTTCTCCCTGTCGACAGCGCGTGTCGACCCCTTTCTTTAGTCTGTTGCCCTGTGTCTGTATGTTGGATTGGTGCTACTGGTAGATGGACTTCTTAAGTTGGTTTTTTGTTGAGCCCAGAGTCTTTGAACTCTCAGTGCCTGCAGGGGGATCAGTTTTGAGGTTGTTGAGAGAAGCATGGGCTTTCTCATCTTATGCTGTGGGGAAATATAGCGTAGCTTGGCTTAAGAAAGTGGTAGAGAAATTGGTGCATTTGGTAGAGGATTTTGCCTTCGTCGATTTTTCTAGGGAGGGGAATAGGGCTTTCATTGCCCAGAAAGGCTCAAACAGAGCATGCCGGTTCCTGGAGATGGCAGAGTACGCTGTGTGTGGTTGTTGTGGGCTCATTATAGTCCCGGAAGGTTGTGAAGGGCATGGATGGAAGATTCTTGCCGATGAGTTGGGGAAGGTGATGGCCGTGTTTGATTCCTCTCTCTGTAAAGTCCATGGCGTTCGTTCGCAGATCCATTTTCCTTTTTCCATGGGCAAGGAGTTGGAGGTGCCACTGGTAATTATGATGCCCTCCAGCGTTGGTGGTGTGAAGGGTGCTCCCGGTCCTGGCGGTAATGGGCCTACTGTGGAAGGTATCATCCTTCGTTTGCAGAGGTGGTGCGTTTGGGGGAGCCTATCCCAACCTATCCAAACACCGAGTATGATGGAGGCGGTGCGCTGCCCTGGACCTCTGGGTAAGGACTTCTCTGTGGCAGAACCCCCTCTGGGTCAGAAGTCAAGTCACAAGGCTTGAGGCTCGATTTCTTCCCCTTTTCGTGTTTCAGAAGGTGATGTGAAGGCTCAAGAAGAAGAAAGGAAGGTTGTTGGGGTTAATCACGGGTTGCTTTAGGAGTGGAGAGGTCAACTCGAATATATCGAAGTGGAGGTTGACTAGGTTCTTTTGCGTGTATTGAAGGGCTAGTGGCTTTTGGGCTGGGTTCTACCAAGCCCAGAGGTTTTACCCTAAAACCTCTTAAGTTTTACCCAGAAGCCCAACTAACTAAGCCCATCAAGCTACGTAAGAAAGGTGTGAAGTTGCGGGCCGAGAAAGTCCTTTTTTAGCTGTGCAAGCCCATTGTCAACAGGGTTTCTAAGCCGGTCTTTGACCCAAGTCCTACAACCTTTTCGGGATCTGTTGCGGGTTGTGGCTTTCTGAATCCCTCCGTCCTGGTTTGTGGTTCCTCGGAGACATCGTCAGCGGTTCAGGTGCGTTTGCCTTTGGTTCAGCTTCCTTCTTCTTCGAGAGGCTTGGATTTGGCATTTGTGGGTTTGGTTGATGGTGGGAATCTCTCCAAGGTTTCGTCGATAGTTATGGTTCATCCTCAAAACTTGCCAGCAGTTTCAGTTCTTTCCGAGAATTCGCTGGCAGCTTTGGTTCATTCCCATATTTTGCCGGCCCCTCTAGTTCTTTCCAAGATTTCACCGGGGGCTTTGGTCCCCCCTCTCCCTTCCGATGATGTGACGGCTAAGGGGGGTGGACAGCGAAAGGGAAAGATGAGGTTGCTCTATGTCTCCTGGGTGGGGGTGGTCTTGGTGAGGTTGGAGAAGTCTTTTCTTTCCCTGTGTGTATCTATCCCTTTGTTGCATTGGGAGATTCTGGTTACTCAGCTCTGCATTATGTGTCAAGGAAATCTATAATGTTGTGGGGATCTCTTGTGAGGGTCGTGGGGAGCAGACTTTGGCTCTTTTGAACATCGTCATGAGGAATTGGCTTCTCTCTCTAATCTTTATCATTTTTTTTTTTTTAATACCAGGTTGCATTTATGTATTTATGCATCATAGATTTATAGCTGGGAAAGAGTTGAAGCTTAATTCATTTTCTTTTAGTAACCAAGGACAATGCTTCCATGCTTTCTAAAGACTAAAATTACTATTCTGTCTCAATTTATATTTGCGTTTGAATGTGTTTTTATAACTATTGATGGAGGACGCAGTTGGAGTTAAAGATTGTAATGAGGGAGGAAGTTGGAGTTAAAGATTAGGTCAGTGTTCTTACAACTTTATCTAGTGATAATGGGAGTGATAAAATTGTGAGTGGTGAAGAAAGTTTAGAGAAACTATAATAAAGTTTAGACAGGTAGAGAGATAATTGGGATGGTTCAATGATATTCGTAGAAACTTTTAGGTGTCACTAATTGGGAGGGGGGGCTATGGCCACGATATTGGTGAAAAGTTAATAAAGGAGGCTTCGAGTTTGAAGACAACGAGAGTAATGGAGAAACTTTTGGAATCAAGCAAATTGTTTTTTTCAATAAAGTGGGTTGCAGAAGATTGTGTCAACAATACGGATGCCATGAAGGCTTGGATGACGATAATGAGTTGTTTGCTTTTATAGTTATTCATTTTAAGTGTTGAGCATTTGTGGCACTCTTTAATTAGTGAGAATAGATCAAGTTGGCTGAGTTGGACTTTCGACATGTCTCTTCAGGCAATACAAAATGATCTTATGGAGACCTTAGTCGGTATTTAGAAAAAAAGATTCAAAGATATTGTCCTGGTGTATGCATGATTCCATTTTATCTTTCATTGTTTTGGCGGTTAACGTTGCTGCTGATAAAAAACTGAGAAGACTGATATTTTGTTCTATACCTTGTACTTGAAGATCACAACTATTATGAGATAACAATCATTACAATGTTTCCTTTAGTAGTACAGTACCTAGCTTTCATATGGTATTACAGGATCATTGTTATTAATTTTTTATTTTTTCCCATTTGGTATGATCAGGTAGCATATTTTGGTTGTAGTTTTGTTTTCCTTGGTGTTCAGCAGTCTCATCTGCTACAGAGCATCACTTTCATTGTTTATTTATTGTCCAGTATGAGCATTTTGTTTATAATCAGACTGTTAATTTTGGTTCTTTGATATTTACTGAGATCTTCAAATATTGTCTGTTTGTAATGGAGTTTCCACCTTTCAGATATTTTGCTTTCTTTTCTTTTCTTTTTTATCTGACATTTTTTCTTAATATTTGTCTTGATTAGAAGTTTCATTTGCTTTGCTCAACAGCATCACCATTATTTTCTTTGCCAAAGAAGAAGGTGGAGACTGTAGCCTGACACCAATGAGGGAAAACCTTCTTGCACCAGTGACAGTACATTTCCAACAAGGTCTGGGCCAGAAGTTCAGGCAGTCCTTTGGAACTGGTATTGACTTCTCAATATTTGAGGAGACAGAGTTACTGAAAGTGGGTGACATGGACGTCTATCCTTTGGCAGTAAAGGCAGAGGCAATTCCGGTTAACAAGAATGGTACAGATGGAAACCCAATACCTGCAACCACAAACTCTCAGATAACTCAGGCGGTGTTTGAGAAGGAGAAAGGTGAATACCAGGTGAGGGTATTGAAGCAGATCTTGTGGGTCAATAGAATGAGGTATGAGCTGCAGGAGATATATGGAATTGGCAATTCAGTTGAGGGTGACGCGGATGGGAATGACCTGGGAAAAGAATGTGTCATCTGCTTGTCTGAACCACGGGACACAACCGTCCTTCCCTGCAGACATATGGTAATCAAACTCTTGTTTTTCCATTTGAAGTTCTATGATTAGACGATTGGAAGTAGAATCAAACGTGGTTGTAATTTTGTCATAAGTTGCCCAATTTAGTTTCTTGTACAATGGGTGCAATTCCCAGCCAATCAGTCATTGGGTGTTGGGGTTGTCTTCATTTTTAGTATAGGGGCCATATTGCTGCATTGACCTCAAAAACCCTCCCTAACACCCCCGGCCCATGAAAAGAAAAAAGAGGAACTTTTTAACATGAATTAATTGCAACCCTTGTTTATAGTGAGTTGATATGCCATGGCTGGCAATTGCATGTATTGTGGACTGTTTCTTGGGTTACTCGTTCAAGAGCATCAATTTTGCTCATATTGTTACTAAAAGGTAAATATGGGCTATAATGGAATGCATCAAACCTATTTATGTCCTAAGCAAAATGTTGCCCATTTACATATAGCTTGGTATTCTTTGTAGTATTGATTGGTTTTCTTTCCATGTTGCAGTGTATGTGCAGTGGATGTGCAAAGGTTTTAAGGTTCCAGACAGACCGGTGCCCAATATGCAGACAATTAGTTGAGAGGCTTTTGGAGATTAAGGTCACCAATGAACCTGAGGAATGAAAAGAGGATATAGTTGGCCACTCGAATGCTGTATAGCCCTGTTGTCTTTCTTACCTTTTTTTTTTTTTCCTTTTACATATTTGGTTTTTAGACTTATCCAAAAAGAATATATATTTGATAAGCAGTTCGGCATGGTAACATTCTGGCAATGCCTTCTCTATGCTTGGGTGAGTGTTTAGTGGCAATTCCTCTGGAAAATATATGAGATACATGTTTGCTTCCTTTTATTTTTGGTTTTACCATTTGCCTTTCATTTTTCAAGAAGGATCAATATAGTAAAAGGCGATTGTGAGAAAAACCCCAGTTCAAGACTTGTGAATGCTCTCTTGAAATTTTCCTTGGAATTTTAATTTAATACAAAATTACAAGTAGTGTGAAATGCTAATCCCGATTAAGCTAAAATGTGTCCATCCCATCCCAAAGCCAGATGCTTTAAGCTGGAGCACGTTCTACTTGTGGGCCTGTGGCATATAATAATGGTTTTTTAGGCTCTTAACATTACAAGAAAGCAAAAGACATTGGATTCTCGGGGGAATCTGAGGTCCACGGCGATGTGAATAGAAATTAAGCAGAAATAGTGCAGATGCATTGAAACAACAGTTGAATCGCAAAACCCTATCTTATAGGTAAACGGTGGTCTTAAACCTTCACTAACTTCACAGCACAGTAGCTCAACATAAAAGCAATGAAGGCGTTAAAGTTAAAACAAGCACGCACACACGACAACTTTATTGATTAAACGACAAACTCAAACAACATAACATAAGCACATGGTTGTTTATTTAGCTTAAGTGCCCAACCACAAAGCAACTTGGATGGATGGACGTTCATACATCCTAAACGACAGACTCAAAACAACATACCAGACTCGAAACAACATACCAGACAGCAGAGCTAGTCTGAAGACACTTGAAATGAAATACAAGAAAGCAACACAACATACCAGACAGCAGAGCTAGTCTGAAGACACTTGAAATGAAATACAAGAAAGCAACGCAGTTTAGTCTCCCCACCACTGATGGACAAAGACACCATGGTTTCTAAGGCCCCTGAAGAGGTCCATGCATTCTCCCTTTAATGCACCTTCTTCACCATCCACACTGCCCGAGCAGTGAAGGAACATCTCATCAACAGAGCATATTGTTCCGCTTTCAAATAACTCGGTGAGAAATTTCATTTCCACTTTACCTGCGTTCATCTTCAGGACCACAAAATCTGCATATTGCACTGTTTCTTTAAACCAAGAAAGAAAATTGAACCCTTCTTTCTCCAAAGGTGGATCGAAGTCTTCATCGGTACTAACGTTGGCCGAAGCCTCATTTCCAGCCAAGCCAGGATGATAAACAAAGGTGATACCAGGCCTTTTGACATAGGATAACAGGACCGATGTGTTATGGTCAACAAAATAAACATTGAAAGCTTTGCGATCCACGGGATAAGATGGCAGGAACCAGTTCATGACACTAGAGTTTAGATGCACCCCTGCCCCGATATCAACATACACTAACCGCTTCTTAGTATCAACATCCATGAGCTTGGGCAAATAAGAAAACCGCTTCTCAAACCCCATTGGTTTTTTCTCCACAAGAGGCTCAATTTGGTCCATGAAGGGTTTATTGTTCGCAATAGATGGGCAGTCAGCCGGAAGGGTATACTGCTTCAAGTAACTGGCATCATCGGATATTTTCTTGAAGACAACCAGAGTGAAGTTGTGCACATAACCAACATGCACAACATTGGAACATTTGAGTAATGAGGAAACCGGGGTGGCAGACCTAATCAAGCTATTCGGGGAGGAGCCGCTAACACCCACAAGAATGGCACCAATTCCACCAGGGCTAAGAACGCGCTCAATTTCAAGCACGAGCAATGCAGGGACAGGAACCTGGTCTATATCCTTGGACAGCACGAAATCAAATGAATTGTCCATGTAATCAAGCTCATGAACAAACTGTTTTCGTGGAAACGAGAAAAAGCGGTGCCTGTAAACGCCGCAGGCCTTGGAGAATCCCAAATCTCGCAATGCCAACAGGGCGAAGGCCGACCCTTCTCCAACGCAAAGAGCTTTCGCATTATAATTCAACAATTTCTTGCTCACTAGCTCTCTGACCACATCAACGGTCAAATTCACATTCTTCTTGCACTGCACTGATTGCAGTGAGTCCCATATGGGGTTCAGGATCTGGGTATGGAACAAATTCGCGCCCGGAGCCTCACTCACCATCGTAATGCCCGAATTCACGGCACAGTCACTAGAGGTCATAGAGGTAAATGTTCCCAGATCGGAACCAGATAAGATGTGCAGCAAGGGAATGATCGAAATCGCCGAGGCGGCTATGAAAGTGCGATAAAGCACGCGCCTCGCGATAGACCCATGAAGGATCTGATATTTCACGGCCTTCAGATCCATGAAATGCACAGGCAATTTCGGATCCTTTGAGTAAATCAAAGAGTTGGTTTCGGAGATTTAACAAACACTTAAAAGGGATTGTATAAAAACTTGAGGGGAATTAAGCCGAAGAGAGATTGACAAAGAGATTAGCGAGTGCAAAACCTGGAGGAGGTGTGATTTCCACCCACGAGGACTCCCATTGATTTTTGAAACCCTAACCAGACCCTCCTCGGAATCCTTGGCTGCATTGGCTCGAACCCCATCTTGAATCGGACCATTTGTTAACGAAATCTACATCACACTACATTATACTACACTCTCTATGTGGGGTTTTTCTGTGGAGGATTCTCACAAACCCTAGATTTTGAACTGTTGGATCCAAAATTATGGATTAGGACTTGTGTGGGAGTGAAGCAGTGAGAGTGTGAGCGGACGAGCGAAAGAGCGCAAGCTACGAGGCTCTAATTATCGAGTGGCTTTGTCGGTGGGAGACCGTGGATGACGTCAAGGGTTACGTGGCATTACCAGGAAGCTTCGCAACCAACTTAGCTGTAAAGCAGGCCCAATTGCTTGTTCTCATTGAAAGCGCGGAGCCCAGTTGTCCTTTTCAATGGTGACGTGTCGAATGATCGTTGTTTTTTTATGATATCTTGAGAAACGTGTCGCTCGCTTATTTGATTGATTCTGTTCTTTTCGGGATTGGGAATCTGGGGCAGGGAGCAAAGGCACATGATGGCCTGAAATGAAAGAGTCGAATATTATTGCATAAATAAAAAAAATAAAAAAAATAAGTGCATTCACATTGGAATAATTAAAGTTGTTGTAAAAGGTTACTTTTACTAGTTTTATAGCAAAAAAATTGTATAAAAAGATGCCCCCATTCAAATATTTGCTCCAATTTTGTGCATAATTTGATTAGCACGAATGCACCATAGATTGACAATGTGTTAAAAAAAAATAAATAAAAAATAAAAAGAATCTGATTTTTTGTATTTATATGCTTGTTAGAAAAAGAACAGATAAATAATATTTAATTTATAGTGAAAGTGCATTCTTAAAATAAGCGGATATAAGTGTTCCTTTACCCTTTTTCATATTAAATAGAAAAAGAACAAAAGAAAAAAAGAAGAAGCAAAATATAAGTGTTTTGAAAAAGTTAGTGTATATATATATTTGTGTGATACACTAATTTCAATCCAAAATAATTATAATAAAAAAACAAAAAAGTTTTCAACTGAGAGTGGTAGGGCCTAACGGTATTGACAATGGCCTTGGACAAGCCCATGACCAATAATTTTCAATTTTCGTCCATCCACAGACTTCCCTCGCTTTAAGAGATGTCAGACGATTCCTCAGCACTCGGCAGTCTTGAAAAATGGGCATCTTAAGTCTTCCATTGTCTAAAACAAGCTGTTTAAAAAAAATACTACTTTATACCCCATAATTAAACACATCCAAAAGCTTCAGAATTAACTAATCAATATGAGAGGGTTTCTTTAAACTTATGACATTTTTTTTTCCTCGAAAATACGAAAAAGCCCTTTGCCAAAGAACAATTTCTGCTCCAGTCCAAAGGTGGTCTTTTTTAATTGTAAAAATAAAGTTGAAAGAAATTTATAAAAAATGTATATACTTTTTTTAATTTTGTCTTTATAATTAAAAAAAAATATGTATTTTTTATATGTAAAAAGACACATGTCATTTTTATAGACGAGTATTAAAAATAAATTTCTCCAACCCCAATTTAAAAAAAAAATTTGTCCTCAGTCACTTTCGGTCTTTCCGATAGGCGTAGAAATCCCGGGAATTTTTTTGTTTCTCAAATTGGGTACTAAAGAAAAAATCTCAATGCCAACCTACACAGTTTGATAAGAAAGGACTACTTTATGCCATAAATTAATTATTATAATTATTATTTTTTAAAAAAAAAACAAAAAAAAACACAAGTTTTTGAATGTCAATTTCCAATGGGTCTTTCAGCTCTCCAGTCTCTCGTTGCTAGATAAAACCTAAGAAGAACCTAGGGCCAGGGGATAGTCCAAAAACCATAGTAAGATAAGAAAGGTGACTAAAAGTTTTGGTAGCAAATCAATGTCCATGTATTATGAGGAGAAGATTGGGGAAAGCGGAAGAATCATAGCCTAAAAAAATCTCATTGCCAACCTACAGTTTTTTTTTGTTTTTCCTAATTAAGCTACAGTTTGTTTGATATATAAGAAGAATCCCTTCAACATTTTTGAGCACCAAAATTTTCCACATTTATGAGCACTCCTGTCCTACGTACGAATAATATATCACTCCCACTTGCACTTGTTGTGGCCCCTTTGATGTTTAAATGGATTGAATACCCCCACACGTACTAGTTTAAACTTATATGCCCAAAACTCCCAACCGTCAAACTCCAGTAGGATTAACATGCAAAAGACAAAAGCTACCTATGCCTACTGCCATGTTTAATAATTGAGAAACGGTAAAAAAAATTATATTTTTATCCTACCATGCAAAATGAATAGTTTCGTCAATTATTAGGTCGGTCATTGTTAAAAAAAAAAAAAAAAATCTAAGAATTTTCCGTCTATTTTTGACATAATACCTAAGAGCTTAATGTGCTAAAACTAATTCCACCAAAAAATACATATTAAATTCTCTATTTTATTTAGTAAATCTTAATTTTTTATTTTCATTTAACATTTTTTATTCAAGGTATTATAGCCTGTCTTAGGAAATTCTTGTTGAATGTTGGTGTTATGAGATTGGACCATCTTCCTATTACGTTGTTATTAAGGGTAGGTAGGGCTTAGATTGGACAAGGTATCGCGGATATCCAATACTCGATTCGAGGTAGTCGGGTTTTGCAACCGGCTATCCGATACCCAAAGTTACTAAACAGTGAGTATAGGGTAGGGCGGGGCGGGGTAAGGTTAGGACAGAAAAACAAATTAATCTAAAATGATATCAGATCAAATCAGATAAATGACAAATCATATTTAATTTATCAGTTTAGATTTAATAAAGCAGATCGAAAGACAAAGTCGCCGCAAGACGGAGTGGGCGCTGCGTTTGATTTTCATGCAATGCATATCAATTTTCCTATATTTTTCTCTTAGGGGGCCAAATCAATAAAATAATCTTCTTCTTTTTTATAAATTATTTTATCTCGTGCAACTTATATAACTTATTCTTTTTGTAAGTTGACAAAAGTTTGTACACAAATTAAGTGGAACAAATTACCTACTTACGAAAATGTCGAAATTTTGTCATTAACAAATAACCGAACAAGTAACTGGTTTTCTATTTTATTTCCCTCCTCCCCCCCCCCAAAACCCCCCAAAAAAAAAAAACATAAACAAGTAACCAGAAAAAGAAAAAGAAAAACAACAAAACTATTACGTCAACCTTCAACATATTGTGCTAAGAAAAAAAATACAATCAACATCATGCTGCCTATAGGAAAAAAAAATTAACATCATGAATGTGACTTGACATTTGCTTTCACTTAATCGCATCAATACACCAAAACAATAAAGTACATAGGTAGCCTAAACAATTTAACAAGTTGTGTTGTTTGTTACTGTGGGCATGACATATATGGGGGCAAAACAACTAATGTAGTTGACTCTGCCTATAACCCATCCAAAATAATACAATATAATGAGATTAGCTTAAGAGAAAGATAAGGAAAGGAAGTGGAAGAAGAAGAAGATGATTATAACTAGGAGAGGAAAATGATTTATTGAATACTGATTCTTCTCCAAGCGATAGTCCTTTGTAATATGTATCTTTTAGGTTTTTGCATTATAAAGAAAAAAAAAATGAAGAAAGTGAGGGCATGAAAAGAAAAAATTGAAAATAAACAAAAGATTCGAACTGCTGAACATGGAGGGAAGCTTTAAAGAACAGTAATGATTAGGCAAAAAAATGTGTAACCCTGACATATCATGTTTTGAGAGACCATTATATATAATTTTATTTTTTGGAGGTTAAAAAATTTATGAACTTTTTTTAGGGTTAAATATATACTTTTAATCCCTTCAACTATCATCCATTTTTTATAAAGCCTCACAAAATGACAGATGTGACACTTGGATTCATTAAATTACAATTTTATTGTTATTAAGCCTATCTATTAGCGTTAATCGTCAGTTTGGATGGAAAAGTGGTTAGTGTCATGCACGTGACCATTTTTCTATCGTTCTTCTTATAATAACCCTTAATTTATTTATAACAAAAATAATTAAAGGGGAACGTATAAAAAAGCCTATTGTACTGACAACTTATTTTAAAAATGCCTCCTGAACTGACAAGTGATGTATGTTAACTCCTCAAACTGTCAATATGTGATAAAAAAAAGTCAATTTTCAAATTTGTTTTTTCTTAAAATGCCGTTAGTTTCTTAAAAAAATAATAAACTTAACCTTTTTTTTAAAAAAAAAAACAAAAAAGAAAGAAAGAAAGAAATTGGGTACCACCCCCACATGATGGCTAGGAGGTGGCTTGAGGCCGCTCTCAAGCCATTGGGGGGTGGCTCGTTGGCCACCCCAATGGTGGCTAAGGGTTGAGAGGTGGCTTGAGGCCACCCCATTTTCCTTCTTTTTATTTTTATTTTTTTATAATTAGAAAGGGTAAATTTGGGTTCTGAAGTGTCAAAACAATAGTATTTTCAGAAGACTATGGTTAAATATGGCTTTTCCATCCACACTAGCGGTTAAAGATAATAAAGGGCTTATAATTACAACAAAATAATAATTTGATTGACTTAAGTGCCCATCTGTTAGTTTATGGAGCTTTATAAAAATATTGTTAGTTGAGGGGCTAAAATATTTAACCATTTTCTTTTTTGTTTGTTTTTTTTTTTTTGAACTTTTTGGGTGGGGTTAGCTTGGGTTTGGGCTTCTAAGACCATGTATTTCTTTTGGGCTAAGGATAGATTTTTTTTTGGAATTTGGGGGGGCCCATGTAAATTTTGTTTTGGGCTTCTCCCAAAAAAAAAAAAAAAAAAAATACATGTCTCCCCGCCTTACTTCGAATGTCAAATTTCATTTATAATTAACTTGCTTTTCCAATTCTCTCTCTTTAACTTATCTTTTCTCTTTTTTTTTTTTTTTTTTTTGGGGGGGGGGGTGGGGCGGGGGGGGATGAGTCTCCAATCCTCTTTCGTTCACTTTGGATCAATTAACTATAGTTTATCAAAATCATAATTATTTTCCTTGTAGAATCAACTCACTTATTAGCTCACACACACTCTCTATATAAATATATATGGTGAAACACTGAAACCCGTGTATATCTCGCATGATTCTGCAACAACCGCAGATTTATTACCATTTTTTTTTCTAGGTGCTGCTTCATTACCAATAAAAATGCATTTATACCTACCCCAATTTCATTGTTTTAGAGGGGTGTACATGCACCTGGATATTAATTGCCCGTATCCACTTTTCGTAATTTTTTGTGATCCGCATATGCGGATAGTGTTAGCAAAAATCACTATATGTATATGTGAATGCGGATAGTAATTTTAAAATATGCTGAGATGAAGTTACCCTATATATATATATATATATATTATGCAGACTCAAAAAATGTTTAAAAGACAAATAAATTCAAAAAGTCAATTACCTAATATGCGAATTGTAAATAATAATCACGCGAATACAAATATCTAAAAATAATATCCACATACAAATAACTACATCCATACGCACATTCACCCCTATTTTACACAACCTATATAGGGAAAAACAATTGCTACCGTTCCTAGATCGGACTGCTTGCTACTTTCTTCTTCTTTCTTCTATGTTTTTTTTTTCAGCGACTGTTTGCTACTTGCTAGTATACATTTTTTTTTTTTTGGATGAATTAGTATACATATTTCTGTATGGAATTAATATATATATGTCTATTTGATTACCTGTGAAATGAGGATCAAGGGGTCCTTGTCAAACCAGATGGAGGATACCAACTTTGCAACGTCGAGGAAAAAGGAAACGAATACTTTAATTTATAGTCAAAAGCAGAAGAACATATCTGCGTGCTTCTTCTTGCCTCCACTCTAGAGTCTAGAATAATGGAAAAAAACAAAAAGAATAATGTACACTTCTTTCCAACAACCAGTAGACAATCATTTCCTGTACTTGTCAGCAACTGAATAATTTAGGAATGACATTGATGCATTAATTCTAAGCTATATATTTTTTTTTTTTATTTCTTAATTGTTTGACTTTTAGAAAACAACTACTTTAAACCAATTACTTTAATTTATACAGACATTGACGTATTCCTTTTAGCTTGGTGGAAATTAACAAAGTTTTTACGTTCGGTTTTGAATTAGAAACGTGAAAAAGGATGAATCAGTGTCTGACTATAACTGTAAATTGAGTTATTTAACGGAGAATGACTTGGCTTTTTTTAAAGCCCTTGGATGATTTTTTTTTAACAAGTGGCGTGCTCTCATTTTAAAAATAGGAGGAAATGGAAGGATCTTCAATTGGAGGGTGAGCCGCTCCATTGGTGACATCATTAGCAAAGCATAA
Source organism: Betula pendula (assembly GCA_900184695.1). Classification (NCBI taxonomy): domain Eukaryota; kingdom Viridiplantae; phylum Streptophyta; class Magnoliopsida; order Fagales; family Betulaceae; genus Betula; species Betula pendula. The sequence continues at coordinate 157,507 of FXXK01000484.1, forward strand.
TTAAAACCCCTAACGATAGGCTGAGAATGTTAAATGAGAGCTTGGCACTTAGCACTATTATTTTGTATTATTAAGCGTTAATCCTATCCAATTAATATCTTGTCGACGTCAGGTCCGCTACAGAATAATCCCAATTCCCATGTACGGTTCTTCCACCTGAAAGTGACTTGTAAACCGATATACAAAAAGAAAAAGAAAAAAAAGAAAGAAAAAGAAGGCCATTTGGGAACAGGTCAATATTGATTTCCAAAAGTTGAGCTCATACGGGTAAGCAAGTAGGCAAATACAACATGGATCACCCCGTCCTGTGCCCCGTAGCCTTGTTTGGTGCTTGTTTGATTGTAAATATGATCTCAAGGTCTCCTCCTTGAACCATTTGTGTTTCATTTTTTAGTAGCCTTTTGCCAATGTTTTTTTTAAGGCCAGGTCATTTATTTGACCCATTTTCAACTGTTACCGGTTACTACACTGTCTTAGGGTTGTTTCAAGGCTGTTATTTAGGTTATCCTTCCATATTTTATTTTGTAATGTTGTAATTTCCTTTTCCTGTCCCCCTTCATCGAAAAAAAAGGGGAGTACTTTCTATGCAAAATCCTTGGAGAAAAAGAAAGAAATAAAAATACAAAAATAATCATAAACTTAGAGATAAAGCAAAATTCTTGTAAACAAATAAAAAATATATTATTATAAAAATAATCTTCAAATATTTTCTTTCGATTTTTGTTCAGATATTTTATGTCAAGATACTCCAATATTCTTCTGCATCAATCTTCCTAGGTTGAAAAGAATTCATCTTCAAATTCAAATCATCTTTGTCTCAATCTTTTGGATGTCCAATCAATCCCTTTCATCTTGTACTTCTTAATACCAAATCAACTTGATATTGGAAGATAAACAACTTGCAATCCATTACAACATAACTCTGAATATTAAATTTGGAGTTATTTGCACCAACTTGAGATAAAATGATATTTACAAGCTCTTGATTGATTGTCATAAATTTACTCTTCATAAAATTTTTCCAAAAATCATCAATTTTTCCTTGACCACAAAAAATCAATTTGGCCCTCAACATGCCAAAACTAATGTCAAGATTTTGTTTAGGAAAATTTGACAAAAAATTTTCAATCCTAAGAAAATCCACACAATTATTTTTCTCAATACCCCATTGAGATATTTCACTTTTTTGACTTTTATCAAACACACAGTAGACATTATTATCTTTAACAATTTTTATGGTATCAAGAAATAAATTACCTCTTCCAATAGATCCTCTTCGTCAAGATAGATGTCGTAAATCGGTGGAAAAACCAAATCTACAGAAAAACATTCCTCAATAATTTTATCTTCCTCCTCCACATGAGATGGATTTGATAGATGGACTTGAGATTTACTAACAACAGTCAAGGCAGTGAGAGTGCCAAAAAATTCTGAAAGCTCAACTTTGAAGCCTAAGTCTCTATGCTACTCATCCCGAACATGTTGTTTCCGAACCAGAATAGAGTTCTCAAAATTGGATTCTGAATCGCGATCGTCAATATCACAATGCACCTCTAAGTTTTGTGTCGCTAGATGCTGGGTTAACTCCACAATCTGCTTCTGCAAGTCTTTAATCATCATGTCTTGTACGCTATGTTCATGATAGAGGACATCCTCATTCGGAACTTGCCCACGTCAACCACGACCATTAGCCATGAAAAGCTTATGAAAATTTGATCCCAAGAAGACATTATGCTGTGATACCGACTGACGCTAGGCAAAGCTATGATTATTCTAATAGCGTATGATAGTAGTAGAAACTAAGAATTGAATATTGAAAATGGAACTTGAAAGATAAAAAAATAACAAATAAGAAAGAGAAAGACCCTAGTTGCTCCAAATAAGTTTATAAAGAATAACTCTAAAAGATTAAAATTATACTGATACTTCAAAACTCCATTTCAAAATAATATAGACCTATCTTTATATAGGCTAAATTTAAGTACTTTCAAAGCAAAATACTTGGAGAAAAAGAATTTTTTTTTTTAAAAAAAAAACTATAAACTTAGAGACAAAGCAAAATTCATGTAGACAAAGAAAAAAGATGAAAATAATCTTCAAATATTACAGCTGATTCTTTCCATTATTGTTTAAATATTTTATATCAATATATTTCAATATTTACCTACATAATGTTTGGTACGTGGAATGACTATTACATTAAGAAAACTAATATCTTTTTTCATTGAAAATAGTAGGTGTTGAATGAAATAACCTTGTAATAACTATTCTCATTGCTCATGAGAAAATGAGAATTACTATTCTAAGTGTTAAGGCCTTATCATATACTCTAACACCAAAGTTATTCTGTTCAACCTTCTTTCATTCATAATAAAAGTTTTTTTTTTCTTCTAATAGAATAGTTATTTTACTTACTAAACTTACCTTAAGTATTCAATTTCAATGATGAGAAATGCTTAGAGTTAGTAATGATTACAAAAAGAATGTTGATATTAATTAATTTCTAAGGGGGAAATTGTATGAAGTGACATATTTTGATCTCCAGTAATCAGCAAGCACCCAAGTATTCATAGAGTATGATCCATTTGAAATGGATAGTATCTATTTCATAGTCAGAATTTAAAGTTTGTGTATCTAACTTTGTATATAAAGTTAATGTTGGTAAGAAAAAATTTACATATCCTCTCAAACTACCACCTGATTAACAATGTTTCATTTTCAAATTTTAGATTGAGAAATGTCCTATCAAACTATACAAAATTGTCAGTGTCCCCTAATGACAAAAATACCTTAATAAAAAAAATCTAAAAATTCCATATTTAAAAAAAAAAAACAAAAGCCTTGGGGTGGCCAAACCGCCCCCAACACTTGGGGGTGGTAGCCGGGCTACCCCTAGGTGGTTTTGAGTGGCTCAATCACCCCTAGCAAATGCCTGGGGGTGGGTTTACAACCCTTGGAGGTGGTTCAATGACCATTCATTCTTCTTCTTATTATTCTTTTTTTTTTAAAAAAAAAAAAAAGTTTTTGTTTTTTTTTTTGTTTTTCGTATTTATAGAGATATTTTTGTCTTATTCAAAAAAATTTAGGTCATTTTTGCCATTTTGTTGGTTTTGGAGAACCTTGACAATTTTTAATAGTTTAAGGGGAATATTATCGCAATCTAAAGTTTGGTTAGAACATTGTTAATGGAGTTATAGTTTGAAGAATGTATATGCACTTTTTTCCTAAAAAAATTAAATCATGTAAAATCATGTATATAGTTATAGATAAACAAACTTTAAATCTGATCATAAAATTAATACTATTTATTTCATTTGAAATTGAGAATGAGCACTAGTAGTAGCTTCTCTAAATCTCATTATCTTTCCTAAATATAAGAAAAACTCATAAAAAATAGGAAAATGCTTGTGCACCTTCCGGAGATCCCTCTAAGGGTCCTCCTGAATTTTTTTTTTGATTTCGCATCGGTTTTGATTCCTCTTCCTATTCCTCGTCCTTGTCGTCGTCTTCATCTTTGTCTTCTTCGGAGCAATATTCGGATGTAGATTTGGAATTTAGTGGGGGTTAACATCCAAAATGGGGTCGCTTAGTTGTTTTTGTGTGAGGGGAATCTGGCACTTTGACACGGCTCCTTCTAGTAGATAGAAAGCTCGGGAACCTCAAGAACCAGAGATTGAGATCGGGCGGTAACTGAACAGGCAACAAAATGGGTTGGCTGGGAGGCAGTTGGGTTCCTAATTGGGTAGTTGAGCTCTGAACCGGGGGCAGTTGGCTCTCACTAATTTAATCTTGTTTCGATGCTTTAGAGCGGGGTGATCTTTTCCCCTTTGCCAAGGTCAACGCGCGCCTATTCTATAGCCCATTAGGCTTCTTTTTCCTTCTCCTCTTCCTATTGATCATAAGCATCTCCGGTTCTCATAGAAATAGTTGACCGAATTTCTCTTCAAAAATTGTTAGAATGGAGGAGCTCTATGGTTAGGTCTTGGATGTTGGGATAAAAACCTCAGTTTCTGAAGGTATTCTATTTAAAGAAACTGCCAAGGAAAT
>FXXK01000484.1:161993-254983 GCA_900184695.1 Betula pendula
GAATTTCTCTTCAAAAATGTTAGAATGGAGGAGCTCTATGGTTAGGTCTTGGATGTTGGGATAAAAACCTCAGTTTCTGAAGGTATTCTATTTAAAGAAACTGCCAAGGAAATGTGGGATCACTTGGCAACTCTCTATGCTAGAGGGAATGATGCAAAGTATTACCAGCTGGAAATAAAAGTTCGTAATCTTAAGCAAGGTTCGATGTCGATCACCGAGTACTACAACAAGCTTCAGCCCTATGAAGGTGGGAGAAATTGAGTCACTACAATCCCCTCTCCAAGTGTACTAGCAACTCTCGAGCATCAGTTGAGCAGTATGTGAGCAGACAGAAAGTATTCCACTTTCTTGCAGGCCTTCGGCCTGAGTTTGAAGTTTTGAAGATTCAGCTTCTCAGTAGTGGGGATTTTTTTTTATCGTTGGCCATGCCTCTTCTGATGTTTGAGGAGGAATGGAGGAAGATCATGGTGCCTCTCAAGTCTCCAGTATCGACGGAAAGATACGTTATGCTTTCTGATGGTAGGGGTGGCAAGCTTTAGAGAGTAGGGGCGGCCGTGGCCGTGGTCGAGGACGTGGACGAGGATCCTAATTCTACCTGAAAGTGCACCTATTGCCACAAGACCGGTCACATTCGTGAGACATATTGGGACTTGCATGGTCGTCCGGGGAATGCAACTTCTCTTTGTGCTCATACTGCTTCTTCTATTGCGGATGCTACTAGTGATGGTATGACACCTTCTTTCACTCCTACTATGGTTGAGGACCCGAAGGACCAGTTGACTCCCTTCAAAGGTGGGCCCCAATTTGATTTTTTAAAAAAAAAAAAATCCAGGAGGACCCCTAGAGGGACCTTCGGAAGGTGCTCTAACAAACTCCTAAAAAATAGAGGAGTGCTAGAATATCTACTAGAAATCCTTATAGGGGATCAATTAGCATTTTTTTTTTTAAAATCAAATGGGGCCCATTTCTTCATTTGAAGAGGTGGGCCCCATTTGATTTTTTTTTTTAAAAAAAAATGCTAGTTGATCCTTTAGAAAGATTTCTAGTAGATGTTTAAGCATTTTCCTAAAAGAGAAAAATATCATGCTATAGACTTATTTAGTGTTCCCTATTTAAATAAACTCCTAAACCAAGGGAACACCAAGAGCATTTTTGCTTCTTTTAACATTATTTTAATATAAAAAAATGTTTCTATTTCTCTTTCTTCTATCATTTAATTGAAAGAATTTTTACTTGTTTTTTTTTTCTTCTAGTATTTATTTGAAAGAATATTTAAACGAAATAAAAAAATGATAAAACTATTGTAAAATTTATTTGAATAAAAAAAATTAATTTCTTAAATTTAAAGAAAATATAAGAAAATTTGTTGTTTTTTTTGATAAAAATTCAAATCTTCATTCATAATAAAAAGATAAATCTAGAGCATAAAAGCCCTAAATAGCTAAAGCAAATTGTTCTAAAATTAAAACATCACGAATATACTTAGGTTATGTTTGGTATGCGGAATGGTTATTCCAAGGAATAGCGTTTAGTAAGAATGGAATGAATGTATTGAATGTATTGAATTAGCCTTGGAATAGCTATTCCAATAGCCATGAGGGAATGTCTATTCCTTCAATTGAGAGAATAACCAATCCTCTTAAATTATTTTTACATCTGTCAATATCTGGAATAGCCAAACATGTCCTTAGAGATATCTTCTATCAAAATCCTATCGATGATATGTTTAACAGCCATCATAGCTAGACTATCAACCGCATAATTTTTTTTTTTTTTTATAAGCAATATTGGGAAAAGGGGAAAAGGAAGATCAAGGTGGATCATGTCCACTTTTGATTCTTACAGCAGATAGAAAGGGGAGAGATGTGGGAATGCTTCCATAAACATTATGAGAAGCGGCCCATTTGGCAACTAAATGTGCCCGGAGATTAATACTCCTTGAAACCTTGGTCGCAGACCAAGAAGAAAAAGAAGATAAAAGAAAAAGTACATCAGCAATAATTCCTCTAGATGACCATTCAGTATAGTGGTTAGGATTGTTCAGAGCCGTGATGGTTATCAAAGAGTCTCCTTCAAGAAACTATCAACCGCATAATTGGTTTCTCTTTTGATACGACAAATCTATTAATTTTAAAACCTATTCAAAACTGTTTTTACATCTGCCACTATCTGCCAATATTTTCACGAAATATAAGAAAATTTGTCGTTAGTGTGCGTGAAAATTGAAATGTTTAATCCCCTCGAATTTCGGTGTGTCTCTCTAAATTATCTCTCTCTTATTCTTTAGTTATGCGAGTGATGATTAATTTTTGCCACATGGCACGCTTCTATTAATGATTGGTACTAATTGATGTGTTTAGTGTTTTTTTTTTTTTTTAAGTTTTTAATCAAAAAAGTCAACACGATTAAATAAATATATTAACTATACTTATCAGGATTTTACGCTAATTTTGAAATACTTCTTGAAGGCTCCAAAACTATTTAATTTAGTAATTTAGCGCCAAAATAATCAAAATGTCTAAATCATCCCCCCACAAACGTGTAGTGCATCCCGTTTCCTTTGAAACATTACTGCATTGACCTTTTGATTGGTATTTAGTGGAATTATTCCTTCCCCCGACTTATCTAGTCCTCAATTCTATCATTTAACTCAAAATTTCAAGTACTTAGTGGATTCATTATTGTCATTACTATTATTAGTTATTTGAACTTGGTATCAACTCAACATCTACGAGGAATTTAAAATACTTTTTTTTTTGTAATGGTTTTGAAAATATATTTTGTTTTTTGTTTTCAAAATGTTTGGTGCAAGGCCCTTCAGTAACCTCAAGAATACTTTCTAAGAAAAAGTTCTGCAAAAAAGAAAAATAGTTAAAAGGGTTTACTGGTGAGAGTCAGTAAAGTCATTATGACACCCAAGTTAATAAGAATACGGTAAAATGATATTTTGGCAAAGCTTTGCTAAGGATCAAATTATATATCTGTGAAGTTTATTTTGGCTCCTTATGTAGGTTGACATCCCATAAAATTTAAAGGAATTTCACCAAAAACTTGTGATCTAATATGGAGATTCTCTCTTTCAATTTTTTAGGAGGGGTAACATTGCTTGAATGTTCGATTAGTTGAGTTGAAGGAGAGAGAAAGGATTGCTTGGTGACATTCATTTGATGAATGTGTATTCGGATCTTAGTAACTGATGAAACTATAGGCGTCGAATTATTAGGCTGTTGGGCTCTTAATAACCTGTGATTCTTCATATTTTTAGAGATCATATGAGCTTTCTAATGGATGAGCCCTTCTAGGCCGTCAAAACAAAAAATACAATTTTTTTTTCTTCAAAAAATTATTAATAAACAATTTATAAATATAAATCAAATTAAAAATATTTTTCAGTAGAAGCAACCTCAGCAAACGTTTGGATTGTTGTGTTGGGTCCCACAATAAACTCTAAAGATATGAAAATACTTTTCAAAACCACCGTAAATAGTATCCAAATTGTCGCGTCTCCGAAACTAGACCCGTTCGTGTGACCATGCGATATGTCACGACTCCGAAACCAGGGGCCCATGCAAAAGGAAAGAAAACAAACAAACAAACAAATATAACTTCAGTTTCACTTGCACTTCGCCAGCTCCAAATCTGAGAGGGCAGAGAGGCCACTTGTCCCACATATCTCTCCTTTACTTTCCCTCCTGCTCTGTTTAGATTCTATAATTCTATGGTCCCTGAAGGGTTTTAGTGTGTTTCTGGCTCTCGCTACACCTCAGAGACAGAGTCAGAGTCGTGACCTCCTGCGGTTAATTCCCTTCTTTTCTTCTGAAATTCTTTCACCGGATATGGAGAATGAAGAACCCTTTCCTAAGCAGAAGGATCAAAGCGCCTCCACCACCAGCAAGGACGATGCTCCTATTCAACAGGTCCTGTGTTTTGGTTCCTCTGTTCTGTCTCTACTTTTTCTTTAGCTTCTACTAAAATTCATAGCTTCATGTCACCAAATTGGAAATGGGGTTTTCTTTTTTACTAATATGTGATAGGTATCCGTATCCCGGAATCCTCTCCCTCTCTCTCTCTCTATTTTTGTTGATCATGAATTACAATTTCCTCTGTTTCTTTCATACTTATATGGCCTATGGGTCTTGTAGTTTGTTATGTGTCCCCTTATTTTCATGTGTAGTTTCTAGCACTTCTCCAGTTGAGAGTAGTTTAACAACATATATTAGTGGGTCTTCTTTAAATTCTCTTAAAATTAGGTTTCTAAGGATTGAAGCCATAGATAGATGTTTCAAAATTAAGCCAAAATAAAAGTTCTATTTGTTTCAGATTTTTCTTACTCGAATTTTGCTGGATTTGTCATATTTAGTCTATGCATCAGAAAAGCTAGGTTTTAGCACAACTCCTTATAAGAAACCGTGAAAGAAATTTATAGTCTTAACTCAATAATCCACTGAGGCTTGTACTAAGCATAGTAGGCTTTCATCATAGACTTGGACTAAGCATAGTAGCATACTCAATTCACTTAGAAGCCTTTGAGAACTTAAACATGTTTTAAAATTTCAACTAAAGTCAATCTGAGAAAGCTTTTCTCATTGACCATTTGGGGTCACCTATGTGAACTCTGCATCTCTATATTGCTTTATACAGGGGCATAAATTTAAAAAGGAAACATTATTTTGTTAATATGTCATTCATATTTCACATTTTAGCAATTCATGGCCCTTTGGTCTTTCCTCAATGATTTGCAGTGTTGTCATTTGACATATCTATGCGGGACAAATTAAATTGACTGATGCCAATTCTCAATGGTCATTTGTAATTTCTCCATGTATGAGACATGTTATGCTTGCTGACATTCTTGTAACACTGTTAGGTTGATTACAAAAGCTAAATGAGTGCTTTGCTTTTCTGCTGATCCAACGCTTTTTTTGCTCTTTTCCTGCTTTCATAGGTTGAATATTCAACTGAAATAATTGAAGAAACCCCGCCTGGTCACCATCAGAGTCCAAATTACCTTGTATCAGAAAAACCAACGATAATCATCGAGGATGCAAGGGAGGATTATGTGAGAATAAACATGCCCCAAACACCAAGTCGCACTCCTAAAAGAGTAAATTTTTCCCCATTACCCAGCCCTAGTTTTACGAAAGTTAATTGGTCCCCGGGTCCCTCATCATCAAAAACCAAGTTAACCATAAAAAGCCTTCTTCCAAAACTAAGTTTCAAACGTCAGAGTAGCACTTCAGACATTGAGAAGGCAGCTATTATGGCACTAGGAGATTCACCTGCAAGAATATGGGATAAGCGTCGGATTTCAAGGACATTGTCTCTTACAAAGCTATTCATACCAACAATGAATAGAGCATCATCTGTACCTGGAACTCCAATTGCTCACTCAAATCCAGAGTCTATGCATGGAGGGAACATGACCAGTCCATTAAGTTCTGTTGTGAGTATCAGCCACTTGCTAGCTTGAGAACTATTACTATGTGTTGAATACTTTAAATGACCACGTTATGTTCTCGGACGAATTAACATTATAGACGGTGAACATCATTGTGACCGAAAATTGTAAATCTATTTGAGGTTCCAATCCAGCATCTTGTACTTTTAATTGAAAGTTTATAGCTCAAATTTATTTTGTAGATGTAAAAATTTATTTGATTATTCTCAAATATATTGCGAAATCACATTTAAACCCTGAACCATTTGCAAATTTCATGATTTAAGGACATCGATTGCTGTAACCTTATGGTAAATGTGATTTAGTTTCAGTACTTGGTCAAATTTACTTGCTTGCTGAAATTTCATGGTGTTCCAGGTCAACACCAAACTTCTTTGTCTTTCAGAAAGCCAATTAATTTCCACTAATTAAATTTGTGGAAATCAGTGACAGAGCATGTACTTTGTGAAACCATTCCCTGACTTCCCCCTCATCTTTCGTACTGAATCTTGCCTCAGTTAAATTGAATTTAACCCTTGAACTGTTTGAAGATCTTCTGATTTCAGGACATTCATGCTTTTGTAATCTTATCATAAACTTGCTTAAATTTTCTGTACTTGCTGAAATTTCATGGTATCTAAGGTCGATGTCAAACTTCTTTGTTATTCATAAAGCCAAGTAACTTTCAAAATTTAAATTTGTTGAGCACATTTATGGTTGTAAGGCAGGAAGTGTGCCAAGCCGTTCCCTGACTTCACCCTCATCTTCTGTACCATATATTCCACCGCTCAGACCAATGTAGAACATTTTCTTCCCATAGGAAACATAGGAAAGGTGATTATATCAGATAGAGTTAGACCAGTGACAAACTTCTAGTTGGTTCACCAGTCTAATGGTGTATCGCATGTATTTCCTTATTAGAGCTTAACATCGAGAGGTTGTTTGGCAAGGGGTTGTGGTTTGGGTTTTTTTTTAAAAAATCCAACTTTTTATATTCTATCAATCACTTTTCAACAATTTTTTTCATTTTTTATATCACATCAAACATTTTTTATTACTATTCAAATAAAAAATTCACTAAAAAACAAATTTTTTTCAATTTTCTACACAAAAAAATTACAACATTCTTTCTATTTTATATCACATCAAAACTCAAAAATCCCTCAACTCCAATCCAACCCTTTGCCAAACATACCCCAGTATATATAATTTCCTGGATTAGTTTTTGAATCATACTCTTTGATTTTTGATATATAGTTCACTGCTTTGTTAACTCTCTCTCTCGATCAGTTAACTTACATCCAGAGTGGCATATGAGTTCATAATACTTTCCTGTCATTTATATTCTAATTAAATTTGTGAAAAGTTTATTCATTTATTTTCTTTTAATTAGCTTATTTATTTATTTGACGTCATAATTTGGCATTTCAATGTACCTCCAATGTGTTATCCACTTCTCTAGTTGATTCCTACATAATTCCTCACTATACAGAAAGGAGGGACCCGACGACCTATTCCTCGTTCACATTCAGTTCCCGAGCTTTGCAAAGAAGGAAGCCTATCTGTACGTGGTGGTTTTCGCGTAATTCCCACCACTCCACAAAAGGCTGAGGGGACTGTCACGACAATGACAAACCCATCCCTAGAAGATGATGTTGGTAAATTTCCTCTCCCTCTCTCCCCCTGGCCAGGAAAAGGATTGTAAACTTATTCTCATATTATTCTTGATTATATGTCCACAAATTATAAAACCTCCTCCCCACTCTCCCCATCTTCATAGTTGTTATGTCCAAACTACATTCTTTGAAAATCATAGAAGGCCTTTTGCGGGTTGAATTGGCCAAGTTAACTCAGCAGGTTATTATCAAGTGCTTGGCTCAGTCACTAAGAGCTCCAAATCCCAGAAATGGCAGCAAGACATTAACTACGATATGGTTCACCAAAAAGCAGCTAACAACATGACAAATCTAATTCTTTGCTGCCTCATCAGGATTAATGGCACATTGTGCCAGAGCTGTCTTCATATAAAAAGTCCTACTATAAGTAAATTTGTGGCCTTGTGAAAGACTTGATTGATAAATTTTTGTTTTGTATATTTATTTTATTTTATTGGTAGTGTATGTCCTATTCATTTGACACAAGTATAATCCTTATGGTAATCATCCACAAACCATACTAATTGCCTGCAGCTTCAGATTTTCTCTCTTTTGTGACGTGTGATAACCAACCAATGCCTTATCTTAGTCTTGTGGTTCAGATGGAAATGATGATGAGGGTGAAAATATACTTGAAGAAGAAGCTGTTTGTAGAATCTGCTTCGTTGAACTGGGGGAGGGTGCTGAGTCCCTCAAGATGGAATGTAGCTGCAAAGGCGAACTTGCTTTGGCCCACAAAGAATGTGCTGTAAAATGGTTTAGCATTAAAGGTAATAAAATATGTGATGTGTGCAAGCAAGAAGTTCAGAACCTACCTGTCACCCTTCTACGAATTCAAAATGTTCAGACTCTTAACTGGCAAGAGAGTGGTCAGCAAGCTGAGGTTGCTAGATATAGGCAAGTATAAATTTTCCACTCTGCATTGCAGAGGGAAAGGATATCCTTGATTTGTCTATCCATTTTTATCTCGTTTGTAATTTTCCTGCTACTTCTCCAAACAAATACTTATCATTTAACTAAAGACGATTTGGATTGTCTGATACAAAGATTAGAAGACTAAAAGGCTACAAGTTCAAAACCTTGGTTGAGCAATTCGTTCTAAATCAGGTTTAAGTTTAGTTGACAAGTAAACAATTTTAAAAGACTTGAATAACCTTTTTGTTAGTTGTCTCTAACTTCATGCCAAATTAAATGGTCTGTAACTTATGCCTAAACTCTGTTTAATATCATCTTCCGGGATAATATAACTGAAAGTCAATGCAATGTTTTGTCAGGATATGGCAGGATATTCCAGTTCTTGTTATTGTCAGCATGCTTGCTTATTTTTCTTTTCTAGAGCAGCTTCTGGTAAGTTTAGTGACTTCCAACTACTATCTTCCCAGCCTATCTGAGTTCCTAATATCATCATGTGGACAGATTTCAAAATTGGGATCTGGTGCAATAGCCATATCTCTCCCATTTTCCTGTATATTGGGTCTTCTAGCATCCATGACAGCCACAACAATGGGTAGGCTGTGTATTCTGTATTTCTTTATCCTTTGTGTGCTTGGATCCTGTCATCTTGGAGTTATACTGATTCCTCTGAAATTTCTGTGTAGTAAACAGAAAATATGTCTGGGTTTATGCAGCCATTCAATTTGGTCTAGTGGTTCTCTTTGGACATATTTTTTACTCACTGGTAAGAGATTCTTTGATTATTGATTGTGTCGTGGCTTGTTAATTTCTCTCTCTCTCTCTCCTTTTTGGATAACCAATGATGAGTACTAGGATTGAACATTGTTGGATCCAATCCTAATAGGTAAAAGTATGTAATGCTTTTAATGTCAAGTGTCTCACATGTTTGTATGGGATCTACAGGTTCACATCCAGTCTGTTTTATCTGTTCTTATTGCCACACTTGCTGGGTTCGGAGTTACAATGTGTGGACAGTCTGTTCTTGTTGAGCTTTGCAACTGGAGGAAAAGGTCTCTTTCTCAATCAAATCAACAACATGGTTCTCAAGAGGTGGCACAACCAGATGAATCAACTGAAACTGCAGATCAATCTCAGACCGTGCCTCACCACCATGTAAGTGAAAGAGGAGATGAGTTGATTGCATCTCAGACGGATCCTTGCCACCATGCAAGTGAAAGAGGAGATGTTGAAGCCAGTCATGGCAGCTGACGGGGTATATTTTGGATTCATTAATGCCATTAGTAGTGGCACCATTAGGCAGGGTTTTGGCTGTATAAATACTGTATCATTTGTAAATAATATTGGCTGTTGGTTTTATGCAGTGCATTCTTAATTTATCAACACTGGAAGAAACCCCTCACTCTTATCTCTTCATTTGAAGGAGACGGGAGGTGCCAGTACATACTTGTGCATTAATAAAGATGCATAGAATTTCATACAGCAGGTTTTTCTTCTATCGCTCCTTTCACTTTAGGACAAGTGGAATTACTGTTCTATTGCATATTCAGGGCCTGAATGTACAAAAGGACTAGTTGGTTAATCTCATTGCAACCCCATCAAGTTCACAGAAGAAAACCAAGCAAATGGGAAAAAAACAGCCAGATGGATAAAATAGCTTGATTTTGCGTTGAATCTGGTGACAGTTTGGTCACATGTAACTACAACTGCCAACACTTAACCCATTCCTTCCGCCTCTCTGGTTTTTCTTTTTGAAATGAACCCACAAAAAGAACACCCCACACAAGTAATAAGTTGGGAGTTTGAATTCTCTACGGATTAACTGCAAACACAATATATTTTACAGCAAACTATCACTTGCTCCCACATCAGAATCCCATAGTGCTGTAGTAGTGTCGCTTCACCTTCACAACCAAGATTTTATCCAAAGGATCGAACAACAATTGGACTGGTAGAACGAGTTGCAGTTGCAAGGATTTAGTATAAATCAAGTTCTCAGCTGTAAGTGATTAGAAATAGCATAAGCCAGCAACACAGTAAATGTAAAAGCACTAAAAGGACATGGCAAAAATTGGTTATCTTTTATGGTTCGAGTACCAGCTGCCAAATCACATGGATTGAATCCGGGATACCCGAACTCTCCATGTTTATCCGATCTATAAGGCTTCCTCCTCTTCTCTGACAGTATTGTTTCAGAACACAATGAATGTGACTGAAGAATTTCACCATGTCAATCTTAGGGTAATCCAACAGCAGTCTTTATGTTCTTGTGACAATGTACAACCAACAGAATATATAACTTGCAAGCACTGCTGAGAAGAACATATCTCAAAGGAGCAACTTCACGTTATTCCTGTCAATCATTAAATGTACCTTACTAACAGCCGTTTTGTACTTACAAGGGGGCTTGTGTCTCCCTCTGGACTCTTTAGTGCCGTCAGCGGTATGTTTATACCTGAATATACATTTGAACCAGTTGGCTATTCTCACTCCAATCAAGGATTGTTTACCTAACAAAACCAACTGGATGAAAAGAAATTGGCCATATGAAAAATGCTGAGTTTTTCTTTCTGATGACAGTTTGGCTATTGCTTGTAACTAGAACTGCCAACCCTGCTGGTACTTGAGAATAAAGGTTTCTCCTTCAAGCTGGTACTTGAGACAGTTTCTGTGTTGTTTGTTGACTGGCTTTCTGCCACCCCTGGTCTCATCCAGATCTTTATGTGCCCCTCTCGGCACACGGTAAGAACAGATTCCTGGGTAAACATCACGCCAGAGAGGGGTTCGGTGTGAACACGATGAGCAACAAGTGGGGAGATCTTTGGAACATCTCGCATGCTTGGAGCAGGTTGCAGAGTGGCCACTGTGGAAGCATTGTCCCAATGGGATGACTGGCTTCCAGTACTGTATTTGGGGGACCCACCAGGAGGGCGCCGCAATGGCACTACAATCTCATCCATTTCCAGATCCCACAGAAGCAATTGTGTGTCCTGCCCACAAAAAGATAAAGCTGGTGAAATATGAAAACTCCAAAGCATGGATGTGATGCAAGGAATCAACGTTAGACAAAAATGCCTAGAAGTATACATAAGAAATTAATAATATATTACACATAAAAAGGCTGTCACATTTTATAGTGTACATTAATTCTTATCACTGCAGTCATTGGTTTAATTTGCACGACCATATTAGCCAGCTCATTGTTTTCGTTTCTTTCCTTATTTCACCCTAAGTAGAATAATAAGGACAGAAGGCCAAAGACCACTCAACATTTGCATCATAAGATATGTTGTTTCACATAATCTAACATTCAATTTGACGATCATTCATCAGATTAACATTGCAAAAACACCGCTCCACTTTCTTTGTTCAAAAAATTTTTTAGTCATAGATCCTTAATACTCTCAGTTTCTGCTCTTAAAGTAAATCAAAAAACCTTTTGATTCTAAAGTTTCCCACAGTTCTGGCACAGAGTTTACCTCCACTATAATTTCTACATAGCTCAGAAACCATATTATTACAGCTCCAACTTGGTTCCTGAAGTAAATAGTTTCTATACATTTGATATAACTGGCTGATTGCAGGAATGATTCTGGTGGGAAATTCTAATCATGGAAAGGACATAGATAAGATCAGGTAGGAACTAGTTTGAGAAAAAGCTAGGTATTCAATTGACAAACGCTCAACACTTGTATGAGGGAACCATCACAGCAATCACACCAACAATATTTCTCAATACCTGACCGACAGAACCAAACCGGTACATGACAGTTTCCCCTGTGCCTTCTGAATTTGGCGATGACCAATATGAATCAAAAGCCACTCCACTGACCTGCCAGCATGATTCAGTAACAATAAGCAAGGTGGTTATAATCATGTAAGAAACCATATCTACCCTGGCATTATTTAATAAGAAGCTTACCCATGAATTATGCCCCTCACCCCATGCTACGACTTTCCGATCTTCCATGCTCCAAACTTGAACTAAATCATCTTCACCTCCCGTCAGAATGTATTTTCCATCCATGCTGTTGAGTGGCATTTTGTTGTCAATCATACTATCTATTTTCTCAAAGACAATGATAAAATTTAAACCAAAAAGAACCACATAACATAAAAGTTAAGATTAAGAAGGAAAAATCATGGAAGGAACATTTGAAACTAACAGCAATAAGCTATGACTTGGAAACCAGTAAAGTCACCAACCTCCAAGCACAACATAATAGAGCACCATAATAACTTTTGCCACCACATATGAGGTGTTCTTTTGAGTAGTCAAAAACTCGTAGATTACCTGCATTTAGTATTTAAATTGAGCTCATTTGTGTACAAAATAAACAAACAAAACCCAAATATGCAGGTGGTATAAGAGTAAATTATACCATCTCTTCCCACAGTTGCTAGATAGGCACCATCAGTTGAGAAAGCAATGCTATTAATTGAACCTTGGCATATATGCCATCTGGCAACTGGGTTACTCTGTATATATAAATATGTAGTGGAAGAGGTCAACAAAGACACAGTATGTGAGGCAAGAGGTACAAAAAAAAAAAAAAAATCAACACCCCAGATTCATCCCTTATATATGTTACCTAATGGTCAGCCCACTAAACCAGTAACTAGAGAAGTGAGTACTCATCTAAGTTACTGCAAGGAAGTAGAAATATCCTCATGCATAATAAGCCTTTAGAAAACTCAAAAATCTACTTATCAAAAAAAAAAAAAAAAAAGAGCTCAAAAACTAATCTTGCTCAACTAACACCAAAGCAACTTACTAGGACCCAACCCTTAAGTATATTGGAGAACCAAGCATATCTTAGTAAGCATTATGTAATAGTAAGCAATTTTGTTTTTCTTGGTTAGTGAGCAATAATTCCTTGGTCTAGGTTGAACACACTGCTGCCCACCTAAAACATGTGTGCAAAGACATCAACACAAAATACAACAGACCTTTCAAGGAAAGGAAAGCAAAAGTGATTCCCGTAGTAGTGGCGAGCGAAATGGGAGCAGCATAAACCGTGAAAACGGGGTTGTGGGAGAGCAAAACAAGCATCGTGCTGCTAGGCGAAGCGGTGAAGTGCCGCAACTCTTTGGTCTTAAGAATGCTAGTTTTAAAGAATGAGTGATTTCCCTTCTCCGACCCTTACCGCCCAACCTTAGAACGAACCACTAATGCAGTATCTCGACCCTTAACTACCAGAGCGTTGTAAATATTCCTTTCATTACAGTATTTCTGAACAAGTTCCTAGATAACAAGCCTAAGGGTTTTCTTATTGAGGACAGTGACGATATTGATATATTCCCATAACATTAAAAGTAAGGTAGACACATAAACACACACATCTCATGTAAATGTAGTTAATAATACAATGTTGCTATTCTTATGACACTAACCACACACACAATTACCTTTGTAAAGTAAAACACTAACAGGAATTAAGCTTTTTTTTGATAAGTAACTAACAGGAATTAAGCTTTAACAACCTAGAGGGAGGGATTGAAAATTTAAAAATGAGATCAAGTGATAGACTCCATATCATGCTAATTTGGGTATAGGGGCAACTTCACAGGTCCTCCCTAGAGCAATTAAATCACAATTTTTTGCGCCTACTCCAAGTCCCAGTCAGAACTTAGATCTATCATTGCAAATGGATAAATGCATGCAGAAATATTATGTTGAATGGGAAACATATCTTGAGGCACAAACCAGTCTCCTATATGATATATCAGTTAAAGTTATAAACTTAAATATGCGGAGAAGAGATTTAAAACAACCTACAATTGGTGAAATTAAACAAACACAAGACATGACCAAAACAGCACCTTACTGTAACGTGCATGTGCAACAGAAAATTGCATCGGATCTTTAACAACAGGGAATGAAGAATCACCTGCACCATCTTTGCTCTGGGGAATAATGAAAAGAAAAAGAAAAAGGTGAAAACATGCTCAAATCACTCTATATAACACAGTAAAATAAATAAGTTTAAGGCTTGCCTTTTCATACACATACAAATTTCCATCTGCATGAGCAACAACAAAAGAACCATCACCTCCAGGCACCCATGAAATACTAGTACAGCGACTGTTGGAAAGAAACAGAGTTAATCAACTAGTCATTCACACTAGTCCCTTGATTTAGACTTCTTGTACTTAAAAGAACAACTATATAACAGAGTGTGTGTGTGTGTGCAAGCTATCGGTTATTATATGGCTTTTATTTTTGCTACCCTTCAACCTTAAGAGTTGGAACAGTAGTATCTTGCAAGCTTTCAGCCATATGCTTTGCCTAGTATATGTAGCCAACATCTAGAATGCACTGGTTAAGAGTTGTTCTACATTTTATATTTCTTTTGCAAAAGTAATCTCGACAGACTAGTTTGCCTGCCCACACAAACTTGAGCAGTTCAATATTTTAGAAGTCCTCTAAGAATATTGTTTCTGGAAGTATAACCATATGTAAAGGGTGTAGCCTTAGGAGAATTTTGAAGTAGGGTGAGAACTACCTATTGTGTCAGCCAGACCAGGAAATAGTGCATATATGTGAAATTTTTTAGATAAGTAAAAAATAATAATAATAATAATAAATAAATAAATACATATATGCGAAATTAAAAACAGAAAGAAAGAAAGAAAGAAAGGAAAACATAGGAAAAAAGAAACAACTACTTATCCAAGAACTAGATCACTATTGCCTCTTGAAGTACATCATTATGAGGTCAATTCCATAACTATATCAACTAGAATAGAAATTGAGCAAAAAATACATCAAAAAAAAAAATCCACTGATATAGATGACGTAAATAACATTTTATTAAGAGATAGAACACATATCCATCAAAGACACTTTCCTTCAATATCTCCAAATTGAAACTTGATGCCGATGATGTTTCTATTAAGAAATAGCATACACTACCATGAAAGACACTTTCCTTTTCTATGCCCAACTTGAAACATGTGTTCTCTGTCCTCAAATGCATGCATGTATACATGAAGCAATACCACGAATACGGATCAACCAGCTAAAAAAACTAGCGACAGATATATCAAATTAGTTCTCAACAAGTTTCATACTCCCACATAGGAAATAACAAATCAGAGAAATTAGAAATCAGGATCCATTAAAGTATCATGAGTGGTCCATGTCACATGGACTTAGCTATGCTGTTTGATATGGTTGTATTTTCAGAATCTAATCCCCTACCAATATGACACGGCATAGTTGCAGTGTCCAATTCTTCTTTTAAATCATAGGCAATATGGAGTATCTATGTCAGTATCTCCAACATACGATGTAAATTCATCATAAAATTCAAGTAATACAAAATGGGGATGCTACAATATGGAGAGGACTTTGGAGGAGATTAAGTCTTTATTTTTCAACATTTTATATCTTTAGACAGTTGCTTATATTTCTCATGTGGTAATTAGTTATCATAATTTTCTCTTTTTTTTGCCCCTACTAGTTAGGTGGCTTCTATTGTATACTTTTTTTGTACGTGGGGACGCCTTATGCTTTTAATGATATCTTGATTACTTAAAAAAAAATCAAGTAATACAAAATAAAAATTAGGAAACTATCATCACAAATTCCAAAGAACAATCAAGGTACTCCTCCCTTTCACTGTTAGTGAAAATCTCCAATGTACTAGACACATCTACACCATCAATCATATTATGTACAAAAGAGTAATATGGCTATTTAGATGCAATGCAAAATCGCGATTTCACATTGATAAATTTTTTGAATAATCAGTTTCAAGCGGCATAAGGGCCTCAGAACCATGTACAAGGAAATGATTCCAATAACAAGATCGTCAAAACAACTATGAACTTTAGGAAATGGTTGAAAAAAAAAATGAATATTAGCAATGCAAGATGAGCAACAAGAAATTCACCCAGTGGCTGGATGATACTAGGAAAAACTACTGTTGTCACTGACAAACCCTAGCCTAAGACGGAGAGGCTAATCATCTATGCAACCCCAAAGTTATCAGGAAAACTTCAATGAGGCAATAGTAAGTATCAACTTGGAAACCCTAAAAGACCAAATAACTTAAGAACAACAGAGTCAAAGCACAAGTTGGTGTTTAAAGTTAATAAATCAAAAACTACTGTTTGCATATTGACCTAATTAACACAGTACCCCCCCCCCCCAACTTAAGTCTAGTAATTGATGGAGGATATAAATATCTGCTGCAACATAAACTCCAGGAACAATTCAATGTAGCTGTCAAGTTCTTTATGAGAAAGGTATCATTCACCTTACCATAAGCCATGGGATACTAAAGGTACAGCCTATTTCCCTTTCTTTGCCATCTAATCTTCAATCTCCAATAAAATCATGACTAAACCTATAAGAATTACTTATGGAAAAAAAAGACCTATTCAATTGCTTATTGGACGAAAAAGAATCATTAGCTGAGATTTGAAAGTCTTTTAGCATTGTACCCATTTTCCATGGCTTGACTAATGAACATACAAAATGAAATTCCATAACATCTTCTCAAACTAGATGCCAAGTGTAATATCTGACGGCCCTGATAATAACAAAGCAGAAAATTTTGGAAGAAAGAAGCAAAATCAAGTAACATGTGCAGAGGGTACTAAAGCTGAGGTAATCCTTGCCTGTTATTAACAGAACCATCTTTGTTATAATGCTGGGCCCCAACAAGCTTCTTTCCTACATCCTGTAATTGCTGTCTCAGTGACACAGAGTACACTACAATAGTACACACAACACCAATAAATTTGAAAAGTTTGAACTTCCAAAACAAAATTATGAGAGTTCAAATTTGTCTTAAATTTTACCATCGCCAGAATTTAACCCAATAAGCAAATCATGCCCATCCCTAGCATCGTGGTCAAATGAGTGGCACACGGGATTTGAATTACTGAAATGGATAGACTTTATCGGATCCTACATTTACCGATTAACCTGTCATACACCAACCAAAAATTTGCAAAAATCACTAAAACCTGAATGACCAAATATCATATTACCTTGTCTTGAGAATTCAAATCACTTATAAAGATAGCATCCCCCACATTGAAGACCAAGTAAGTCCCCTTCCCATCAAAGTTTGTAGTAGCCATTGAATTACTCGAACTTGATGACCCCAATGACCCAACTCTACCATTCCCACTAATACTCTTACTCCCACCATTTCCTCCGACAAAGCTAAGAGCCCGGCTCCCATTACTTCCACCCAACAACCTCGCTGCAGCTGATCGCACCCCACTGCTAGCACTGAAGCTTGAAGGCACCGCTGGTGGGGTTGATGGGGCTGGCTTGTCCCTTAGATGAGCAAGGGTTACCTATGATAAAACTCAACCAACAATATTTTCAAAACTTATAGTATAAACAACAAATAAATAAATAAAAAGCTAATTTATTCAACAGAAAAGTGTGACCAACAAAGAAATCTAGCGAATGGAGTCTGAGAAAATTCCCTAGAATAAGAGAATAGACCAAAATGTTTTTAGACTTCATGTTAAGAAATGTGTATGAAAAAAGAAGATAGAAATTAAAATTAAAATGACATTAAAATTCTCAGTTGGGCACAAATATATCCTAGCATATTAACACTGATTAAAAATTGCTTTAAAAAAACGATTATGAAGATAAACACTGAGAAAAAAAAAAATAACAAATATCAAACCGACCAAAAGTCTATCCAAAAGCTGATTCTGACAAACGGGTATTGATCATTGATTAAAACCCTAGAAATCAATGTCAACAACAAAAATGCTCACAGGACATCCTTTTCACGAAATGGGTATTGAAGAAACTTCCAAAAAAGTGCTTCCAAGTATCAATTAGGACTGAAAAAGAATTAAAAGACTGAGAAATTCAAGTACCTGAGTGGCGGTCTTGCCATGGGCGTAATGAAGGAGACCCGAGGGGTGGGTCTTCTCGTAGTGGAGCTTGTAGCGGCCTTCTGGGGTTTTGAAATAGGTCTTGAGGGCCGGTGATTGTGCGGTGGCCGATGAAGACGACGTTGACATCATGCCGTTGGCGGAGTTGATCATGGTGTTGCTTTTGGTAGGCCCGGGAGCATGTGATCATGACACTACTAGGGCTTTCAATTTCAACGCTGGGTTCTCAAAGAGAAGAGCTCGTAGTGTGCTCTGCTTTCGGGTTGCTCTGTTCTTACTTTTTCCTTTTTCGTTAATCTTTTCTTTGTAAGTCTTCAATGGCTTCCCTGATCAGAGCGCGGGATCCTGTGGGTTTGGGGCTTATGCGAACGTTGGTGCAGATGGTAATGATAGTTTAACGGTGGAGATTTGTCTTTAGGGAGGGTTTGAGTCAACGAAATGGACGGTGGTGATGACGATGTCTGCACTATCTGTCCTTGTCCTCCCTGGATTGCGAGAGTGCGAAGCTGCGTGAAGCACGAAAACAGCGAAATGCCACAATGCGATGGACTCCGTTGAGGTTGATTCTACCGGAAACGAGGCTTTGTCTAAGTCTAATGTTTAATGATTTACTTTTGGGACTTTTTTTTTTTTTCTCTTTCATTTGCGGTGCATCGTAGAGGGGATATTCTGTAGTTGATGGTGTCCCATGTGGGCTGGGCCTGGGCCTCCCTTGTCAGCCCATCAAGGTGAATTAGAAAAGAAAGAGAGCTTGGTTTTGTATTTAGGGCTTTAATGAAACCAAATGATGTTTTGTTTGTCTAGGCTAATTGGCTATGATCCTCTGAGTGCTTGTTTTACATTTGGTTGGGCTTTGTAGAAGCTGAAGCCCAATAGCTTATTCATAGGGCTGAAAAGATTTTAGCCCTAATTCCTACTAAACCAAAGGAGTAGAGCTGGGCGTCTGTCCAGGGTCCTTTAGTAGTAAAAAGAAAAAAGAAAAAAATCAAAAATCTAACTTTTTTCATTAAAAAACATGCTTAAATTTATTTAATCCCTTTTTTTTTTTTTTCTCCAAGGTTATAAAATGGGATGAAATAAGCCTGAACCTGTTTTTTGTTAAAAAAAATATTGAGAAAAAAAAATGGGGATCAAATAAATTTAAACATATTTTTTAATGAAAAAAGTTAATTTTTTGATTTTTTTTTTTTTCGTCCAAAACAGATGCTAGGCGTCCAGGACTCAAACCAAAGCTCAAGCTCAGTTGGTGGTTACATAGAGTGGATGGTGTGATTTGGTTAGGTCTCGTCAGCAAGTTTTAATGAAAAATTTTATGGGTAATAAATTTTTTACCAATATAGATACCAAAATAATGTGAAGTTTATTAACTAGTATCTTAATTTTTTTTTGATTAATTTTTTTAATTTTTTTTTTTAATAAAAAAGCTTCACATCATTTTGGTACCCATTTTTTGATAAAAAAAATTTCTATTCCCAGCATTTCTTATTTTTAATAATGCATGTTAGAATGACATGAATTTTGGACAAATATTAATTTAATAAATTAAGTAATAGATAAATTGGTATATACTTTACAGACATATGTAAGTTCAATAATTCCTCCATAGATAAATTGGTATAAATTGAATGCACTAAGCGAACACGCTAGGAGTAGTAATTAATTAGACTGCATAACATTAACATCTATGTAGGTGCAAAGACACTTTTTCAGCAAAATAACATTTTGAGAAGCGATACATCACACTATAGATACCCCGCGAACATAAAGATTTTTAATAATTTTGTTGTTGGCATTGCTTTATTGATATGACATTTCTCACACACGATAAATTTTTTTAATAATTTTATTGTCTAAAATACTAACAATGCGAGCAAATAAATGTAAAAGATTTTTTATGAGCTTACCTACCTTATGAATCCCTATCGAGCATGTAAGGATTTCTTATAATTTTTTTAAAATTTTAAATTATTAATTATTAAGTCATTTTAGGCCGTTTCTCGTATCGAACGGCTTAGAAAATGCAATCTATTAAAAAGTATACTTGTTATCAAGACAGTAAAAAAGAATTTACTTTTCAAAAGACATTTTTTTTTTTTCATTTTTGAAGAGATGCTTCTTTTTTATAAAATAAAATTATAATTTTTTGCTTAAAATTTTTTGACAACATAAAAAATAAGAATCCGATGAAAATCTTCTTAATTCTCATTACTAACATACCATATTTTTAATACGTGACATTTTTCAAATAATTCAAAGTAAAAAAGGGTCTAAAATAGCATAACCTAATCCATGGAGCAGATATGCAGATGAGATCTATAAAGACTCCCTTTTTTGTTTTTTTTTTTTCAAATTGCTAGGTATACGAGCATATGGGAAGTCCGATCCACGCAAGCATTGGTCAAAATTAAATAAAAGCAAGGAAGCCGTTGGTCCATTGGTTGCACCATAACATCATCAGCATCATTATCATCCACTTTTAACTACTGCTCTCGTATTGATCACTTGAACCACAAGTTTTCTTTTTAAAGCTTGCCATCCCAACAAGCAAACACCATATCTATTGTATTATTCTCATTTCTCACACTTCAATCACCGATTCTGCAGATTTTCCTGGGTCGCCAAGCAAAACTCTCTCTCTCTCTCTCTCTCTCCCTCTCCCTCTCCCTCTTACTTAACAATAAAGATGAAGACTGAGGTTCTCATACCACCTTAAAATTGAACCATTTCACCTAACTCTTAGACGACCCCGTTTTCCCATCTCACGTCTTCAGTCCACACATACATATATATAGACGACCCCGTTTTCCCATATCCCACCACCCTGACTGCACGATGAAGCAGCTTCAATATTTCCCGTTCCTTCTTTTCTCCATCATCTTCTCCCTCCATTGCACCACAACTCCAGCCCAGGCCCAGCCGGCTTCTCCGGGCCCATCGGGCCCCACCAACATCACCGCAATCCTCGAAAAGGCCGGCCAGTTCACCACCTTCATCCGGCTCCTAAAAAGCACCCAAGTGGCTAACCAAATCAACACTCAGCTTAACAACTCCAACCAGGCCGGCCAGGGCCTCACCGTCTTCGCACCCACCGACAATGCTTTCTCGAGCCTCAAATCAGGCACGCTAACCTCCCTCACCGACCAACAAAAAGTCCAGCTCATCCAATTCCATGTCCTCCCTTCTTTCTATTCCATCTCGCAGTTCCAAACCGTCAGCAACCCTTTGCGTACCCAGGCCGGTGACAGTAGCAACGGCCAGTTCCCTTTAAATGTAACCACGTCAGCAAACCAAGTGAATATAACGACAGGGGTAGTCGACGCAACAGTTGCTAATACTATATTTACTGATAGCCAGTTTGCTCTATATCAGGTGGACAAGGTGCTCCTTCCGTTGGATATTTTTGGGTCGACAGCTGCCTCGCCGGCTCCGGCGCCGGCTAATAAGCCCGAGAAGAGAGTTTCGGGTTCGGATGCTCCTTCTGGGTCTAAAGATGATGCCTCCGTTGATGCTTCTGGTGCAACAACAGCAATATTATCCTTTGGAGTTGCAGTTAGTACTGCCGCGTTTTGTTCTTTATGGTTATGATTTTTGTGTTGATTTATGACGATGATGAAATCTTGACCGCGGCTGTTATCATTTCTACTATATTAAATCATTATTCTTTTGATTAATCTTTCTGTAACTACTACATATTTTCGACCATCTATAAAGTTGAGGAATTGAAGTGCCTAAGTGTTTCATATGGGCTTCACGAAAGTGGGGGTGACCATAAAAGCCCAAATATCTTTTTTAGTACAATGGCCTATAAATTTTTTTGAAAAATGATATATAAATTTTAAATCTAATGATAATTTTAACTTTCAAGTTAAGAAGTGAGCATTTGAAAATATGGAGTGAAAATATGTATAGTATTTTTTTATTTTTTTTAACAAGGATTACAAAACCTTATTATATTAATTTTGTAAAATATTTATAAAATATTTATGTGGTATGTAACATTACTTTATTTGGTCCGTTGGAGGTGTATTGGGCCTAACGGTTACCCAAATGTTGAAGTCTTTAACATCTCTTCCCCTGATGTAGGCAGGATTCGGTTCTAAATCCCTTGTACAAAGACAAAAGATTTTACCAATTGAACTGAACTAATCAACGCCTGGAAGACGAAATAATTCAGTTTTTTAAATAATTTAGAGGATGGTATCAAAGTTTCAGTTAGCGTTGTAAATGAGAAAACATTAGAGGCATGCGTATTTTGGGTAAAATAAATTATGAAGTTCTAACTTGACTGGTTTCAACTCGCCAAAAGTCTCACATGAACTTCTAGTTAAATCAATTTTGAGCTACTTTTTAGATCATATGTTAGGGCCTAGTTTGACCAAGCTTTCCCCAAACAAATTGTACCAAAATTAAGAGAATCTTTAACATTAGGGCTTTTTGATGGAGGTGAAGTCCAATGTATTCATGGATCGAACGGCCCTAATTGATAAGACATGTTTCCGACAGGCCTAGTTGGTCTTTACATAGCATTATGGCTGCTGTTGTTGGGTTAGGCCTCCAACAAAGTTTAGGACATCACTTGTGGCAAAATTCACAAGATATTGCTGCCAATTCAATGAGCTGAAAAATGGGCCACTTAAAGGGAGGTCTGTTAGACAATCACCGCTTTCATGACATAGTATCTAAGTGACAGCAGCCATTATGCACATCGACAGTTATCATTGTTCTATCATCTGCTTTGATGTTATAACTACCTCTTGTCTTAAAACTTAAAAGCATTAATTCAATCATCTAACAATAGTCTCAACATATATAATGTTATTTAGTAGATGATTATACAACAGCAAAAATTAATTTTTGAATCAACACTTTTAACAAAAGAAAAAGAGACTAGAGGTTAGAGTTGATTTTTATCGACACATCATCTTAATTGTATGACAATCGTATAACAGTCTACTAAATAATAATTTTAAAAGTGGGATTTGATAGAATGAATCTTTTTGTCACCAAGTTGAACACTACAGAAATGGTGTGATTCGATTTTTTATTTATTTTTACTGCTTTTAGTCTTAATTCGGAGGAAGATACATGATTAGGGAGAGAAAGAAAAACCCCTCCCTCTAATTCTTATTTTCTTTATTTCCATTTTGGGGGATTATGTATAATTTTAATGTGTCTCACAACATGAAATGAAAGAATTAATTAAGAGGGGATAATTTCTTTTTTGGATCTAAATAGAACGAGTAGCAAGGCAACCATTGATCCATTGGTTCCACCATAGCATCATCACAACATCTCACCCTTTACCACCTTAAATTGAGGTTCTCTTACCACCTTAAATTGCATATCCTTTTTCACCTAACCCTCCTATATGTACCCCCAATCCACCACCACACCAGAATCAAGGCCTTGTAAAACTACATAAATCTTTTCTCATTGCATGCACCTTGCAAACTAATTTGAGCATGATGAAGCAGCAACAAGTTCACTTCCCATTTCTTATCTTCTTCCTGCTCTTCCTCCATTGCGCCACAACCTCAGCTCAGTCCCCGGCAGAATCTCCGGCAGCGCCATCAGGTCCCATTCACATCATCGCAATCCTCAAGAAATCTGGCCATTTCACCACATTCATTCGGCTACTAAAAAACACTGACATGGCTGAACAACTCAACGGACAGCTTAAAAAGTCGTATCTCGGCCGCACCATCTTCGCGCCACCCGACAGCGGCTTCTCCGACCTCAAATTAGGCACTCTAAACTCTCTTACTGACAGAGAACAACTCCAACTAGTACAATTCCATATCATCCCTTCTTTCTTGTCTGTATTGCAGCTCCAAACTGCTACAAACCCTGTGCATACCCTGGCCGGCGACAGCAACGCCGGTGACTTCCAACTAAATGTAACCTCCTCATCAACGCAAGTGAACATAACAACAGGGGTTGTAAATGCAACGATTGACGATACCATATTTACTGATAGCGGCCGGCTTGCTGTTTATCAGGTGGATCACGTGCTCCTTCCACTGAAACTTTTTGGGTCAGCTTCACTGGCACCACCTCCTAAGCCTGAGAAGAATGTTGGTACAAATGCTACTGCTCCGGTGTCTTCTGGTGTAGTAGATCCAAACCGCCAATTAATAACGGCAATATCGGTTGGAGTTGCAGTTGCTGCTGTGTTTTTTCTTTGGCTATGATCTTTCGTGTTGGTTGATGATGATGACATCTTTGTGTGTAACTGCTGTTGTGATTTCAACCAAATAAATCATTATTCTCTTTCTCATCATACTATGTTATGTTGCTGTACAAGGACGATGTTTGCTGGCTATCCTAACCAATACATGTTATGTCGGGAAAAAAAAAAAAGAGAGAGAAAGTAAAAGATTAAGTAATGACGGTCTACAGTTTGATAATATGCCAATAAAAATTAACTGAATAGCACTTAAAAAAAAAATTAAGAATTAATTTTTACTGTTACGTCATTCTAATCGTATAAAAGCAACTGTTATACGATTAACCTTTAATTTTTTCTTTTCATAAGTCCTTATTGATCTAAATATTGATTTTTATATTGTTACATCATTCTAATTATATGAAAATCATATAATAATCTATCAAATAACATTACTTATTTAAATAATCAAATTCACATCTTTTAACTAATTTAAACTTTTAAAATAAGTGACATTTAACATAATATCAGAACAAATTTGGTAAGTTCAAAATTTAGAATAGACTTCACAAATTCAAACTATACCACATTTTGTCTAATCCAATGTTAAAATATTTATTAATTAATTAAATTTACCTCTTCCAAAACTAGAATATAGCGAGTAGATAAACATTGGCACCCATCGAGCCAGGCACACAATTAAAGGGAAAAGGATCCTCTCCATCCTGGTAAAAAGGGAGTAATGGGCCACTCAGCGAATAAAACGATATTTATGCAAATCACTGTAGAAGAAATTAATCAACTCCATAATCTAATGACCATTACAAGAAATTCAATTTTTGGGCAAATATTTATTTGTATCGTCGAGAATAAAATAAATTCAACTATGTCAACCGGCAATCCGTGGCTGGTTGGATTCTAAACAAACCATTATCGAAAGGCAAATGCAACATATATACTAAATCAGGGGCTCATCAATTTCCTTTAATCAACTAATACAAATCCAGACTCAAATATTCCGCAAAGCAAAACTTTCTCTAAGGGATATAATTTTCATGTACCAAGCCTCTCTGGATTGCCAAAGTATTTACTGCCACGTACTAGTCAGCAATTAGTCACATTGGTGCTTTGGGGATCCTCTATAAAAACAACTGCACTTTAATAACTTTCTTAATGAACCTTTCAGGAGAAAAGCATCCTCATTCTGTACCTAAATCAAAACTGGAATTCAAACCCGCCCGGAAAGCCTCCCCCAAAGCCACCACCAGGGAAGCCACCGTCAAAAGTAAATGTATACTGTTGCCCCCCACCACCGAAGTTTTGGTGGAAACCACCTCCACCTCCACCCGCTCCCATACCCATATCTTCAATGTCCTCCCCTCTATCATATTTTGTTCGTTTTTCTTCATTGCTGAGAACCTATAAAGAACATCACATATATCAGAACTAGCAACATGTCATACACGTCCTGGATTTCTTTCTAGCGGAATTCTTTTTATTATTTTAACTTATTGATCAAATTCTAGTGAGCAAGGGAAAGATTAAAACAAAAAATTAATGAATCAGACCTCATATGCAGCAGCAATTTCTCGAAACTGGGCCTCTGCTTCTTCTCTATTTTCAACATTCTTATCGGGATGCCACTGCAAAGCAAGCTTCTTGTAGGCACGCTTAATCTCAAACATGGATGAAGTCTTTGAAACTCCTAAAATCTTGTACCAGTCCTTGCGTTGGCTCATCTTTAAAGCTTTCTCAGCCCTCATGAGTGCTTCCCGGATATTCATATCCTGCACCAATTGGCAAGTTACTACTATCATAAATCATCTACGGTGACGTAAATACAAAAGCACTTGCGAAGAATAGAAAACTAGACATCAACAGAAAGTTGCTGAAAGGGAACAATTTCACAAAAAGACAAGGAAACATAAATGATTAACTGATTGACTAACTGCAAATGTAAAATGGAAACATTTCAATCTAAACAACACAATCAAACAATGCTGACCAGTTACTCTAAGTGAACAATAGTGAAAGGATTCAAATGAAGAAGAGAAGAGAGATTTCTCATGAAGGGTGTACTGCAACACAGAAACTCAAGCATATTTGATTCCCAACTAAGTTTCCAGCAAATGACTTATCGTAGATTTTAACACTCATGTAGAGTGACTAGAAGAAAGGAATTGGAAGCGACAGAAGTGATTAGTCATTTCTCTAGACGTTACAATTCATACTTTGAAACATAATATTTAATGTTTTCCAAGGATTTATTCCAACCAACCTGCCAACCTCTGAAGTATTAAACTCAGTCACTAAAGCAAAATCCATAGGCTTTAACTCAACAGATATAGGTCCCACAGTAACCTGGGGAAGCATTTAATAGCTAGAAATAAGTGAAGGATTTAATCCCCTATTTCTATATTTGCTGAAATCGGACCCAGTATACAAAGCATAGTACACAGGCACACAACTCATATGCAAGCACTATTCATTTGCCTTCAACTAGGACCCAGTATAAATCCTGACCCCAAACAATGGACGCAGAAAATTGCTCGAAAACCTATAGTAATTTATTATCTTCAATAAGGGAAAGACCATTTGAGATTTCAATTCATAAGAAGTGTTTTATGCATCACATCACTGACTATAACACTATACTAGCAGGTGCTGCACATATCGTATACTTAAGAAACATCTTAGAGAAATTCAATATGATGACTAACCTGAGGCGATCGTTGAGCTGCTGATTTGAGATCTTCAACAGCTCCCTCCCAATCCTCTGTTAGAAGTTTAGCTTCACCTCTCTGAAAAAAAGGAAAAAAAAAACCCATTTAAAGCACTTGAGTCAACAATGCAGATATAATGGAGAACAAATTAGTCTCATCCTGCTGGACAATAAAGCTAAAATGTTTCATTAATGCACACATAATTCTACCAGGACATGGATTCTATATGAACCAATGGATTGTGACAAGTCATTACTACTAGCAATAACAAAGGAGAGCATGGAAGCACCAGCAAACCTGAACAAAAGCATCAATAAGTTCCCCATCGATGTTGAGTGCTTCATCACAACTGGTTATAGCATCCTTTCCCCTACCAAGCTGGACTAACACCTTACACAAGGCAAGATGAAGGTGTACATTATGTGCAAAATGATTAGCGTCCAATGCAAGGGCTCCTTTGAAATCGTCCACCGCAAGCCTCAGCTTACCCTTATTTACATTATCTTCTGCCTGTAAGACACAAGTATGGGAACAAATTACCACCAATGGTTAACATTGTTGATTGAGGAATTGCAGTTCATGGCAATTCCCTCACCAACTAAGCCCCTACCTGAGACAGAGAGGAAAGAAAAACAAAAAGAAAAAAATAAACTCCAAGAAATTTACTGGGCTTACACTTTTACTCTTCTTGAGTAAATTTTTCAATCCAAAATATGCTTTTTTAAGTTCACTGTGCTCTGGATCTAGGCGGAGACCTTTCTGAAAATGCCTGAAAAAAAATATATGCAAAGTATATTAAAAAAAAAAAAAAAAAAAAAAAAAAACTTAATCTAGCCAAATCATAATGACATTACAGCTTTGCTACACAAACCTTATGGCAACATCATGATCTGCTAGATAATAGTAGGCACGTCCACGCAACAATAAAGCCTCTAGATTGTCCTCATCTTCCTTGAGAAGAAGTCCAGACTCAAATATGGCACTGGAATAGTCTCTCTCTGCTAACAATAACTTCACTTTGAGGAGTTTGGCCTGCAAAGGGCAATGCAACTGGGTTAATGGGCTACTGGAAAACTTAAATTACAGAAGACTATTAATCCCATCTCCATGGGGTCAGCTTACAGGCTGCTCGATATAGTCATGGTAGAAAGAGAAATGAAATGAATGACAGTCATTAGAAAACAAAAAACCTAGCAGATGTTGTTACCCTTAAGCATGCTGGAGAAAAAACAAGCACAACTTTATCAACATATTCCAGAGATTTTGTAAAGTCCCCTGAATCGAAGAGAGTCCAAGCTGTATCTAGAGCACTCTGAGCCTGATGCAATTGAGAAAGCTCCTTTTCTGCAGCTGAATTCCCAGGTTTTAACTCCAGGAAGTTTTTGTAGCTCTTCTCAGATTCCTCATATCTACATCAGCCAAAAATCGCCTGAATCATATAATATTCCAATCAGAAATTGGAAGGGAAGAGAGAGCCCAGGAGGGGTGACCCTATATTCTTTTCTAATATTTTTACATTAAGAGGATGCTGTACTAATGTGTGTAAATATCAATCTCAAATTTATAAAGTTGTATCAACTTAGATTTAGTGTTACAATAAATAACTTTAGTCAATTCATACACACAGTAGACTACCAGTCAGCAACATGGAAAAGAGAGAGAAGAAGAAGAAAGAACGACAGCAAAACCTTGATGGATGTATTGGTCGCGTCTTGCAATCATATTGAACATCATAAGATAGGTAACTCAAATCATACTCTTTATGCTCAGGGGCAAATCACATTAGCAGTCACGGCTTATGATCACAGTAATCACATGATAAAAAGGACAGCCACAACAGCAAAAGATAAGACCTCCTAAGGGACAAGGAAAGGGGAATAGATGTAAAGGTGTTAAATTGCTGAGCTATGGAATAAAGGTGGGTTGTAGCGACCACAGGATACTGTTGGTAAGAGGGATGAAAAGTAAGATGTAGAGCTAACTGGTTGATTCTTAAACAATTAATCCCCTGCTTAATAAAACCCAGTATCTTTACCAATCACATCTATTGTATTTCCAACTAATGCATTAACATTTATCATAATCACTTCAGAAGGTAGAGAAAGATTGATAACTTCCATAACAATAATCAGAAGAATTCAATGCTTTTGAATGACAGTAGAAAAATAAAATGCTAGAGAAACTAACAAAAACTTCAACAGTGAAAGAACCTGCATAGCTGACGAAGAACGGATGCACGGCGAAAATAAGCTTCCGAAAGTGTTGGATCTGCCTCTACAGCAGCATTAAGATCATCAAGTGCCTCACTATAGCGTTTCACTTTTATACTTTGTGAAACCCTCTCAAACAACTCCGCGGCACTACCAGGTTTGCCATCTGCATTCCCACATTACACCCATAAGATATCATCCACACAAGATAGTCAAACCAGAGACAAAGCTTACAATTACGAAGAAGAAGCTTCAACTCCTTAGAGGCTGTTGGTATGTACATACAACCGTAGAATTATAGCACAAATTCAAACCCACATGGATAAAATTACAATTTGATGTTCAAATTATCTTCTTCATTTTATTATGAGGTAGCCCTATCTAATTTCTTGTTCTGCTTCTATGATGGCAGGCATTGCTCATAGAAATAAAGAATCACAAATCACCAAAAAAAAAGAAGAAGAAATGATTAAATAAAAAAATTGGGGGGGAGGGGGATGGGGGGAACCAGAACCTAAGCAACGAGAAAAAGATTGAGAAAATAGAAGTTGTAAACAACGGAAGTAGATCAAGAAGCGTATTAATTTCAACCACAAACGAGGAAACAAAGTCCAAAGTAAACAGATCGAGGCGTGAGAGTCACAAACCTAACGCAGAAACGAGCGGCTGGAGGAGGAGGAGCTGGCAAGCAAACACAAAATGGAGTATGAACACCGAGTACAGCAATCCTCTCCATGCCACCCCGTCCATGGCCGTTGAGAATCCGGCAAGATTCATCGTCGCTTGCTCTTTTTAGCAAACACTTTATGTTGTACGGATAAATATATGTATATAAGCTTCAGTCGCATAAGCACAAAGATAACAGAGAGGGTCCAAGAATTCGATTACATATAAACTTCCTTTCAAATTTTGGTGTTTATTAGATTTATTAGAGAAGCGAGCGAGGGTCTGCATGTTCCTTCCACGTTGTCCCTTCCAATCCCTTTGATACACGTGGATTTTGCAACGTAATGGTGCCCACCTGTCAAGAAACAAGCTAATAGGAAACTGCCATGTCATGGAGACACTTCATTTCCTTTTTTGATTCCTTTTTGGATCCTTGAACCGGTTAATTAATCCGGAGATTAGTCTTTTTTATTTTTTTTGGTTATATATGAAATTGTATTGAATTTTTGGTCAAACTGGACCAAGGCCCAAGGCCCAATGTGGGCTGGCATTACGTGGGCCATCTTACAGGAATTACCCAACCTATTCCTTATGATTGTGGCCTTATGGGTTTCTCAACAAACCAAATAATTTAAGAAAAATCTACGTGCCCCTTAAACTATTACAATGTCTTTTCTAAAGTACTAGAAATTGTTAACGTCTTCAAGAACAACAAAAAGACAAAAAAAAATGAGGTTGAGTTGGAGGTTGAACCACAGTTGAGTAAAAAAATAGCCAGTTGTAGTGTACGGCTGTGGGTTTGGTGGAAGTGGCGATATAGGGAAGGAGATGGAACAAGGATAAGTAGAGCACAAGCGTGTGCATGGTTGAAGATCGGGCCAAATTAACCTTGTCTTTGTTGAAAGATGATGCTTTGGTCCCAATCTTTGTTGAAATATCAGGGCAAATTCTCCCCGGCTAAGGGGTGGCTCCACCACCCCGTTCCAGCCTCATTTTTTTTCTTTATTTCTTTTTTTAAAAAAAACTATAATAATTTTTACTCTTTTTTAGATTTTTTTTTCACTAAGGGTATTTTTGTTATTGTGTGAGATATTGATAATTTTTTGNGCCAAGGGGTGGCTCCACCACCCCGTTCCAGCCTCTTTTTTCTTTTCTTTATTTCTTTTTTTAAAAAAATAATTTTTACTTTTTTTTTTTAGATTTTTTTTTCACCAAGGGCATTTTTGTCATAATGTGAGACATTGACAATTTTTTGTAATTTGGGTGAAACATTGACGCAAATTAAAGTTGGGGGGGACATTAACAATCAGGTGTTAGTTTAAGGGAAGTAGACGTTTTTTTCGAATAATTTCCACTACTTCTAATTAAGTGGTTATTTTCGTAGACCAAAAAGAAAAAAAGTGGTGGTTTATTGTCTTAAATCTCAATGACCAACTATAGTACCATTGTTAATGCTTTTTAGATGGTGTTTTTTAGTTTTTGTTTGAAAAAGTATTATGATGTGACATGCATAAAAATGAAGTGATTATGAGTATTTTGTATTTTTTGTTGTTTGTTAATATTTTTGTTTTAAAAAGAGAAAACAAAAGGAGAAAAGAAAGAGTGTTATCAAATAAAGCTAATGTGATCCTCCTACACTATCCTTTTATACAGATTTAGTTGTTATTTAACTAATTTTAAGTAACGCCTCTGGCACATCAAGTAGACTAATTAAGAAGTCAGGGCTAAAGTAATTCTCCATAAAACAAACAACCCAATCATGAACTTGAAATTAAGGACCATCTTACAAGTTCATATGCTTTATTTATGTGTCATTAAAAGAGAAAAGAAAAAGAATTTTTTTGTTAACTAGGATGTTTTTCAAAGTGATATATCTTAATTAAAAGGCATTTGGGGAGGAGAGATATCCCTCGCCTAAGTGTGCAACTCATTCTCATGCATCGATCCGAAGAGTTTTGAACTCAAACAACACATCATATGCATGTCCTAATATTCTTATAAATGGTCCAATAGTTGTCTTTTTTAATTAGGAAGGTTGCAGCTACTTTCCTCTGTGTTAATTAATGTCTAGGTTTATTGGTCTAGTATCTTTATTTTTCCTTAAAAGGTTATTAGATCTATAGAGCAGAAGTTTAATAGATTTTTGTGGTCTGGAAATAATTCATGATCATCTGTCAGAGCAAAATTTGTCTGTTGTTCCTACAGGAACCGTTACTCAATGATGATATGAACATCTTGCATGTATCAATGGTAAATTGCACATTAATCATAGGAAAAGAAATTTATTGAAATGCTGGTACGGGATTGGAAGGAGAGTTTGAAGAAAATGCATTTCGTTGCTTAAAAAGCTTTCAGCACTTTACATAAAAAAATATTTCAACAATACTCATAAAATGAAATACCTGAATGTACATACAAAATTAGGGTACGTGAAACTATTTTGCACCATCAAGAATCGCTAGTTTCACATTACTCTCTTTTGCAATGTTGGAATAATTTTCGATCTGAGATTTGAAGATACTGAAATAAAAAAAAAATAGATAAGTACAGAGTTTGTTGGAGTGGGCTAGCGAGAGATAGCTCTAATACTTAAGTCAGATATTGAGAATAATATCTCTTAAGAAATCTCTATTGAAAGTACTTAGTTAATTTCTCATTATCATTATCTCGAAGTGTCTTCTCCTTTATACTCTTCTCTTTCGCTGGGGTTTGATGATGTCCTCACAAATTCCTAGGCCCTCTCTTCTGTCAGTAACGACGTGGGTCGCTCATCCTCGAATGGTAGCTACATGCTTCAATAATCACTTCAAAAGTAACATTTATATCATACTTATTTTTTACGTCCATCACATCAATATGACTTTTGTGGCTGGACCCTACCAAAACGTGGTTTAAAGTAGTCTCCTTTTGGTAGCTTCCGTACTGCTTTGAGATTGGGTGAGGCACCACAGTATGATCTTTGAGACATGACACGAACGTATCTTCATTAAATACGCATCTCTTCTGAAGCGTGTATTTCTTTGAGGACTATTTCTTTGAGGACTATGACTTTGAGGTAATTACTTGTAGGTTTGGGTTTTTGACTCATGCTTTCCAAGTGCGCTCTGTCGAAGATGGAACCTGCTTGTGATCAAACCTAAGTCATCTCATCTGCCCTTGTATGCCTTTATTGATGGCCAAATCTTGAAAGATTTTACAGGCCTTAGGCCGTCTCTAATTTTAGGACGCCACAATTTTGGGCCCCAAGCCTACTTTTATTTCCCAACACACAGGATGGAACTTATCATAGATCTCACTCCTATGGCGAGGATAGTGTAGAAAAAAAAACTGATTAACGTGTGGAAACATCTATTAGCTTTCTTATTTTCTTTTTTATGATGAATAAAGTTCAGCCTATGTCATCTGTACGGTATTATTCATCTTTATAAACTGTGGTTTCACGAGTAAACCCAATTTTTTTTGTTTTTTTTAATGCTTGTCTAGCATGCCCCAAAAAAGTTATATAAAATTGTTACTGGAAAAAGTTCAAAGTTCGAAGCTACAGCTTAGCCCGACCCAGGTCTCAAAAAGCTGGTCGTGCCATGCAAGTACCAATAAAAAGGTAAAACTCATTACAATAAAGTTTAACTTTTTTAAGCTCTTAAAATAGTCTTCTCTTTTGTGCTTTTCGTGGACACTGCCCTATAATCCAAGGGACATGTGTACATGGCAATTGGCTAAGTAATCGAGCTGTTAAAGACTTTAATCCCATCTTCCTACAAATATATATATAGGGCAATGGAAAGTCAAATCTCTGTATAGAGTGCCCGGCAACTCTCTGATAGGGACAAAAGTGTGACCTACAATATATAAGGGGTGCAACCTTAACCAAAAAAAAAAAAATTAAAAATTGTCAAAACAAAACCCTTTTCTGTTTTCCTGGATTTTACTTTCTTGGCAGATGTGATACGAAAAAACTACTTATGGAAACATATTTGAGACAACTACAGCATTCATGCAGTTTGCATTTTCCAAGGATCTACATTGGAACCCCAAACATTCTCTCTTTTATTTTCTTTCCAATTTTGCGCAAATGGAAATTAATTAGCAGTTCAAAAATAGACAGGTATGGTGAGCCGAAGTCAAAAACCTACTTTTAAGGGGTACCCTAAGAAATTGGATAGGAGAGTGAAAATTAGGTTTCTGATTTTGAACTCGCAACTGATCCGTATTTATCAAATGAAACTAATAAAAAAAAAATTGGAATTTCAAAAACTTTTCGCACAATGTACTAGGATAGGATATAACTTCATAATGTCCTTGAATTAATGGTTAACCGAACCGAAAAACAATTGACAATATTAACTGGAATAATTGGAAATAATTAGCCCAATTCTCCTTCCAGGCAATAATCATGCAGTTTTTGGAGTTATTCCATGTATTTTCAAAAGCGCGTGATTTAGTTCAGCTAGCTAGCAATGATTTTCCATCATCATATGCAAGTTGCATATTGACAAATCAGACGGCTATCATTGACAAAAAATTTCTTGCATGTCACCCTTCCAATGGGCCATAATCAACCCTAGAAATTTCTCATCCTTGGAGAGTGAGAGTCCACCCGCAGCGCCTAGATTCTGCCTAGCTAAAAAGGCGTAAGAAGCCTAAGCTCTTACCTAGCTAGGCCTCAAATCTTAAAACAAAAGAATTAAAAATAAATAAACAAATTGCAGACTAAAAAGAATTAATTCCTCTTAACCCACCAAAGTGGAAGAGGGCAGGTTAGATACTTTGACAGACAGTCAACGACATCACACCACGTAGTTTTCTGCGCTACTCAATTTTCTTTTTTCAAAAGAAGGGAGCGAAAAGAGGTAACAAAGTTAACACACAACAACATAAAACAACAACAACAACAACAAACGAATTCATCAACATGCATGTTCAGTGCTTTTGAACATGCACTGGGCCGGTGGGCCCCCACCCTCCTTAAGACTATTCACAATCTCTCTCTATCTCTGATCTCAAACGCGTTTTTCCAGCATGTAATTGAAAGAAATTAAGCTCGTTAAGTGACTTTCAGTGGTTGCCAGTGAATTGGCTCAAACCCATAGATGAGCCGATTGATGAAGTAAACTTCGCCAGCTCCTGCGGTATGAATGGTCGTTGAGATTGTCTCCCTCCCATGCCAAGAAAGTCTCTAGTTGGGCTGCTTTGATCAAACCCGTTCGAGCCGCCCCGGTGATGCTTAGCTGGAACTGGCGCCGGCGCCTGCTCATTTTGTTTTCCACTTGCTTGCATCATCATCAGCTGATCAAAACTCTTTGAGCCGCCCAGCATAATTCCATCACTTACTGTGAAATTCTCTGGCGGCTGCTGCTGCAGCTGATGATTATTAATGAAGCTTGTTGCGTTTGAAGAAGACGAGGAGCTCATCACTCCAAACGTATTGCAAAAGGGTGATGGGTTGTTGTTGCTTCTTGTAGAACCCATCTGCGCCGCCTTCTGCAAAAGCGCAGTGGCCGACATTGGAGCCGGCGGCGGCTTTGATTGCTTGTGTGGGTTGTCGGAGTAAAGAGAAGATAGTGTTGTTTCCACCAAATTTCCTTTGTTCCCACCTCCTTCCTTCAATTCATGAAGCACTGGTGCGGTCTTATCAAACCCTTCAAACTGATCATTGAAGTTTCCGAAATTTGGAAAGAGAGTATTACCCGACGCCGTTTGCACCATATCAAGAAAACTTGTAGAACTTGATGACGTGTAAAGATGAGAATTAGGTACCATGTCATTTGGCTTGTTAAGCCACAGAGACAATCTGGGCTTCTGCTGATCATCTACACCGTTAATTCCCATGCCGTTGAAATCTGGTCGAAACCCGGGCCGAAATTGGGGCAAACCGGGTTGAGCATTTATCGCGGTCTCATTCAGCGAGGAATCGCTTCTGAAACTCAGATTTGAAGCAGTAAGTGACGTAATCCTGGCGCTCTCATCAGCTAAGGCATCGCAAAATGCTCTGTGGGTGATGAAGCTATCCTTCCTGTTTAATCAAATAAACCCTATTTATAGCTAATCATGTACATGGTTGCATTTAATTCGAACCCAAAAAGCCATGAAACCCTCTACGTGAGTCGCATTAATTTCTACCTGGAAAAAAGGGTTCCACAGTCGCATTTGTACTCGCGAGTTCCACAGGTCTTAGAGTGAGCTTTCCAGTCGGATTGGACGGCGTATTTCTTCGAACACTTCTCGCACTTCCATTTCTTCTCGCCGTGCTTCCTGCTGAAGTGCTTCTTTATTCCGGTGAGGTCGCCGAGAGCTCTCGAGGGGTCGTGGTGGACGCAGCTTTTTTCCGGACAAATATAGACCTTCTTCTTGACCTCTTTATTCGTCCTTTGCTTGAGCTTCCATGGAAGATTGTGGCCCCGTCGGTGAAGCTGTAGATTCTGATCCCTCTGGAACCCTTTATTGCATATTTCGCAGATGAATCGATTCGTCGCCATCAGTGTCTTTGGTGAAAGACCAATCACTTCCGCATCTGGATCTGTTAATTAATAAATATTTTTTTAAAAAAAAAAAAAAAAAAAGAAGAAGAAGAAAGAAACCCATAAAAGAAGTAATCAATCAAAACTTTTGTTAAAAAAAAAAAAAGGAAAGAAGAAAAAGAACATAATAAAAACATGTTTTACCTGGTGTTCCTGGTAGGTTTCTCTTCTTCTTGACAGCTGGATTAGGATCAGGTTTAGGGTTAGGGTTTGCGTTCTGTTCTTGAGGAAACCCTCCGATTGAAGAGGGAACTGAAAAGGAGTCACCGGACATCATTGGGTTTGAATTCAAAAACGGGTTGCTTGTGAATTAGTTAAGACCGTACTGGACAAGAAAGAAAACAAAGGATTTTCTCCAAGTAGAAACAGATAAAATATATGGTAATAAATCTTTTGACGCTCCGATTCTGCCAAAAGACAAGAGAAAAAAACCCAACTCAAGCTTGAATCTAAAAAATATGCTGGAGCTTCGGACTCTTCTAACAGAGATCTGGTTTGCTTTATTTGTTTGATCTTAAAAAGAAAACACCAAAAACCATGATGATGGGTAAAGAGAATATTTTTTCTTATATTCTATTTTTCTTTCTCTGTCTTGGCAGTCTTAATCTTACGCCTAGTCTTTCTTTTCTTTTATCTTTGCTCGTATCCTCAAAGTCCGTCAGCCATAGATTTAGATGGGCCACCACTGTCCCTCTCTCGCTCTCTCTCTCTCTCACACACACACACAGGAATAGTACTGTTGTAAAAGTGTGTGCAAGGCAGTCAGCTGCTCTCTCTGCCAGAATGTGTAGGATTGTGTGTCGTCTTGTAGCTTTTTCAGCTCATACTCCAATTATTATGTTTATAAAATTTAAATCATCGAATATTCAAGTATTTATCGAGAGTGTCATATATAATAATAATAATAATTGGAAGAGAAAAGTAAAAAGTGAGGGGGGTTGTGCATGTAAAAAAGGCTAATGATGGGATAGTTTTACTAATGGGGAGACGAGAAAAAACTGAAAAAGGCTGTTAGAAAAGTTGTTTGCCTTTATGGCCATTTGATCAGGTATGAAATGATTAAGGCATAATTAAAGTTAGACCCCTATTTAGCTTTCTGAATCGGACGGCTCAGGGCCGAGCACATCACACAGTTACGTTTTACGAGGCGGATGATAGGACGGTCCGTGATACCTCTGTCTTACGTGGGACCCAACGTGGGACTGTGATCCTGCTCCACCATCGTCCATCATCAACCCCAAAAAGTATCGGTGCATGTGGCAGTAATATGCCTCTATTTCACCGACGTTGATGATAATGATGATGGTGGTGCTACGTTTCCTTCACGTATACTACAACACCGCGGCGCTTTTTTTTTTTTTTTTTTAATTTACAACACCGCGGCTGAGATGGCGGGAGTATTGCTAATTTATCACTATTTATTTATTTTTTATTTTTATAAATAAGAATAATATTGTTTAATAAACTATTATAGGATTGACATATAACTTCATTATGTAAAATTTAGTGATTAGTAAAAAAAAAAAAATACTGCATTTTAGTTTTATATATAACAATTTATTAAATAATATTACTGTTTTTTTTAATTAGAAAAAAAAATATAACGTAAAATACCTTTTGTGTTTTGGAGCTTACTTTATGAATTCACTAGCTAGGAGGATTGATGTTCTACTCATAATATTTGAAAGTACACTTCGAACTCTAAGATAAATATCCAAGACAATTCATGGAAGACAAAAAAAGACATCACAACAACAATTTGAAACAAAATAAAAAATTATAGATAACCAAAATAAAGATTAAAAAAAAAAAGTACATTATCAATCCATTAATTGCAGCTGGGAAGATCCTAACAAGATGGAAGAAGCAAACGGGAATGTTCCAGCGATGCCAATTGTAACAAACCATGGTAGAAGTTGTGGATGCATAAAAGGCACCCAAAAGATTGTTAGTTTCAAGCAAGTTGTAGAAAGAGTTGAAAAAATTAAGAGATATCTTGGCGTGCGAGGTCTACACGTGCCAATGCCTTTTTTACTTTTTTAGCTCTTTTTAGTACATATGAAGTTTATTTACCCCCACTCCACTAGCTCTCGTCTTGTAGAGCCTTTTTGAGGTCCAAATCAGATCTAAATTTCTTTTTTTTTTTTTGCAACAAAAATGGCTCTACAAGACGAGAGCTAGTGGAGTAGGAGTAAAAAAACTTCATATGTACCAAAAAGAGCTAAAAAAGTAAAAAAGGCATTGGCACGTGTAGACCTCGCACGCCAAGGTAGCGTGTGGCATACACACGCCTACACGCTGCATCGATGATCGTCGAGAGAAAGAGAGATGGCCGGAGATGATGGTGGAGGGGGCGCGTGGCTTAATTGGGTGAGTAGAGGATATGTGGTAGATTTGGCTTCC
Organism: Betula pendula; assembly: GCA_900184695.1. Lineage (NCBI taxonomy): Eukaryota > Viridiplantae > Streptophyta > Magnoliopsida > Fagales > Betulaceae > Betula > Betula pendula. The sequence goes on from FXXK01000484.1 coordinate 200,563, forward strand.
AAATCCCAAACTAAAAAGCTGTTGAAACAAGTAAAAAAATATAAAGAGAAATACAAAAGGAGGTTGAGGAAAGGTGAAGAAATTTGTGGGCTTAACTCATCTAAAAAAATCGGCTCTATAGGAGAGGGTTGCCCACTCCTTATAAACATGCTCAAGGTCCTATCTACAAACGATGTGTAATTATCCTTCAACACCCTTCTTCACGTGCAGACTAGTATTTTTTCTAGTCCTTGTCACGGGGTAAGTAGTGCAGGCACATTTGTCCTTGCGATAGGCTCTGATACATGAAAAAATTTGTGGGTTTAATTCATCCCAGAAAATCAGCTCGATCTATAGGAGAGAGTTGTCTACTCCTTATAAACATGTCCAAAATCTTGTCTACAGACGATATGTAATTATCTCTCAACAAAGGGTTATTCAAGTGAGGGAAAAAATAAATAAAAAATTGTTTGGTTAGCCCAAAGAGAAGATAGGATTAAAATTTTTGAACAAAAAAAAGTCGAGAAAATCACAATCAAACAAGATAATTGATTATTAATAAATAAGATACACTCTGAAATTCCAAACCAAATAGGCCTTAAAAAAATCCAACCAAACAATGAACAGGTTCCTTTTTAATTTTTTAAGTTATTATCTATCAAAAAATCCAACCAAACAAGGAACAGGTTCCTTTTTAAATTTGTTAAGTTATTATCTATCATACCACGCGCGTGATTACCTACTGCTTCTAATATAAAGAAGTATAGATTTAGATTTTGTTACTGTAGATTCCCAGTAGTTTTTATTCACCATGTGCATCTTCTTTGCAGTACCACTAGTTCTCATTTAACAAAGCAAAGCATACTTTTCAGCCAAAAAAAAACAAGGAAAGCGTAGTTTTCATCGTATATATTAATTATTGATCATTCAATGAATGAATTAATTAATTATATCGCCCATTTTAATCTATTTTATCACAAAACTTTACTTAGTTCTACTGGCTAGACAATTGATGTAAGGAAATCATGAAAGATCTAACATTCTCCGAGTCTCAAGCAATATTCTCCTAAATCAATTGAAAGGCCAACAATATTTTTTGTGAATTCCACGAATAGGGCCGTATGTATATATATAGCCTTGAATCCCATTCAGCTTAGGCATTATCACTCAGTTTTACAATATATTTTTCCTATTCTAAAAAGGCAGGCGGGGAGACTAACTCTAGCTATTCTAGCTAAGGATGACTATAGTAGCACATGTTCATTGGGAGCCCCATATGAAGGCACCACAGATGGTAGAAGCCGCATGCGTTCGATCCCAGATCAAGTCCGACTGAACTATAGCTTAATCCAGCTTTATCAGGACATCAGTAAAACTCAAGGCAGCAAATACTAATTGGATTAATGATTCCTATTTTAGGAGTCAAACTTTCACGTTAGTACATACCCAACCACTTTATAAATTTATTTAAGGTTACTAAACAGCCACCACTGTTTGTCACTCAATTTTACCCTCAATCATGGTTTGGCATAATTGGGTACAAAATTTAGTGGAAGATCCTCCTGTTGTTTTGTATGAGGAAATGGGCAAGATTTGATGGATTTCTCGTCAGGGATGATAGAACTTATCTCATGCAAAGAGATTTAAAGTGGCTCATATGTCACATATATATTATATTATATTATATTAATATAGTTTTGGGTAATTAATATTACTAAAGGTAAAAGGTTGTTTCATTTCACCAAAAGTTGTTTTCTTTGATGGAAGGAAACAACGTTAGATTATAAATAAGGGTTTTACCCTATATATAAATAAGCATGTGATTTTTCATCAATTCACAACTATTGAATTGAGAAAGTGATAGGCTAAAAACTATATCCAACACTCTCCATTTATGTATATTGTGAGAGTTCATATATTCTACAAATTCACAAACATTTAATTTTGGTTCTTCAATTCAAGTACATAAGCAAAAAATGGCCAAAAGTCGGTGTTTTTCTTTTATGTTCGTATGTTAATTTTTTTCCTAAATTCTTACAAGAGAGACAAAATATGAATGAAGAGTCAAGCTTAATTTTTAAGCTAAAAAATGTATATATTTACCTATATATAAATATTTTAAGGCGATGGTGTACACATGTTCAACAAAAAGGCGATAATGCATGTTTAATTTATACATACCAAAAAAAAATCCTCAAACATGCTATTTGCGTAAATCAATCTTTTAACTTTGGTAGAATCAGCCAAAAAAGTAATTTGCAAATTACTTTTTAGGTCGTTAAAATAAAGGTAATAAAGTGAATTTACGGGCAATATATAGTACTAAAAGATTGTCAATTGAGTTAGTAATTTACAAATTTTTTCGATGTGGCAGCTAGTCAGTTACACCTCACAAGGGGACCTACAAAATTCGGGTTGCTTAAAAGGTTCGTAGTTTAGAAGTACTTTAATCTTATTCAAACTTAGTACGTTGGGCTTAATTTACACATTCTTTACTTGATTTATAGGCTAGTTGACTTCCATTGTAATTTCAAGCTGCTAGGGGCGGCTGGGTGACCCGTTACCACCCTAACCCACTACAATGCTCTAGTCTATCTCTAGACTCTTGCTTTCTTTCTTTCTTTCCTTCATTTTTTTTTTTTTTTTTTTTTGTGATTACTTTTATTTTCATTTCCCATGCATATGATAGATCCCCTCGCCTGAGTCTGACGTGGGCCATTGAATTATAGATGGTTACCTGTCAATTTATATGAAATTTATTATGTTTATATCTTGACATGATAGATTATATAACATTTATTATGCAAACAACTAAAGTGTAGACTATCACATAAATTTGTAGAAAAATTATAATAAGAACACAATTCTGGTCAAAACCAACTTAACTTGTCATCATCCCAAATTCAATTTAGGTTGGTTATTCTATTCAATTTAGGTTGGTTATTCAATACTAAAATTGATTCATTGCTATAAATTTTTAATCAAAATTTATCTACGCATCCTTCCTAGTTGATTCAACATTTCAACTCCGCAATCAGGGGTGGAATTGCCCTTAGCCATGGGGATAGTAGACCACCCAAAATTTTTAAAAACTCTTAAATTTTTTAAAAATTTCTCTTATTTATTTATTTATTTATTATGAGTTAGTCTCCCTAAATTTTTTTTTTTTCCCTTACAAAATCTTTTTTTTTTTTTTTAAGTTTTGTCTCCCTCATCTCAAATCTTAGTTCCGCCCTTATTAGCAATTATTTGAAAATAGCCAGAGATTCATCAATCAATTGCACACAAGAGGGCTCACACATACGGACATACAATTGGCAGTGTCAACGACATGGTAGCTAAAGGTTTATGATTCACTACAATTTCAAAGATTTTCATATTATGTGAATTCAAATAGTTCTTTACATCAAACAGATTGACAAATATTGCTATCTATTAACATGTGACATGTTACTGAGATAGTAAAAAAAAAAAAAAATCATTTCAAAAAGTTTTTCTTCACTTTTAAAGATACTGCTTCTTCTTCAGTAATCCAAAAGATAATTTTTGGCTTTCGAATTGGGCTTTTTTTTTTTTTTTTTTTTCCATTCGAACGGATATTAAAAGTAAGAATAAAGTGAAGATATACTGAAAAGTTTATAAAAAGTCAATTTTGTGACTTTCCATTCGAACTAGAGTTTTTTCTTTCAAACATGTATTAAAAGTTAAAAAAATAAAGAAAGAACATATACATAAAAGTTTCAGAAAAATCATTTTGTAGCTTTTCCTTATCTTGGTAACCCTCTTCTCTTTCTCTTAATCTTTCTCCTGTTCAATTTTGGAGATGATCATGAATCTTCTCATTCTCCGTAAGCGAACTTGGCCGAGTATGGCTTAAATTTTTCTACAACATAAAGCGCAAGAACCTAATGAAAATATATTCAATTCTCATTGGTAACATATCACATTTTTAATATATAGCAATTTTCACATCGTTTGATTAAAAAAAAAAAAAAACAACAACAACAACAAAAACAACCACAACAACCCAATTTCACATAATGTGAAAATCTTGAAATTGTAAAAGATCCTTATATATATGTAGCAATTGCTTTTATAAAAGATGAAGGGGCAATGAGGAAATATTTCATGATTAATTATTAACCACCACGTACGTCTTTATCCGAGCTGACTTTGAGCAGACCCCCCCGGCCATCAGATCTCGCAAAATAATTGATGAAAATTAAATGAAATGAGAAATTAGAGGACATTAGATAATTCAACTGCTTTGGCTCCATCCATTTGGAGCTTCCTTCCAAGTAATTGATTCTTCCCTCATCCCAACTCAGTATCCAATGCCCGATCTCTCTCGATCTCTTTCTTAAACAAAAACATGCACACGTCTAAATACACAAAACCCTAATTCCCAGGTAGGGAAGAGAATGAGTTTGTTTAATTTGTATATATTTATATGTCCGACCGGATAATGACATCCTTTGCATCCATCCATGGCGCATTGCCCCCTCCTCTCCTCTTTCTTTATTCCCTTCGATCAACTGCTTGGTCTCGCTCCGAAATATTTAAACAAAACAGGATTAAATTAAGTACGTACTTAAACATATGAGTTGTTCGAAGATTACAAAAAAAAAAAAAAAGGTTCTACTAAACATGTTTTAGTGTTAGATTTTCAAAGACCCTATATATTATATTAAAATCGATCTACATGAACCTTATTCAAACGAAATTGATTAATTGCGGACGTGCATATTACGGAGAAATTAATTATCTGATATTCGGATAAAATAGTATAATTTACTTTCACCTAAATGGTAAGGTCTACTATGAATATACTATTTAATCATATATATGAAAGTTTACCCTATTAATTCATGACAATTGATTTTATAAGCTTTTGTTTTTATTGTTTAATTAACTGGTGGGTGGCACCGCCGATAATGACGGGCAAAAGGCACTTGGGCAACAATTTTTCTTATTTTTTGTACTCTTTTTGGCGACAATGTTTCAATAATGTCAAACAGAGACCTGGATATATACATGAAACACAGATTCATGGATGGATCCCATCGATGAGTCTACTTTTTAACTGGTAAAAGTGCACAACTAACACTTTTACCCGTGCATGGTAATTATATAAGAGAAATGATTATTTTTCAACTTCATGGTTTTTCTCTTGTCTAATTTTTATAAATTTATCATTAAATTTTTGAAATTTACATGTGAATTCTATATATAGGATCCCATCAAATTTAATGATAAATTTGTAAGAGTCGAACGAAAGAGGACAATAAAATTAGACATCTAATTAACATATCTCATTACATATATAATAGCTAGCCTCCTTTGGGAGCTTGACACCGCTGTCTATGCGTGGGAGAAGGGATTATTGATTTGAACTTGAGATGGGAGACAACTTGTTCCAATCAATGAATGGATTGGCAGATCTAACTCTCTCATATATAATATCAATGGCCCCATTAAAACTCCTTACAGCCATGAAATCAAGAAAACCAGCTATATAGCAAATTTCAAATTGTTGGGGATGCGGAATTTGTTTAAGTAGATCCAAATGATACAAAATGAAAGGAGTGGCTAATGCTTTAGAGAGTAGCTAATTAATGCTTTAGTGGCTACTTAAACTAAATACACCCTATATATTTTGGATCCGGATCCTCTCCATTTCAAAGGAAATGGAGAGGATCCTTTTTCATATATTTTAGAGGGTGTTTTGAGTAGTTAATGCTTTTGCTTTTTTCTAGAAAGTAAAATGATACCCTCTAAAACAAGCGTCGTCAAACGGGTTTGATCACGTGATTTTAGAGGGTGTTTTTTGATTTTTGATTTTGATGTGACATATATAAATATGAAAGTAATTTTAAATATTGAGTTATTTATTAATGTTTTTAGTTTCTTTGTTAAAAAGAAAAGTTACCCGAAAAAAGGTTACCAATCCAACTATATTTTCTAAGAAAACATTTCTAAAAAGAAAAGGCTAAAATATATGGTACCGTATATAGAAGACTAATTTGAGAGGAAAACCATAAAAGACCTAAAATAAGAAAATAAAAAATAAAAAAAAATGACTAAAAAATTCAAAACTTTTCAAACGTACGATAAATGTGACCCATGCGAGCCACTTGCGTACTGTTGCACAGCAGGGGCAAAGCTAAGAGAATAATGCAATGTTGAATTTTTTTGGCTTTTCTTTTCACGTGACTTTTACAGCAAAGTTACAACAAAAAGAACACGTACGTACAACACTATCTAGCTACTTTCTAGTTCCAGCTCGATCAAGCCCTCTCTAAAACCAAATAAATACAAGTTTGAAACATTTACTTCCAACTCTGGCAAAACACAAAGAACATATATAGTACTCCCAGTTGCACTCACTTCATCAACTCAGTTACTGATCACGTGTGTTGTCTCTCTTCTCCCACGTTAACGCCTAAGATTCTTCAGGAATTATTTATTTCCAAAAAAAAAAAAAAAAAGTAGTTCTAGCTTCTCAACACAAAACTGTCTAGAGATTTGAGATTACTGTCACACTTTTTTTAAAAAAAAAATTTTATCGTTAAATTAAAATAATGGTGCTTATAAAATAAACATGGCCATGCATGGGTAACTTGGCTTGGAGCTGTCGGTGTACAGAAGGATCCTATTTGTGAATATAATCTAAATAGTAAAGACTAAAGAGGTATTGTTTAATGCATGGGTAAAGAGGCATTTCCCGCATATTGTGTTTTAAAATTCTTATTCGATTCTCTGTTCGTGTAGATTGGTATTTTCTGCATTATTTGTTTTTTTTTTCTTTGGGGGGTGGGGCCGTGGGGGGCAAGGGCATTTATACATGTTTAATTATATGTGGAAAATATATGTTTTGATGTTCATTATTCATATAACACATTAAATTAAGGTCCACCAAATTTTGAAATGAGTAGTGTTATTTCCTATTTTCATGTCCTTCTCCTGTCCCACTTTTTTTTAAAAAAATTAGATATTTAAGTTGTAAGACCTACCATTTGTCCATGTGAATCTTACATGTCTAATAATTGATTTTTAAAAAAGTTGGATGGAAGAAAAACATGAGAATACAAAATTAACTTTCTCTGTTACAATTCATAGCAAACACAGATAAGAACTATCAATGTGTACATAATACTGAGCTGGAGAAGTTAGAAAAAAATACTGAGCTGGAGAAGTTAGTTATATATATATGAGCTGTACAGTTTAGTTAAGATCGGTTTGAAAATAGTTGTAACGGTAAGTTTACATTTTTTCAGTTTCATTGACTAGTCAATTGATCACATTCATTTCTCAGTATAAATAGACAGTTTATATTGTAAATGATTAAGTTGAATACAATACATATACAGATAATTCTTCTCCAACCGTGTTCTTCTTTCTGTTTCTTTCATCACCTACATTTATATACTGTGAATTTTGATATGGTATCAGAGCCTACAATCATGACTTTTGATTCTTCCTCTTCTTCTGCAATCTTTATCGAAGATTCTTTGAGCCCATACTAGCTCTCTCCGTCATGGTAGTCCTGACTATGTTTTGATATCTCAACTCCTCAATGGAGATAACCACCATACATGGAGTCGATCAATGATAATGGCGCTGATTGCTAAAAATAAGATTAGCTTCATTGATGGATCTCTCAACAAGCCATCTCCAACCTTCGAAATCTTGTATCACACAAGGACGAGAAGCAATAACATGGTGCTCTTCTTGGCTTTTAAATTCTATTTCCAAAGATATTGCAACGAGTGTGATTTATGTAAATACTGCAAAGGAAATGTGGACAGATCTTAAACAAAGGTTCTCACAAAACAATGGATCTCAGATCTTCCAATTGCATAAGGCAATTTCTTCACATTCACAAGGAAATATGACCATGAGCAGCTATTACACACTAGTCAAAGGCTTGTGGGACGATTTATCAATTACAAGCCTATTCTATAGTGTTCTTGTGGTTCTTTCAAAACCACTAATGATCATTATCATCAAAATTATGCCTTTTAGTTTATCATGGGCTTAAATGACTCATTTTCTCACATCAGGGGTCAAATATTACTCATTGATCTCTTGCCTACAATTAACAAGGTGTTTTCTCTTGTCCTTCAAGACAAAAAAAAAGAAAAAAAAAAGTGATATTCTTATTGTTGGAAAAATTCAACGATTTCTCAAAATCCATGAAGAACGAAATAAATAGAAAACGGAAAAACAACAATCATAAGACATAAAAATTTAAGTGGTTCACCCTCAGGAATTACGTCCACTGTGTACGTTGTAACAAAGTTTCACTATTTTCGGGAAACAATACAAATAAGGCGTCGCATGTGCATACATAAACCCTACTACAAAACGACTACTTAAAGACCCTCAACTGAGTTGAAAATACATAAACAGGCAGGTCATAAAAATTTCCCTGAGGGCACTGCCCCTGAACCCCCATCGAGCAAGCCTCGCTCTATGGGCCAACCCTCAGAAAAATTTTATTTAAACCATAGCTAGCCATTCTTTTGTCGTACCGGGTGGGGCACAATACCAGACTCCACATAGCCTAACACCTATCACTTCCTATAGTCATGAAAATGTTGTGATGTTGGCAAGAGCTCAGCCACAACAACACATATTTGGTAAACAGAATTTTCACCAAGATAGACCTTTATGTACTCATTGTGGTTTGCTGGGGCACACTATGAAAAAGTGTAATAAATTGTAAGGTTATCCTCCAGATCTAAATCCAACAAGCCTTAATTGCAATTTTCATCGGCCAACTACATTCAAGATCATTAGACAGAACCTGAAAATCCTCATTTCCAAGCTTTTCCATTATCCATTACTCAAGAACATGCCAGCAACTTTTGGCGCTGTTAAAGCAACCTAATCCTGACAATTATGCATCTGCTCATCAAGTAGGAATCCTAAAAGACCACCTTGTTGAATTTAAATACCCAAGGAAATGTGGATTCCCTCCCAACTTCCTTTTGCTATAAATTTGGATTCCACCTTAGAGAGTTAGGAATCCACATTCCATGCTCTCTGGGTGATCGAGTCCATTATATATGTAATAGGTGACATTGGTTGGTTGAATAGAAAAGAATAAAAATAAAAATAAAAAAATAAGGTGACATTGGTCTCTAGGGGACGAAATTTTTAAGTTTTTTATGTTACTGTTTGGTTTTTTTTTAATTGGAAATTGTTATAGTTATACAAGAAAATATAGACTATGTGATCATTTTGTAATATTTTAATAAAAAGTGAGACACTATTTTATTCCATAAAAAATGAAAAATGAATGTAAAATCGTACATAAAAGTGAGAAACTAATTTATTCGAAATGAACATGTTTTATTTGATTATAGATGAAACATAAACAAAATAAATCAAATTATAGTATAGACAGTACTTTATATATTGCAAAATAAAAGAAAAACCATAGTTTAATTTAAATAAAAAAAGTATTTCAATGTATTTTTTATTTAATTTTTAAATTATTTTGTATCAAAAAGTCTTATGCACTTGAAGAGAAAATCATAAGGATATATAATTTAGAATGAATAAATAATTTTTACGAAATGCTTAAGAGTAAACCAAACATAAAAATCTTAGCTATCAGATTTTTAATCATTTCCAAGCACGAGAATAGTCTTTTTTTCTTTTTCTTTTTTTATGAATAAGCACGGGAATAGTCACATTCTTAAAAATCTAAATTCTCAAGCAATATCGAATGTGGATGCCAGTTCTTTTAAACTGTTAGATTTCACAAACCAAACCCGGGGTCAAGATTTACCAGCGTTTGTGATTGCTGACCTTTATTTTTTGGAACTAGTGGGTTTGCAAAGAACCAAAAAAGGTCCTTGGTTTTGAAGTCTCTCCCTGTAGAAGACGAAGCAGAAACCTCGGTTTGAACATAGCTCATGTAAATAGAATATTTTTTCTGTATTTTTTTTTTTTCGGAAAAGAGGGTTTCAGTAGTACAGTCCCATTACATATTCAACTTTAGTATGAGGGGTTTGTACAATTGTACTCTTCGATAACTGTCAGTCAACTCATTTTCAAAATATATGGATAATATTATCATAAAATTTGTCATTTTTTCAGCACCATTGTATGAGTTTAGTATACAATAACAAGGTACCGTCGAGTTTTGTTGAAAGAGTACTGTCTAAGACAAAGAATGATGACAAAGAAGACATTCCAAGGAGTAAAAAACATGCAATCGAATCCTGGGTATCAAGTTGGCCTTATTATGTCCCACTTCCTTTCTTTCAGCATGTTCTATTTCTTGGAGTTTTGCAGCATATATATAAAGCTTTCGTATTGGGAGAGGAACATGGCCGAGAAAAGCATCTATACCAAATTTTGTGCTCTATATCTTTTCTGATGTAATTATTAATCGAATCCTTGTCTGGTACATCGATAGTGGGCTATGCATGTCTAATAAGTTGTCTTGTTATGTTAGTATTTGAAAAGATCTGTGTGCATCAATAATATATATGATCTACTTATTTAGCATTCGAAGATGAATAGAAAATAATTATGAATTTATACGGATCAGGATTTGAGAGTTATTTAGAAAATTCTAGAGGATCTTAATCTGATTTGATAGGTTAAGCCATTCAATTATAGTCAAGTTCCTTAAATAAAACTTTTGATAATACTCAAGGCTCGTGTTGGCTAGCTAGCTAGATGGATCATTGTCGGAATAATTCTATAAAATGAAGAGTAATGCTACACATACGTATCGGCATTACGTGTTGATGTGGCAGTGCCCACGTCAACCAATAAATTTTTTGACATAATCTCTCTCCCTCTATTGATAGGCACCATCACTAATCACTGCGCGGGGTGATTGTGAGCACCAGATCTGGTGCAATCTATTACACACCAAATTGGAGATCGAGGTGGTTGCGACCATTTGGTCTCGCTTACAACAATTTTCTATTTTTGTTGGCTAATGTGACAGTTTCTTTTACAGATAGCGCTCGATCCATATCAAGAGCGCTCAATCTATAAAAATGTCACATAATACTATCATATCTGTGCATTAGTTGCTGTACATAAAATTTATTGTAGGGCGAGCATTTGGTTTTTTTATTTTGTAACTGAAATCTCAAATCATGCGCCTTCAATCCGTATGTAGTTGGGACTTAAAAATGTCATTAACTTTAGAGAAGAGCCAAATACGGTCCTGTGTATGGTTTTTTTCAAATAATCGGAATTAATGAACTTGCTGATCGACACAAATGGACATGAGAGCATGATAAGTGCAAGCATCATAATTTCTGTACTCCCGAATGATAAATTTAGGGGGGCAATTATTCAATCATGGCGCCTATAATTAGTTAGAGAGCTTGTTTTTGGGTTAAAAACTTATCCAATTGGAAAAGTTCCCTCACATAATTGTGGCAGCCAACTAGAAGGTGCAACAATATCGATGACCAACCAATTAGAAAGAAGAAAGACCTCCCATGCATTAATGGAGCCATGTAACCTAAGCTATCTTCCATCTTGCCACCTAATTATCTTAGGATGGCTAATTAATTTGATATCATTTTGTCAATGTATGACCGGCAATTTATTATAGATTCGTAAATTCAACATGAACCTGATATAAAATTAATGAATTAGGGTTGGAAAGTTTGACCCGTCTAATTAAATTGGTTGAATTATGATTGAACTATATAGTTTTATACACATGTCTCAACATAATCCGAACCCAACAAGATACATTTATGGTTGACAATTTTTTATAGGATTCGCAAATCCGACCCAAACTTACTACGAAAATAGTGGGTTAAGATTGAGGGGCCTAACGAGTTTAATTAAATAAATCGAGTTGGGATTAACTTATATAATCTTATACTTATGTCTCGACACAACCCACGAATTGACACCCCTATATGCATGTCTCTATGTAATCCACCAAATTCAATGAGTAAAACTCTCTAATTAGTTGTTAACAATCAGGTGGTCCATTAAGCTTAATTGGCCCTATGACATAGAATATGAAGTCAAATGCACCACATATTATCCCAAACTAAAATGGCATTTGTAGCTTGTCTGATCGGCTTATTATTTGTCTTTGAAGAATATTGTCTGGCTCCAAAATGGGTTGCTTTCCCTTAATTCTTTTTCATTCATTTAACCTACCTAAAATACAAATAAATATCAGATCCAATTCTATTTTATTTGTACCTTTCTATATGAGAGTAAATGCCATCTATATAAACTATGTACAGTGCTCCAAACTCACAACCATTTCCGTCGATAATTCCGGAAGCTCTCATTGATTCCCTAGGTTTCTCCAATATCATGGAGAAAAAAGCTGATAATTCAGACATTCAACTTCCTCCTGGATTTAGATTCCACCCATCTGATGAGGAGCTCATCGAACACTACTTGAGAAACAAAGTGACTTCAAAGCCCCTCCCGGCTTCTGTTATAGCAGAAATAGACCTCTACAAGTATAACCCATGGGAGCTTCCAAGTATGTGTGTGTATATATATATATATATACCAACAATTCTTTTATCGTTTCTAATTCTTTAATTTCTTGATTAATTAATAATAGCTAATATTTTATTTTTAATACAGAAGAGGCTTTGTTTGGAGAGGATGAGTGGTATTTCTTTACGCCAAGGGAAAGGAAGTATCCGAACGGGGTGAGGCCAAACAGAGCGGCAGGTTCAGGCTATTGGAAGGCAACAGGGACAGATAAACCCATACTTACTCCGTGTGGGACGAGAAGCGTTGGAGTCAAGAAAGCCCTTGTCTTCTACAAAGGTCGCCCTCCCAAAGGAGTTAAGACCGACTGGATCATGCACGAGTATAGATTGCACGATACCATCAATATTTCCACTACAAAGCGAAATGGGTCTATGAGAGTAAGTTGATAAATTATCTTCTTCTTGTTAAATCACACTTTTTTTTTTTTTTTTTTTTTTGAAAAAATTCACTTACCACTTGTGATCTTCCATTACTTTTGCAATAATATACTTCAACTTTAAAAAATGTTAATTTAATGTTACTATTTTTTAGAAGTTTGCAATATCAACCATAGCTTCTGTCCAAATTCAGCGTTAAAATATCCAAGATGCCCCATCTTTTTTGTTTTTGTTTTTAATTTTTAATTATTAAATTAAGGTATTTTTATAATTTTATAAATATCATAGACACATTTTGGAAATTTCACTAATCAATTTGAACGGCATGATTGATATTGCAAACTTCTGAAATATGATAATTCTGAATTGACACTTTTTAAAGTTTAAAAGTATAATTGTTAAAGTGACAAAACATCATGAGTAAGTAAAGTTTTTTCTTTTTTAAAATAATAATAATAATAATAATAATATTTTTTAAAAAAATACAATTTATTCCAAAAACTTAAAAATTTATAAAAATAAATAAATTTAACTTATATTCTAACGTATACTTTTCGATTCACAACGATAACGATAAGAAGGAAAGATTTTATTTTTGTTACAGTTAGACGATTGGGTGCTATGTCGGGTTCGGCAGAAAAGCGGAGTTCTGAGGAACGCTAGGGAAGATCGAAATGGTCCTTGTTATGAACCAGGTGTCCAAGAGCCATTGTCTATGGATATGAACCCTAACCTCGTTACGGCCGTCAAAAATTATTTATACAACGATTGTCCGATGCTGCCATATATCTTTGCCTCTGATCAAGAGATTCCTTTCATCGACGCAACCTCAAGCATAAGCTGCCAAAGTAGCAATAGTACTGGAAAATCTTGTCCTTTTGTCTTTGAAGACAACACTAGTAATTATTTAAAGGAGCTCGACTGCAACTTGTACGACACATTGAAAAGAAAACTCGTCGAAGGGAATCAGCGGGAGATTTTCGTTCCGCCAAGCAAGAAGGTGAGTAGCAGGGATAATTACCAAATATCTCCAAGGAGTACTACTGATAGCACAGGAATGAAATTCTGTGATAAAAACAACTTGGATGCTGATCAATGGAATTCGTTTATCCAATACCAAGAGTTTGATCACTTGGTATTTACAGAATGATTAAGAATATATATGTATGTAAATCACTTCAACTTCAAGGGTTCTTTCGTCTATTGTGTAGAGATATGGTAGCCGTTGAATAAATTTGTTTGGTGTGTGCGACTGTGCGAGGTGTGAGATACATTTTACTTGGTATTGGTGATACATGTTAATATATAGATATGTAAATATTTCAAGTCAAAAGATATCCATGGCTGTACAGCGGTTTATACATGATGCTAATTTGTATACACTTACGGTTGTAAGTGTAAATGCTATCAGTTTTCAGCCCCAGCGATATTAATCTATTCATGTGCTATGAGCTGTTCCCCTCTGGTTTTCGTGCTTTTTCTTTGGGAGATTAATTTTAAAAAATTCATGTGAGAATCACTATATTTTAAACAATTGTCAACAAACCTAAGAGAGATAATGTGAGTAAATTGTATGAGAATAAATAGGACAATGTTTCGTGGTAGACATGCTACCTATATGAAGTACATTTCACTTTTTATTATGTGCACTAGAAATGGCTACGCCACGCCGCTGAGATATGAAAAGACCAATTATTAGTTATATAACCGATTTAACTATTGGATGAAAAACAATGGATCTGTTTCTGCTAGTGAATTGTCATCCCTTCGTCTACAAGCAAGGAGTGCGTGCTTCTTTGCTAATTACTATATAACCCTCAATACAATTTCCTCCGAGTACTTTCCATATATAAGTGTATTAGGAAAAAAAATATCCTACTTTTTTTAAAAAAAAAGATCCCAACATTTCCAATCCAGCAACCCCCATGGTTTCAAGCCCAATTCCGCTCTAGAACAGGTATCAGCTTATTCCCAGGCTGGGCTTTTGGCCGCCTAGCCCAAGCCTTGCCCTAATGAGGACAGGCTGTCTAGGCCCACGATGATTTCGATGATAGCCAGAAGAGAAATGCTGGTGTCTATCGCAACAAGGAAAATATAAAGAGAGGAATATGATCCCATCTTCGGCCAAAAACAGAAGGCTATAAAATGACTGCAACCAAGTTACATATTATTAAAAGAGACATCAAAGACACATATATATACTCCAAGTGTGAGCAAAGATTCCCGAAACATACGAGAAGGCAAGGATTCATAATACATGAGAGAAATCAAGGATTCGGAACAAAAAATCAAGCACAAGATCAACTGCCTTCATATGCAAGAGAATACCAGAAAAACCACAACATGTGAATAGGTCAAATGGCCCTTAAGTTCATCTCACTTCTTCAGGACACTGCAAATGAAACACACTCCATCAAAATGACCTCATAATAGTATAAAGCAAGAAATACGAGGAAACACCAGCTGCCCATCACAAAAGTAACAATCCATGCTAGTTAAAACGGGGGAAAAAAAAAATCATGAGAGGTGAAACTTCAGAGCAACAGTGAGAAGTGAGAGATCAGCAGGTGTAACTCTGATTTTTGAAGGGACCAGACAAATCAACTAGGCATTGAGTTTCACAGACATCTTCCTGCCAAGATTATCCCTCACTTCGTGCAAATAATACCAGAGGCCACAGACATCTTCCTGCCAAGATTATCCCTCACTTCGTGCAAATAATACCAGAGGCCACACAGATGATTCCAAAGTCCGTCTTCCATAGAGATTCAAATTCTATTTTTCCTTGTAGAAAAACTATAAATATGCTAACAATTGAAGTATGTTGTTGGTGGACCCCAATATCTAATCTCATTTCTAACAACTCATGCAATTAATGCATAATAATAGTGACCTAGAAAATAAAGGCCCAAGGTTACGAACATCTGGACACTCAAGTGTAGACAGAATATCAATCAAGTTCAAAACTAATGCATTTAAAAATTTGATTCAAGAAGGTAAAATCAATGTTTCGTAATTTATATACTTGTACAATTTGATCACATAGAAATAATATCTTAAGCATTGTGGTGATGTCAAATTCTCTCTTCAATCATAGTCTACCAAGTACAATTTATTTCATGGTTTATGGTGCTAAGCCTAACTTCTCAGCAATTCATTCATCAAAAAATACTATTTCTTCTTGTTATGGCATATAGCTCAAGTCTCAACACGTACACTACTTTCAATGGAAATGTTCTATGACCACCATGATTGCAATAATAAATTCACCCCCCCCCTTCTTCTTCTTCTTCTTCTAATAGCCATCTTGGTGAGATTTACACTTTCAATGTCAATGTCATAAGGCTCAATCATACAACACTTTGCATGAACCTTATTTTGGTAATTCCAATAGGTAACAAAAGGCCTCCACTATGCATGACAATACTGATAGAAAGCAAAGAAGATTATTCAAATGTACGCAACTGAGAAACTTAAGCAAAACCAAATAAGAAAGCTTCAACAACAAATCTGATTATTCCACAAACTGTAAAAAATTGCCAAAAGTCATCTCAATCCTTGATTTTTCATTCAGCCTAAGCTATAATTTGTATATTCTTTCATCATCTTTTATCATATGAATACAACTAAATGGATCCACCCAATTTCCTGGATTTCTTGACAGCTGGAATCAGAAGATTTTGAAAAGCTTACCCAAGTAGAATGAGACAACAACAAATATAACTAGAATCAAGATAATGAACAATGAGAGGGGTGTTGCATGTTTTAAACTACTAACAGAAAAGATAGGAGCTTACTTGTATAGATAGGCAGCAATTCCAAGAATTATACACAACAAAATAATATCAATACAGAAATTTCGACTGGACCTCAGCTGGAAGAAAATAAAACTCGTATTAGTAACAGCCAAAAATCTAGAACCAGGCAAAGTAAACAGATGCAAATCCAAACGTGAAGAAGTTACTGCTCAATTACCTGATTCACTGTGTGTTTAAGTCTAACATTAGTATTCTTAAGGTCAGCTGCTGCCTTGTCCACCTATAAAAAAGTGAATGGAACAACTAAGTGATATATAACTTAAATTCCATCTCTGTAGCTTTGAAGTTACAAACAGAGATTGATGTTTCTCACCTTAGTGTCAATCTCATCCATCAAAGGAACTTGCCTATCTATTTCCTGCACTCATTAGATGATACGATAAGTTTAATGTGTGTTAATATTGCAAAAGAGCACATACAAATATACAAGACAGCTAACCTCATTCATATCACTAGCCATGTTTTTCAGTGTATCCAAACCTTCTGATATCATATCCAAACCTTGATCCTGTAGGAATGTGAAAATAGGTAAAATGCAGATACCTTAGCTAAAGAAACATATATGCAAAAATATTAAGAACAGATAAACAATTTACAAGTCCCAAAAAAGTGACTTGCCTGCTTCATTCTGCGCATTTCAAACTCCTGCCTGAATTGACTCGACTCCTCAGTTGGTTGAAAGTATTCATCATCAAACCGCCCATCTACAATCAACATTAAACACACAAGCAAACCACAATAGTCAATTTAAAGTCTCCTTCACATAAATTAAAGAGAAATGGCAAACCAGAAATGGATCCATAAAACTTTACATCTGAATAAAGTAAACAAATCACCTGAATCAAATTTGATCCCGGTCCGAGAAGCCGAGGTGGTCCAACCTCCAGTTTGTTTGGGTGCAGGCGCGGTCCCATCAGGTATAGCTTGAATCCTATCTGGCAATGCAAGCACCAAATCGTTCCGGGCAGCAAGCTCTTCGCCTGAAAGCCCTTTCACCTGTAGATAGATTTGTATCAATTGTGCAACAACCATGCTAAAGAAGCAGTCATACTTTTAGTTCTACATGGTATAACAAAGACAGGAAGATGAACATTCAACTACAGTGGCTTCACTGAGACAATTTAACCACAAATACATTACTAGAAATCATAATCCATGAAAAAAATTAAAAAAAAAAAAACCGATATTGAGATCGGCTAAAACAAGGCAATAGTCAAAAAGGAATTACTGAAAAACTTAGTAGAATTGATATGACTGCTGTGGATGGTCCGATACTGAATAAACGAGTATCCCCTCTAGATGGAAGAAGTTTCTCTTTGAAAAGTACATTCCTTAAGATTTAGATTTAATTCAATTAAGAACTTTGGAAGCCGAGCAATGACTAACAAAGCAGACTTTGGATCCCAAAGTAGAAACAAGATCGAGTGAGAATGTAAGACAGTAAGCTTTACATACATGAATTGAAGAAACCTTCAACAATTGGTTCCAACTTACAACGGTGAAAAATAAACTTCTCTAAAAAAAACAACGAAATTATAAAGAAATGAAAATGGAAACCTTTTTTACAGCCAATCTCTGCAACTTGGGGACCTCCTCTAGCAATCTAGCCTTGGTTCGACGAATCTCCGCATTCATCGCAACCGCCGATGCCTTATTCTTCTCCTTCGAAGCAGACTCCGCTTTCTGCAGATCAGATTATACTCAATTTGATTCGAAAACTGAATAAATTTTTGTTGCAAGTATTCGAAAACTGAATAATAAAACCCTAATTCTTCCTATGGCACCAAAAAGAAGAACCAAAAATCTCTACTCAGCTAAGACTAGGTCAACTGATTCGCTAAGTTGATGCGAATCTAATACCGAACTACATTCTTGTCCTCAGTTTTCCGAGCAACCAAACGGGCGTGAAAAAGAGGAAAATCTAAGAGATGAAAGGAACCTGAAGAGCAGCCTCGATGTCGGCCTCAACGCCGGAGTAGAGGCGAGCGAAGGCATCGTCCCCTGAGACATTGAGATCCTTCTGCCTTTCGACGTCGTATTTGTCGTACTTCTTGCAGATCGAGTCTACTCTTGTCAAAATATCGATCACGCTCATCTTCTGCTCTCTCTGATTTTCACCTTCAAATTTCGATCAGAGTATATGAACAGCACTTAGAAGGGGGCGTGGATCAAACCTAATTGCAGGCAGGGAATGATGATTTCATTTGATTTCTTGGTGACGATGTCAGATGTGAGGGGAACCAACACAGTAAGCGGTTTCGAAAGGAAACCTTCGAACTACAACCTGTATTTACATTTTCTTTTCTTTCTTTTTTTTTATTAAGATTTATGAGAGCTCCCTTGACACGCATACTTTTTTCTTTCTTTTTTTTTTTTTTCTGAGAATGAAGACGACTTTTTTTTCTTTTTTTCCTTTTTTTTTTTGGAAAATGAGAATGAAGACGACTTAACTGAGCTGTTTATGAACTGTTCGAGTTCGGATCGTCTAAGCTGACCCAACTCAGTTTGTTTAACAAACAAGTCGAGGTTCAATGACTGTTGCTCGAATATTAAATTATTTATATTTTTTAAAAAAAACAAAAAAAATACACAGGGTGAGATATTTATTAGAAAAAGATCAAATGCCTTTGACGGCGGTAATGGAATTGGACTCTATTTTGTTAAAAGCGTTTTTACCACATTGACTTTGATGGCCATAAGGCTAGCTGTATCTTTTTTATTCTTTATTGAGTGAAAAGAGGTTATGGGGCCATAAATGATTCATTTGCAGAAATCATTAAAAGAAGTTAACCCTAATTTTCAAATATTACAATTTTCTTAAACAAAATCCTCTTTTTATTTATCATTTTGATATCCATATAACTTGACAATTACTCATGTTGTGATCCTTACGCCAACATTCCGGTATACAACTCGAGAGAATCGTATAAATAATTCGAAAAATCCTATATGCAAGAATTTTATGTTTATTTTATTTTTTAGATTTAGCTTTTAAAATTATTATTTAATTAAAATTTAATAATAACTCATCTCAAATTTAATAATAATTTTAAATGTCACATCACATTTTATAAATAAAAGTCTTACATATAATATTATTCTAATAATTCAAACATATGACAATAATCTCTTTTTCCTTTTTTTTTTTTTAAAGATTAGGTATTCAAGTGCTCTTAGTCAGCTAAACAAGTTTTCCGTAGTTATAAACAATCAGAAATTATTGTTTTCATTATCCTGCACATTTTTTCTTTATCTCTGTAAAAAAAATGTGCAAATTCACTATTAAAATTATGGATTCTATATGTGAGTATCACAGATTTAGTAGTGAATTTATAAAAGAGATGAACAAAAAATTTGTAAGAAAATGATATTAAACACATATTTAAAAAATCAGTCTAAATGATATATGGTTGAAAATCACCTTTACTTCTTTCCTTGTTGTCTATGAACGGGCACCTAGGCAGTAAGGGTCGTCCAATTCAATTCTGACTGCTCACTTTTTTCCACTTAGGATGTCTTATGCTCCACTCGGCGTGAAATGATTTCTGAAAAATATTTTCTGTAATTTTTTGTGTTTGGTGTGAATGAAAATAATGGTCAATATAAAATATTTTTGATTTGATCGAAAAAAACATATTGAATTTCCGTAAAATAATTTATATTTTTTAAAAGCGTAAATCATTTTTTGAGTTTGAGCTTCTCATTTTCAAATTTTCGGATCTTTATGTGAACCTCTCCCAATCTACCGTCGGACCTCCGCCAAAACTCAAATTTTTATGTTACTTTTTTTAAAATATATATACATATGTGTGTGTGCGTGTGTATTGTAAATAAAAATTAATTTTTATAGGTTAATATGACTTAATAAAAATATAAAAGTATTTTTTATTTTCTGTGTGCATCAAACGCTGAAAAATGATTTTTCTATAAATATTTTAGGTCAAAACAAACAAAACTTTAGCTTAAGATTCATCACATATATATAGTTTTGTAATACCCCAAACTTTAATCATGGTTAAGTGAGTCATTATTGAACTAATAAAGATGTATTGGTTAAGAACCTGTGAAATTATCATTTATCCAAAAAGTTTAAGCTGATAGGAATATGTAAATTAACATTTAACCAATATTGTAACACTCCTTATTACGTGTGGGCTCAAATTCCATTTTTAAGGACTGATGCTCAATACATGAAATATTTAATTAAAATTGAGATGAATTGACGGAGACAGTATTCAAACTTAATACCTCTGCTATGAAACCATGTTAATAATCATTTTAAAAGCTTAAACTGATAGGAAGAGATAAATTTAATTATTTAATTAATACTCTAAAAAGACCCACAAATGGCAATGGGGAACTCAATTCACAATTTTTATTTTTATTTGTTAATCCTAATAGCATAGTTGTATTTTTGAAAATTTTATGAGAGCATAATGAACATTTTATATCACGTGATGTGTTAGAGCATCTCCAACAGAGACTTTAAAAGTCTCATAGTAGCTATATTTAACTAGTAAGAGTCTTTTTAGAGTTCCAGCAGACCTTTTAAAATGAAAGTTTTGCTAAAATTTGCTACAGTGAACTTTCATAAATGAAAGTTCACTGTAGCACATTCTAGGATTTTTTTATTCTTTTTTCCCTCTCCTTTCTCTCTCCCTCTCCCTTATCGAAAAAAGAAAGAGAACAAAAAATAATAAAAAAATGATTGAAATATATTATTTAAAGAAAATAAAGGATAGAATAGATGGTCTGCTGGAGTCTATATTGAAAAGTTAGTAGCTAAACTTAAAAAATACATATTTTGGATAGTTAAAGTAGAGGGTATTGCTGGAGATGCTCTTAGCCGTCTAAATTAACGATAAGGGGTCACTGAAAGGGCTTGCTAGAATAGCTCAATCTATTTCAACGTTTTGAAGTTTGAAAAAATATTACAAATAAATAGAGTGGTAGTTCAAGATTAAGCATAGTTTTTCCTATACTATAAACTTTTTAGTGTTAATCATTCCATTGGGAAAAAGATGCATTGATTTTATTTTATTGTTTAAATCCAGTAATGCACAATACCTCAATGCCGGGATTAGTGACTAGTTTTGTAGTAACACTAGCCAAGTTTGGCCTAGATAACATTAAATATTAATTTTATAACAATGAGTGTTGTTGTGGGTAAATGGTAATACAACTTTTACATTAAGAGCTTGTTGAAGATCGTGTTAGAAAGCTTAAAAAATATTTTTAAATGTCTAAAATATTGTGTCAAACAAAAAGTCAGCATGTTTGGTAAAACAATTTCAAAAATATTTTTTTGATTTTTTACTCTAAAAATTGTCAAACGCATTTTTGGAAAAAACTTAAAAATGAAACTTTTGTTAAAAAGTTATTTTTGACTTTAAAAGTTATATTTTTCAATGCAATCTCAAACAGGCTTTAAGTATTTTACAAATTGATATGGTAGTTTATGTGATACTTACCAAATCAATTACTAAATTATTAAATTTATTTGTCCAATTTTTGTTATATTATTGTTTTTTTTAATATTATGATTTTATAGTTTGTAAGTGGGTGTAGTGAAAACTATGGTATCACAAATATTATTTTATAATAATTTTTAATTTTTAATTTTTAATTTTATTTATTTAATTTTTAATTTTTTATGATCTAACCCTTATAATGAATTGCAAGGTAGCCACATCAGCAACTTGCCATTCCTAGAGTCATTTATTCAAATAGCCTCTACCATGAAGACTCACACCTCACACTGGAACGATTCTCATGCTTCTTCTTTGTAGACTCCTCTTTATCATAGATGTATCAAGGCCAATTATGATGTTGCTATGCGTCCGGGTTTTGTTGTTGATGCCACCGTTACCAATGATTTGTTAAGAAATTCCACCAAATTCCCAAAATTTGTGAGAAGTGAAATAAAATGATTAACAAAAAAAATTAATTATAAGACATAAAAATTTAAGTAATTCATCATTAATGACTACGTCTACTAGATTGTGACAAAATTTTATTATTTTCGAGAAACAGTACAAAAGAAACATCAAACGCGCATATAAAATCTTATTACATAAGAGGTTATTTAAAAAGACTCCTAACTAGGTTAAGAAACATAAATGGGCAGGTTCCCAATTTTATTTTTTATTTTTTTTTCGAGGGTAACGGCTCAAGCCTCCACTTCATAGACTAAGCCTCATAAAAAATTTTATTTAAACCGTAGTGCTTTTTTTATTGTACCGAATCGGATACAAACCAAACTCCACATAACCTAAAACATGATTCAAATAAGGAAATCATTGAGGCCACTCCAAGAGGTTAATTACTAATGATGCAACCATTAGCAAAGCCCAAGTGGCTTTGCTGGCCATCTATATTGCTGCTTCCTGTGGAGTTGATTGACTCTCAATGTTACTTCTGGTATTCAACGGCCTAGGCTATTTGATACTTGTGAATTTTTCTAATATCATTTCTAATATTACTTTGCATTTGCTTTCTTTTTTCCTTGTTGGAAAGCTTTGAACCAAGAGTGCTAACTTTAGAGCATATTGTTTTGTTAAATGGTTATTTCCCTTTTTGTGTTTTGAAGCATTCTTAACTGGTTATTTATTATTATCTCTTTCATTGAAATCAAGAGAAGAAAAGACCATTCATACTTTGTAATTCTTTCATTTCTTCTATTAAAAAAAATAATAATTGTAAGGTGCAAATGTACCCTACAATATGATATTGGGACACGTTCAACTTTTTGCAAATAAACCATAATTTTACATAAGTGGTAACATACGAAATCCCACTCTAACAATGCTAAAATTTTAAGTAGATATGATACAAATAGGAGAGAAAAGCATATTTAAAAAATGTTTATTCTCCCTATCATAAAAAAGAAAAAGAAAAAGAAAAAGAATATTGTTTAGATCCACGTCCACCCATTATATACTCGAGTGCTAATGGGTAAGAGCGCAGCATCTTCTTTTCCCTCTCCCCCCTGAAACACTAACAAATAAACAAAGACAGCCATAAAAAATAAAATAAAATAAAAAGACGAAAAGAAGACAATTTGATTAGGCAAATATCGTCCAAAATCTCAGTATTTGTTTTTGCTATATAGTACACAGTAAAGGAGCCTATAGTTTGGTCCAAATTCATGGTACCTAACCCTTGTCCACTCACAATAAATTTGAGCCATTATATTCTCTACAACCCTCAACTTTTGCAACGATGTTATTGCCAAAAGGGTCTCTTTTTTCTTTTTTTTTGTTTTTTTTTGGTGGGTGGGGGGCGGGCATTATTAACGTATATATCAGGTTTTCTGGATCATATTTTACCAGTGGATGCCATCACGGTACGTAACTGTTTTAAATTAATGAAATATTAACTTCTCATTGGAATTTAAAAACAAAAAAAAAAAACTATGGGAAGATCCAGTGATAAGATAATGAAGGTGCAGCTGCAAATACAGGATATAAAAAGTTCTTAAAAGGCCCTTGCTCTCATTTTTTAGGGCTAATTGAAAGCTCTGCAGCTCTTTCGAATTTCTCAATTCTCAGTTCATAGCTTCTGCAAAGCTCTGATGGAATCGAATCCCATTTGATACAGGGGTTGAATTACTGTTGTTGATACATAAAACCCATACAAATAAACATAATTTAATAAAAATGCAATCATTTTGCAAGTTTTTTCACACTAGAATATCGCTTGGTGTTCATGCAAATAGTTGCACAGATAAATGCCAAAAACAACTTACTTAATTCAAGGATGAAACTATCATGTTTATGTAATGGGGGTGAAATAAAATCTAAGAAATATTTTTAACAATTGATTTATGGCTAAATCTTTAAATTTTTTTTTTTATATAAAAACATGCTTTTATATAGTACTGTTTATGTTAAAAAATTACAATATAACTCAAAGCACATATAAAAATACATATTATCAATTTTAAGTTCATATGTAAAAAGAAAAAATAACATCAGTCAATCACAAAATTCACAAGTACACAAATTGAAGTAATTCTTTAATTAATAAGTTCACAAAATTATAAAAGAAATATTATTTATATTCAAATAAAACATTTTAGTTATGTTCACAAAAAAAAAAATGCAATCCTCTGTTTGGTCTCTAAGAAAACGAAAAAAATATAAAAAGCAAAGATAAAATTATTAATATATATATATATTTTTAATTTTTTTCTTTGTATGATTATCTCAGCTAAAGATTTCTCCAACATCTAATTTTAGCTGATTTTTTACTACACAAAGTCTTTATTAAAGTTCTAAATTTTTCTCCTTTTTTTTTTCCCTCCATTTTCCTAGACAATCAAAAAAGGGGATAACATTTCAGAAGATTTGAGTATTTGGCTGAATAACGGTCGGACACTAGGATTTTAGGAAAAGGAGATAAACCTAAAATAAAATTAAAAAAAAAAAAAATTGGGAATAAAAATTAATTTGGGAGGGTCCATTTTTCAAGTTATTTAATGTAAAAAATAACATAAATTCACTTAATTTGATATCTATACTTTCAGAAAAATTATACTAGATCTTGATGCTGAGTAACTAGATCTTTTTTTCCCTTTCGAGTGGTAGATGTGTTAGCGGAACAAGGCTTTGTATCCACCCTAAAACAACATTCCCCTTGTTTTGCTAGTTAGGGTAATGAAAAATTCATGTCCTTTGTCCTTTTACTTTTGCTTTTTTGATGGCGATTTTCAGCCATTTGGATACAATAATCTACATGGGATTTCCATGTTCAAATACATTTTAGATTTGTCTAGCTGAGTCTTAAGTAGGCCCTCTCACCTATCGGTCCAAATTCTAATAATTTGGACACCAAAAAATGAGTATAATCCTTATCCTTGTTCCCTCTACCCAGCCAGGTCAAGCTTCAATGTTTCAATCTACATGGCTTTGCGTGTTGAATGGAAAGAGAGCCTAAAGAGAGAGAGAAAGGCAAACAACTACACGTGGCGAGCATCGGTTACATTTTGTCTGAAACACGTATTCGCTCCTCTTACTATCTCTCAAATCTAAACTGAAACCTCTTAATTTTAGTTTATAAATAATCAAAGCAGTCATTATTGATCTTGCTTGATGTTTTCTAACTTTACAATACAGGAAATATTATAACCAATAAGCAACAATAATTGGTAATAATAAGTTAAACACGGCCTGTATCGGTACCCGGTAACGGTGGGCAGTCCAAGCCAATTTATCTCCTCTTATTCCTACAAACGCACCCAACCGCTTTATTTCCTGTCTCCTTCCCAAACCAGGAGCCCCCATCTTGTTCTCTGTCTCTCTCTCTCTCTCTCTTTCTCTCTGGTTTTCATCTTCAACAGTTCTTGTACCGGCACCGACCTGTCGGGAGTTTGATCAAGGTATGCTTTTCCGATAAAAGTTTCGTCCTTGTTAATTTTCTGTGTTGTTCTGGTTGATCGTGGTTTAAGAATTTTACTTCTATATGTGCGTCTCTCTGTGTACATACGCTTGTTTGGGTCCGATCGTACAAAAGGCGTTGCCTAATTCTTTGTACTTTTTGGTGCGATTGTTGTTTACTTTGATCGGTTGTGTTTTTACTCGTTGATCTTCCGGTCGATGGTTTCTGATGCGCTCTTTCCAGCTTTTGATCGTGTTTGGTGATTAAGAAAGTGTTCTTATTTGTGTATTGCTCGCTGGGGTGCTAAATAATTGCGCGTCTTGCTTTTTTTTTTTTTTGCAAGGGAAATACTGAATTTAATTGACCGAAATTTTAGTTTTGTTTATCTCTCTGTTAATCTGTACTCTTTTCTTTTTTAAAAAAATATTAAATGTTATTTTGCGTGGATTGAATTCGGACGCGTGGTCATGGTCATGTTGGTGCTGATGATCATCATCGGAGACCTTTCTCAATGAAGAAATTATTAGCTTCACTTAATTTTTTAGGTTGTGGTTGTTTTGAATTGCTTACTCTCTCACCACTAGCGGCCTTCTTACTAATATCATCCTAGTAACATACTCAAGTATCTATCAAATTTGGTCTAGAGATCTATTATGTGGAAATATCAACGCCTCGTGTGCTCTTCCACTTCTTTTTCTGACTTGGTCCTTTGCTATTGTGTCTTTGCCTTCTGTGTAGCACAAAAAGGACTGGTAAATTGTATAAAATAAATGTCTTTTGTTTTGTAAACTGAACCTGCGATGTCTCCATCGAATATTGAACTGAACTCAATCAATGTAGTTCCTCTGCAGACTCCAATGTTTCCATGCATGCCTCTTCTCTAATTACTTGAATATGTATAGTTTTGCAGTTATTTGATAATGACTCTTCCCGTGAAGCACATGGATTCTGGTGGGTTGACTACCTGACTAGCATTTCTTATTTTTCTGTGTAGTAAACTCACCAGAATTTGCCTAGACTTCATGTTCAGTAACCAAGTTTTAATTGGTGAAAAGACATAATCTAGATAATTGTCATTAAATCCGTGGCGGGTTGATTATAAAATAATTATTGTATTTTATCTGAAGCTGAATCATTTTTTATGGTTCCTCTTATGTCCAAGAGCTCTTTGTTGGAAAAGGGGACTTGGTAGATAGTCTTGGTCCTAGTTTTCCCATCGATTACCTTAGCATCAACTAGGTTTAGATGGTTTTTGTTATGCAGGTTTGGGGCATGGTGTATTGTTCTTACTCGCATGTAGTAAGTATGAACTCAAGAAAGAAATCTAGTTAGTGTGGAAGTTTTTGCAGATGGCACATCGGCATTTCAGGTGAGAAGTTTTGATATTACAAGATCTCTCTCTCTCTCTGCCATTCCCTTCTTCCAACCATTCTTTTAGAAAGTTTCATAATCATACGCTTGTAGGCTCTTAGGTTGATTGGGTCATTTTCTCTTCGGAACATCCTTGACCTTAATTTTTCTAGTTATATCTTATACTATCTTTGGTTATATTTCAAATGTTTATTTCTTGGATTTTACCAAATTTTGTTTCTAAGATCCAAAGTGCTTTTGATATAGTTAACCCTAAGATTTGCCATATATCAGATGTAGAAGTTGTTGGGTAGCTTAGTTTTTTTGGTTTTAGTTTTCATTCTCAACTACGATTGGTTTGCAGGCACTTTGGTCAATTGGGCAGACTGAAGAATGGATTTGAGCTGAGATCCTGTTTTCCCTTAAGAGTTTGTTAGGATGATCTGCTGCAGTATTGGAGTGTTGTAAGCCAGCATTCATATAGGGAGAGCAAAGTATATGGTACTAAAGATTCTATCTTTAGCTTGGAAAACTGTTTAGACCTTGTTCAATTGGTATTTATTTTTAGAACAGGGTCATTCCACTCCAGGATTGAGGCTGTGTTCAAATAAATGACCTAGTGATTTACATGGAGGGTTTCTTGTTACTTAGATCTATTATGTTAGAAAAAAAAAAAGAACTGATGCAATATGTTTGAGACTGAGGGTGTTATGGGCTTTCTAATCAGGGCCGTAATTATGAAGGAATCAGGCCTAGTTTGGCTTTCTAGTTTTTGTTTGTGTTCTGCTGTATTGAGATTAAGGGATGGATTTTTGTTAACCAAATAATTCTGGCGCATCTCAATGACTTTTTAAAGTTGTGACAGTCGATTCATCTTTTCTCCTTCTCCCAGTAACTGAAGCTTGATCAACAATTGCTGTTGTGCAGTGGTACTATGAAATGGGTGTAATGATGGAACTACGGGTATTTATGTGCTTAAGGGATGTCACTGCATGTGAGTGTACTGATTGGCTTTTGGCCCCTTATCACATGCCAGTTCTTGCTGGTGGTGCTGAGTGGATAATATATGGCTTCTTTTCTTGATCAAAACTTAGTTTTTTGATCCAGGTAGTCAGCCTATAGTTGGAATCACATACATTACCTGGATGATGCAAGTCTG
This sequence comes from Betula pendula, assembly GCA_900184695.1. Lineage (NCBI taxonomy): Eukaryota > Viridiplantae > Streptophyta > Magnoliopsida > Fagales > Betulaceae > Betula > Betula pendula. The sequence goes on from FXXK01000484.1 coordinate 229,143, forward strand.
GCGATTGGATTTAATGACACTTGAGCTGTTTGCAAAGCATTAGGTGGTTATATCTTATTAACCGAACTAGATGCCTTTTGAGTGAAGTACAATTGTTATTAACAGCATTGGGGTGCTTCTATACTATTGAATGCAAGGCTTTGTGCCTTCAGATTGATATACTTTTCCAGGGTAGAGGGAAGAAAAGTGTTTTTTTGAGACTTAGTGTGTTATAGTTTTCATTGCGTAGAGGGAGGGAAGTTGATTCTCTTGACCGGAAGGCTTATTGCTCAATTCGTGAAAAACGCTACTCAGTTGCAGACAAGTTCTCTTTGTGGCTTGATTATGAACGACAACTGCCAGATTTGGGATTACTGAGACTATCCCATTATCCTCTTGGCATGTTTTCCCTTAAAATGAGCATCCTCTCTCTAAGGGAGATTTTGATCAATATTCATGTGAATTTGGAGGTCTCCATTTGTATCTTTAGGAGACTTTGGTATGCCTATTGATGTGTACTATCATAGTTCTGATTGTGGCTGGTTTCAAGAATGTGTTTGATAAGAATCCAACATTTTTTGAGACTTGGTGTAGTCTAAAAAGGGTTGCACCTGGAAGTAATGTAGATAATTTTTTTTTATGCTTACCTAATCCACTTTTGTTTATACTGAAGATTTGAAAATGAACCAAATATTCCATGGATGGTTTGGAAGTTACAGTATGTTGCGTATGGTGGTGATTGTGTCGCTAAGTTGTGAGGCTACAGTTGAGAGAAATAGTATTTTTTAATTTTTTGTAATTCTTAATTTTCTTCAAAAAAGATTCAATGTATCACGATATAATTTGGGAAATGCAGGAAGAAAAGATGACATAAAATTACACAAATGTAGAATACACCAAGTTGGGAATTATTTATAGGCAAAAGATTGGAATATTTTCTATATTTTTAAAGATTTTCTCTAAATTTGCTTCATATGCTATTTTCCCAATTATGAAGTCAAAAAGGAAACCTAAAATGATTTTTGCAGTTCAAAATTAAGTATAAGCCAATTACAGTGCCAGGTTCTCTTTTGAGTATAATTTTTTTGAAGAATGAGTTGTTCACCTGCAGTAAGCTCCACGCCATACTCCTCCTCCAGCTAGGAGAAGTTTAGGTGTGGGTGTTAGACCTTTTACTGTGTGTGGATGTGAAGCCTAATGTTAGGATATGGTTAATATGATATGTGATAAGAAGGTTTTGGTGTCACACAAGCCCTTATTTGCTGCTGCTAGTGTTCTACCCTTAATGCAACAATATGACAGCAATTTCTTCCTGACCGTGGCATATATGGAAAATGAGGGCCTCTGCTCTGGAATGGGTTCTTCATCTGCTTCCTTCTCTCTCTCTCTAATAAATTGGATTTTCTTCTTGAAAAAGAGGATTTTGAAAGAAGAATATCAAGACTATATTTTTACAGTTGGCTTACATGGGTGCTAGTTAGCATTAATTCCTCTTGTGGGGATTCCACTCGAAAATAGTTTTTATATTTACTGGGTTTTCTCTCCTGCGCTTTTTCTCCTCTTTCTCCTATCTTCTCTTTGTTTGTTCTCTGTGTATTCATACATATATCAACTGCCAATTGGTTTGAGCCTCTACCATTTTGACTTTTTCAACCTTGGCTTGCAATCATCCTTTTGCATGATCGGTATGCCTTGTTGACAATTTCATAGTAAATCAAACTAGTTAACTGTAATGCCTCTGATGCCTCCAATTCCTCCTTGTTTGACTTCCTTCATTCGTGATCTTCTCTTTTTGGGGTAAATATGAATTTGAAGTTGCTGGTGATTAATTTACTATGTTTGGGAAGACTATCATCTAATTATCCATTGTATTCTCACTGCTTATTCCATTGTTTCATCCTAATCATCTTATGTTATATTTTCCTTGAAGTTTTTAGTTTTACAAACATTACGAAGCAGTTGTCTTTTTGAATTCGGTAGCTAGGAGGACGATGGATGTGCTTTTTTTTTTCTTCTAGATTTACAGCTAATTTTGGGTTTCAGGGGAAGCTCCTCAGTCTTTATGGCACCTGTCTTGAGCTATTGAGTGGTTGATGAGGTTCTTCTCTCTTAGTTATGAAGTATGTCACTTGAACTTGTGTTTAGAGTTGCTACTAACACAACTCTACTAAATGTCCCTGTTAAGGTATATATCCATGTGCCTAATTGATGTTTGTTGCTTTGACCAATGTCAGATCTTCTTGTTTTGACGTCTATCTTTCTGGCCTAGTTCCGTGTGTAAGTTGGTTACAAGTCTTATTCACCAATGCAACTGAAACTTTGGGGTTTAATTCTAAATAAAGAACAATTCTAGAGTTAAGTATGTAATTACTCCTAATTATTGTTTTATTTTTATTTGCTAATTTGTTGACTGCTCTTCAGAAGGTGGATAGGAGTGTAGAGGTGTGTTAGTCTTCCACTGATGTACCTTTACCAACTTCTATACTCCCGCATGGTTGATTACACTTTTCAGGTTCAGGAAAAAGAAAGATTGTGCCAATTAATTCTAGGATAAAGAAAGTTCATACATGACGAATGTTACCTCTCTTACACTTGCTAGGTGAATTTTATCTGATCTATACCCAGGTAATGTCCTTCCTATGAGTGGTTGTGCTCCTAATCCTTCCTCTGCTTCCTACCATCAATTGTTCTGATATCCTATTTCTATTCATGAGAGGGTAGAGTGAGTAATCAGCATCAATTTCATATCCATATTTAATTAATTAATCTTGTTTTCTTGTCATGCCTTCACTTTTATTGCCTCCTCTCTGTCTCTTTGCCTCAGAATGGGAAGCATGCCTCTCAATTTTAGTGGAGAGAATAATCTGTTAGGAGATGAATGCAAGAGAGTGAATTAATGGGTGTTGTTGACTTACCGAGGTGAAGGAGACTTTGGGTGCAAGTATATGTTCATTGTTGTCTACGCCAGTTTTTATAGAAGGTTAAATGTCCAAAGCACCTTAGTTTTTGACTGATTTCCTGCAGCTTTAACTTTTTTCTTTCTTTGCTGGATTGACTTAAAGTGGAGATCTGATTAGTCACCATGTTAGACATATTAGCCTGGGCTGCAAAAATTTCCTATCTGGGACAAGTTATAATTAGTAATTATTATTTTTTTTTTAATTGAGCACCGGAATACCTGATCTACTTTGTCTTTGTTGCATCTTGGGATTTTTCAGTTACTCTATGAAGCATATAGCAGAATCTGGGCAGAAAACTCTGTTTCAATCAATGGATCCTACCACTTTTGTTGGTTATCTTTCAGCTAGTATTTGACTTTAGCTGCTTGCTTGTATTTTATGGAAGTGTACCAGTGAAGACTGTATTGAGCCTTGTCTTGTTTGGCGTGGTTTTCTACTCAACTAATACCTCTCTCTCTCTCTCTCTCTCTCTCTTCTCTTCTTGCACGCACGCATTATTAGCGACTATCTTCAATATCCACAGTTGTTTTCTTCTCATAACCTTTGGTATTATTGGTAACCAAAAAAAAAAAAAAAGAGCTTTATTCATTAATTTCTTCTGGCCTGGTATTTAATTTTCATATGAGAGCTTACCTCCTATGTCCAAGATCTACAGGAGTGGGTGGAAAGGGTGATGGCTAACAATTCAATGCATGAAAAACCTTTGGAGTTTCCTAGGCGACAATGACGTTGAGAAATTAGTGTGGGTTGCATGTGCTTAAAGGGCAAGAGGAAAGTTGAAATGGACACTTTTATTAGCTATCTATTTTTTACTCTGGAAAGATATGTTACAGGTGAAACGTGTTGAGCAGGATCCGCACGGCCAAATTGAAATTATTGATATAAGGTTCAGTGGATAACGTAATGATAAAATATGGATCTTTTTAAAGTTTAGAAGTTCCATGTCAAATAGTTGCCATTCCTCATTATCCAGGCAAGGCTTATTTAACTAAATACATCTTACCTGGTCTCTGTAGGTATTTTAATGTTATCTTGCTATGCACATTTCTGGGTACACGATTCTCTCAATAATGTTTGTTTGTTTGTTTACATGTCTCTTCCCATTTGTGAAAACGTGGTTGGTCTCAGTTTTATGTTTAGAAGGCCGAAGGGCATGATTTATAGGACCAGCGAATATGTTAATCTTAATTTTTGATGCCCCTTAATGCATAACTTTTTGGAATATTTAATTCTAATCATAGATTTTCATTGTTTTTTTTACATGGCTATGTATGCATGATCTAGCAGTTATCTGACCCTCCTCCACAGAAAAACATGGAAGAAGAGGTAAAATGGTTGAAAAATGAATATATAGTTTCTTGGAAAACTATATTGCTAGCCTGTGGACTCAAAGCTAAACTAACAATAAACAATAAAATAAATCTTCTAGTGTATGATGCTTTTCCTTTTCCTTTTCCACCTCTGGAAAAGGTTAAGCATAAGAAATGATCTGTTCTAGAGTACTCGAGAAAAGAAGTTACAGAAAAAAAGTGTTTGAAAAAAGATAAATACACCTAATATACAGTTCGACATAGGTGCATTCTTCAAATATAGTTTCAGCTTTATCAGCTGCATACACACACTAAGGCCGGAGCACTAGGTTCTTGTTTGAAGTTTCTTGCTGAGCTAAACTTCTAAGCAAGAGAATAGGCCTCTTATTGCCATCTAAGGAACTATTTTCAGATTGAAGAGCAGCTAGAATATCTGCAGCTGAGTTGCACTGTCTTGTTATGATAGGGCATGGATGAATACATTTTCTTTTCCCCTTTATTATAAATCTCGAGTAGTTTTGCAGTTTGCTACTAATATCTGAGATACTTTTTCTTCTTGTGCAGGTTGTGGTTTTCTAGCAGATTCCAGCTCCAGGACATAATTTATCCTTATCAGGTGGCAGCTAATGGGGCACAGACATTTATTCAGCACATCCCAAATGTTTGAGAATGAGCATGATCAGAACTGGAATCATATGCATGCAACAGAGCAACATTTTATGCATCTTGGTATTGTGACTTTAAATGCCTTGAACAATTATTTTTAGGGGCTATGATCAGAACTCATGGTAATTAAATATGCAATAGGGTTGTTAAGACATTTCCTTGGTTGCTTGGACACACATTGCTGAAGATGGAAACTATTTTATTCTCCCTGATTTTATTCTTTGATTTTATTTTATTTTAATCTCCTAGTATTTTTATTTCCATAGTAAGTTTGTATTCTCTCCTATTTAAACCCATGTAAACATGTGGAATTCTATGATGGAATAAAGAATTTCTCTTCCTTTTTTCTTATATGTTTTCTTTCTTCTTTTCTACTTGGTATCAGAGTGGGTTTTTTTTTTTTTTGGTTCTTTATTTTTTTCTTTAGATCGTGTGATTCCATCTGGGTTGGATTCACCGTCTTGCACCCATGTCACTGTGGCTATGTGACTGGTGAACCCGACATAAATGTCGTGGTAGAGGGTTGTTTGGTGGAATCTGGGTTGCAGCACCGATGATCGGTGGAGAGTGGGTGGAATGATAGATCTTTGATCACTGGGTGGAGTAATTTTTTGGATGAATTGATCGTGAAGGGCTCTCCTTAGGACTATCCACAGTTTTTGGTTTTTTCTGGAGTTTTTGAGGCCTGCTGGTGTATTTTGGTGGTGCTGCATTAACCTTTGGTGGTGTTGAAGGCAGTTATGTTCAGGTAGCACAAACGACACAGTTTTTGGCCGTTGAAAAACGACATGTTCGGCCTTTTCTAGGAGATGTGTCGTTTAGCCCACGTATTGTGTTGAAGCTATTTGGTTGGATGTCTGAACTCAAGATGGTGGAATCGCTTCATAAACTCACAAAAAGGAAATAGTCATATGACATTTCATAGTGAGAATCCAACTCCAAATTACAATTGTGAAGTTGGATGGGTTGAATTATCTTTCTTGGTTGCAGTCAGCCTTGTTATATATTAATAGTCAAGGAAAAATGGGATACCTGAATAGGAAAGTGTTTGAACATAAGGCAGATGATTCTTATGATAAGTGGGAGGTCGAGAATTCCATGATTATTTCTTCGTTATCACATTCCATGCTACTGGAGATTAGTCAGGGATATTTATTTCTCCGTAGGCCAAAGAAGTTTGGGATGCAATTGCTTAGACATATTAAAAAATGGGGAATGGAGCACAAATTTATGAATTGAAGCGACGGATACATGGAACAATCCAAGGTGATTGATTAGTAGCTACTTCTTTTCACAAACTTCGTTGTTTGTAGCAGGAGTTGGGTCATTATCAAAATTTGCGAACTAAGTATGCCGCTGATGCTGTCAAAATTAAGAAGAACAAGGAGGGATGTATTTATGAGTTCTTCACTCGTTTAAACTTACGATCCTTGCGAGTTCAGATTTTGGGAAAGGAACCTCTTCTGTCATTGCGAGAGGTATTTTCATATGTCCAAAGCGAGGAGAGTTGTCAAATCACAATGCTTCATCCTAGTTAATAGACTCAATTTGCCCTAGTAAGTGCATCTCAATGCAATTCGAAAGGTGATTCAAAAGTTGAGATGGTGGCAGAGTAGCAGATGCGGTCTCATATGACAAGGATAAATTATTTTGTGACCACTGTAATAGGTCTCGGCATACTCGAGAAACTTATTGGAGACTCCATGGCTGTCCTACCTGAGGTCGTTGAGGAAGCAGGCCTTGATCCAATCATACTTCTATGGTAGAGACAATTGTTTCCACAGCAGATACTAATCCTCTTGCTGGTATGGCGGGCCTTAGGGAAGAAGAGGTAGAAACACTTGTTGATTGGCCACACCTACTACTGCATCATCTTCCTTCGCTCATACATGTAATATAGTCACTGCTATGAATGCATCCACTACTTTCTAATGATCCTTGGGTCATTGACTCTGGTGTCTTTGATCGCTTGTGTGGTATGTCTCCTTTATTTTCTTCATATAATCCTTGTTCCGGTGGAGAAAAAGTTAGAATAGCTGATGGTTCTCCATCGCCAATGCCGGGTAAAGGATCTCTTTCTGTCACACCCTCTGTGACCTTGTCTTGTCCTTCATATACCTAATTTTGCCACTAATTTGTTATCCATTGCACATTATTACCCTTGAGTTGAATCGTCGAGTCATTTTTTAGTCTCATTCTTCTTTCTTTCAGGACCTAGTCACGGGGAAGATGATTGGCAGTGGTAGCTTAAGGGATGGATTGTACTACCTAGATTTTCGGCCTAGGATACAAGGTCGGCTCACACAGGCTTATCATACTATTTGGGTGGATGATTCTCCGGCAAAAATTTGGCTCTGGCATCAACAATTAGGCCATCTTTCTTTTTAATTGTTGCAACGCATGTTTCCTTTATTTTTGCATAATAATGTTTTTAAGTTTCAGTGTGAAACTTGTGAACTTTCCAAACACCATCGTGTGTCTTTTTTTTCTAGTATCAATAAAAGTGCTAAGCCTTTTGTTCTTGTTCATACTAATGTGTAGGGCCCTTCATGGATGGTTTCTTTATTTGGTTATCAGTGGTTCGTTTCTTTTGTTGATGATTTTTCTTTGACCATGTGGGTGTACATTTTAAAGAGTGATGTGTTCTCTTTGTTTCAAATGTTCCACAAGATGATTCAAACCTATTTTAGTATCGATATCAAAATTGTTTGTTTTGACAATGGAGGTGTGTACATCTCAAGTGATCTCAGGATGTACTTTCACGAACATGGTATTATCCATCAAACCACTTGTGTTGATACTCCCCAGTAGAATGGGATTGCTAAGCGAAAAAATTGACATCTTCTAGAGGTAACTCGATCTTTAATGCTTGATATGCATGGTCCCAAATCTTATTGGGGGGACACCTTACTCTTATCTCATAAATAGGAGACTTCTTGGGTCTTAGATTTCAAAACACCCCTTGAGGTGTTTCCACCTTTCTCTACTTCAAAAGGTGTGTTTGGATGTGTTTGTTTTGTCCATGTTCATTGTCCTGCTCGGGGTAAGTTAGATTTTGGGGCCTTCACATATGTCTTTGTGGGTTATTCTCCTACACAGAAAGGGCATAAATGTTATCACACCCCATCGAGAAAACTGTTTGTCTCGATGGATGTTACTTCCTTTAAAACACAACCATATTTCTACCCAATCCATAGTCCTTTTCAGGGGGAGAGTCCTAGTGAAGATGAGTCTTTTAATCCGTTACTTGTTCCCACTCTTATGCCTGAGCAGGAGAAACTACAGTTTACTACCGAGTCTCCCACTAAACCTACTGATAAGTCACATGCGCCACCTATGGAAGAGTTGAAAGTTTACTCTAGATGCCAGAAAAGTAAGATTATCCATGATGCTACATGCCATACATCTAATCTTGACTTGGGTAATACTACTACTATCCCTGATACTATGGTCAATGAGATGAATCTCCCTATTACACAACACAAAGGAGTTAGGTAATGTATTCACCATCCCATATCTGATTTTGTTTCCTATGAATACCTTTCACCTTCATATCATTCCTTTGTGTCCAAATTGTCATCATTGTCTATTCTTAGAAATCTATAGGAGACACTTAGTGATCCAAAGTGGAGGACAACGATGCAAGAAGAGATGAAAGCACTTTACAAAAACAAGACTTGGAATCTTGTTAAATTGCCTAATGGGAAGAAGGCTGTTGGATTCAAGTGGGTGTTCACTATCAAGCATAAAGCCAATGGTTATGTGGACCGATACAAGGCCAGACTAGTTACAAAAGGTTTTACACAAACCTATGGAACTGACTATGAGGAAACATTTGCTCTAGTAGTTAAGATGAGCTCAACTAGAGTTCTACTTTCTGTAGTAGCAAACTTGGATTGACTTCTCCACCAATTTCATGTAAAAAATGCATTTCTTCTTGGAGATCTAGAAGAAGAAGTATACATGGAAGTTCCTCATGGACTTAAAGATTCATCCTCTATGGGAAAAGTGTGCAAATTAAAGAAGGCTTTGTATGGCCTAAAACAATATCCAAAAGCATGGTTTGAGTTATTTTACGAGTTATGCAGAGATTCAGTTGCAAGCAAAGTTAAGCTGATCATACACTTTTTATCAAGCATTTTACTCGAGAAAAGATAATAGCTTTGATTGCGTATGTTGATGATATTATAGTAATGGGAAATGATGATGAGGAGATACAAAACTTAAAACACTCTCTTGCCAACAAGCTTGAAATAATAGACTTGGATAGTTTGAAGTATTTTCTCGACATTGAGGTAGCAAGGTCAAGCCGTGGTATATTTATCTCCCAGTTGAAATATATCCTTGATCTTTTCAAGGAAACAGGATTGCTCAGATGTAAAGCATTTAATAATCCAATGGAGGTGAATGTTTAACCGGGAGAAACTGGTGAGAGTCCTTTGGTGGATAAAGGTAGACCTCAGCGATTGATTGACTGATTGATTTTTTTTATCTTACACCAGCCCAGACATTACATATGTTGTGACTGTTATGCATTCTCCACGAGAGCCTCATATAGAAGCAGTTTATCGAATTCTTTGCTACTTAAAATCCTCACCAGGTAAGGGACTGTTATTTTCTCGTCATGATCATTTAGAAATAGAAGCCTATATAGATGCAAATTTGGCCGGCTCAATTATGGATCGATGGTCCACTTTAGGATATTATACATTTGTGGGAGGTAATTTGGTTACATAGCAAAGTGAGAAACAATTGGTGGTTGTCAGATCCAGTGCACAAGCTGAATTTAGAGCCACGACTTCCGGAGTGTGAAATATTATGTTTGATTCCAAGGATTCTATGAGACTATATTGTGACAATAAATCAACAATTAATATTGCTTCACAATTCAGTCCAACATGATCGAATCAAGCATGTTGAAATTGATCGACACTTTATTAAAGAGAAACTTTGAGCAGGTATCATCTGTATACCGTATGTGAAGACAAGAGAACAACTTGCAGATATCTTGACAAAGGGAATATCTAATAGTGTTTTTTACTCAGTCTTATGCAAGCTAAGCATGCGAGACATCTATGCCTCGGCTTAAGGAGGAGTGTTGGAGACGGAAACTATTTTATTCTTTGATTTTATTTTATTATAGTCTCCAAGTATTTTTCTTTCCATAATAAGTTTGTGTTCTCTCCTATTTAAACCCATGTAAGCATGTGGAATTTTATGATCGAATAAAGAAATTCTCTTCCTCTCTTCTATATTTTCGTTATTCTTTTCTACTCGCATGTCCCTGACCTTTACTTGCATAGTTATTGTGTTATTTTGTCTCTGGTTTACCCAGGGTGGAGTCCCTTATCAGTTTGGCAGGATATGAATTACAGTTGCCTCATCATGGCAGTTGAAACACACAAATTTTCTTAAACAGCAGTTGAAGAAAAAAAAATGCTACCAGAAAATGAGAGCTATTTTTATTCTTTTATGTAGTGCTAACTGACAAACTTGACAGACATTTAATGACCCATGCATGCGTGGAGCCAGATGTTATTCTATGCGTGTGTATAATCTAGATTATCTGGTCTCTGGAATAACCCTTGTTCTTGTGCCTTAACTAATTTTGAACCACCATTGCAGCCAGGGCTGGCACTTCAGAAAATGGTTCTTTCTTTTATCCTGTGGAAAATATGTCTGTAGATGGAGTGCATTTTACTCCTCACTGGAGCCCTGCACCAAGGTCAATTGGGTATCCTTCCTCGAGCCAGAGTGTGGAAGTACCACCTTATCAACCTGATCCTCCTGGCCCATCGCATGAGCCTTTTGCTCATCTGTCACCTGCTGGAACATTCTCTGCAGCTCCAGATACTTATGCACAACATGCATCTTCTTCTAATTATGAAAGGCAGCCATTCCATTGTGTTGAGAGCAGTTTTATTGATCTTACAGTGGGCAGCGGAAGGGGGCCTCACAAGCGAAAAAGTCCTGGAAACCCTTCAGTCTGTGAGAGAGGCAGTTCAAGCAGATACTACAATGCCGGAAGTTCATCCGATCTTCCAATATCTTCTGAACTACGGCTGGAGAAACCAAATATAGATGCTCAGCATCTGCCTTGGGATCACATTACCATGACTCCGGGTTATAGAGGCAGTGGCCTTTCAATTAGGGTTGAGGATTCTTTGAGGAATGTGAGAAGCCGATCTGCAATGGATTTGGAATCAAACCTTGCTAGGACCCATTTGTCAAGCAATCCTTCGCACCCTTCTTATTCTGCTAGCCACCCCATTGAACATTCTAGCACTGTGGATCCTCTGGTTCAGGGTTCTAATTCTTTGGCACGGGATTGGAGTCATATTAGTGCGTCTCCTGCTCCTGGAAGAGTTCTAGTTTCAGGTAAGGTTTATATACGTGTATCTCTGTGTGTATGTCATATCCACTTATTTCTAACAGATACCTAGCTGTAAATTGCAGATACAAGCAGCTTCAATCATGAGACAAATCAGCTCCTCATAGGAAGCGGTGCCAGCAGCTCTTCTGCTGAGATTGGGGGATACCATCATGATTTTGTTACAAGCAGAAATCCAGTTGCTCCTCAAAGTTTTCATGCTAACTCAACCCAATCTGTGAGAGGAGTTCGTAGTAGCTTTACTCAAAGATCTGGCCCGACTTTCAGGGCTTCTTCAAGCAGCTTACGCCTGGGACATGTGGCACCTTCAGATGAAGGACTACAGTTGGTTGCTGAAAGTCACTCCTCTAGACATCCAAGGCCATTATCTTCCATAGGGTGGCGTAATGGTGATAGAAATGGGAGGTCAAGGATATCTACTGAAAGATATCGATCCTTGCCTGATGAGGCAGGTCTCCATGATCGATTTTCATCTGAGGTATCTACTCATATCTGATAGAAAGTTATGCTACTTTTGAAGAAGGGAACAGCTGCTCTGCAAAGATTGGAAGAACAGTTATTTAAAGTGTCATTGTAAATAAGCTGTTAAATAGTTGGAATATCAGCGATTTTTTTTTTCTTTTTCTTTTTCATTTTGAACCGTTTTACTTGCTGAATGCTATAATTCATGATCGCTTTTTTTGCAGGGTTTTATGATTGTGGATCGCGCAGCCATGTATGGGTCCAGAAATATGTTTGATCAGCATAGAGACATGAGGCTAGACATAGACAACATGGGCTATGAGGTTATTAATATAGTTCCTGCTGCTGCTTTTTTCTTCCTGTTATTGACAGGTTTTTAAGTTTTTTGAAATTTATCATTGCGCAGGAACTTCTTGCACTAGGGGAAAGAATAGGGAGTGTGAACACAGGTCTGTCTGAAGATTTAATACCGAAGTGTTTGATGGAAACAATTTATTGTTCGTCGGATCAAACCCAAGAGGAAGCAAATTGTGTGATCTGCCTGGTAAGAATTTTTACCTTGTTGAAACAGGAAAATATGAATTGGGGTTCCACGTGCAGTTTTGGGGGGTTCCAAAAAATCCTGTGGTTATCAACTTGGGATTGTAGAGATTATTAGATCAATGGATGCCAAATATGACACCTTTTATGGGTTTAGGTCATTTTCCAGTGAGAGACCTTTTAGTTACGAGTAATGTTACTCTTTATATCCATTTAAGTGGCTTTTGTTTTGTTTTTTAGTTTTTAGTTTTTTAGTTTTTAATTTTTTTTGAGCGGCTAACATAGAAAGTTGTTTAAAACACACCACATCAGATGGTGTGAAAAGTAGCATTTTACATTTAAGTTAATGTTCCCGAATAAGACTATGGATATGTTTGGCCCTTGTATTTAATCTTATGACTCTGCAACCTTTATCAAATTAGAAAGTGACCAACCTGAATCCTCAATTATTTGCAATTGACAGGAAGAGTACAAGGATATGGATGGTGTTGGGACTCTGAAAACTTGTGGCCATGACTACCATGTTAGCTGCATCAAGAAATGGTTGTCTATGAAGAACCTATGTCCAGTCTGCAAAGCTCCTTCTCTGGCTGACAACACCAAGGACAAATAACTTATCAATGTTGCATGATGTTCACTATATTCTCATTCTTGTACATAAATATATATATTTGGAGATTATCCTCGATTAGAGGGAACAAATTTAAATTTGTTTTGCTAGCCTATGCCAATCCATTGTTTCTGGCTTCCATCATAATTATGTGAAGCCTCTAATGTCCTTGTTTTATTATTTTTTTGGCTGTTTTTATTCAATGAAAAATTATTATCACCCTCCCGATGTTCTTCGTAGGGTGCAATTCATGTTTGCGTGTTGGGTTTGAATCATGTCGATGTATGATATAGGACTATATAAGTTAACTCTAATTTGACTTATTTTCTTAAATAAGTCAAACCTTTTAACCCTAACCTTCTAATTTTGTATTGATTTTTGTTGAGTTAAAAATTGTTTGCAAATATGTCACGTGTTGGGTTTGAATTGTGTTGTAGTATGTGTATAAGACTATATAGGCTAATTTTAATCTGATCAATTTAATTAAATAGGTCAAACTTTCAAATTTTAATTCTTAAATTTTGTGTTAGATTTGTGAATTGGGTAAAAATTTGCTAGTTCACTTCTTCCTATAATAGGTCTTACTATTTTATTGAGTAAAACGAATCTTGGCATTTGGTGTTAGCGTTTTTTATGCTATCTTTAAGTAGTTGGTTAGACACTTGAATTGAATTTCTAATGAAGTATGCATTTGATTGATTTACTTTTTTCTATAGTTTTCGAGAAACTAATAAGAAGATTCAATTTGAAAGTTAAAAAAGAAAGAAAGGACTCGTTTTTAATGCTTTTACTTATGTATCTCATTAGTAATGGGTGGAAAAGAATCGCATGAGTTTCAAAACTTTCCCTCATTATTTGAGTAATTGAAAACTCGAAGGTAGGCAAGCTTTGGCGTCAATATTATAAAACCAGTAAAAATGATTGAGTCCTCTAATTTTACTATAAAATCATTTACAAACCGACATAATAGCACATAATTAGTGAAATACTTGAGAAAAATTGATAAAGTAAATTTTTTTAAAATTATTTTAGCAATTATGTAAGTTTATAAATAATTTTGTAATAAAAATCATAATACTCTTAACACCACTCTAAAACTCGAACGTAGGGAAGTGCCAAGTATAGCATTTGGCGACGTGGCCACAAAGAAATTTCTAGAACCCCCTCGAGAGGGACGGGAGAGCGAATATTAATTTCCATCACGCTTCTCCACCGCTCTTTTTCCTCGTAAGTTCCGGATTATCAAACGCGCGCATCCGATTGCGTCATTGAGTCGGCCAAAGGTCTTCTATATAAGGACGCCCTCTTACGCTTCTTCTCATTCATCACTCTCTCATTGAAAATCGCTCTCCTTTCCTGTTGATTTCAGCTTTTCTCAGCAAAATCTCTTTCTTTCTCTTTAGTCCAATTTTAAGCTTTGTAAGATGCAGATCTTCGTTAAAACCCTAACCGGGAAGACCATCACCCCTCGAGGTCGAAAGCTCCGACACCATCGATAATGTAAAGGCCAAGATCCAAGACAAGGAAGGCATCCCTCCGGATCAGCAGCGACTAATCTTCGCCGGAAAGCAGCTTGAAGACGGTCGCACCCTCGCCGCTACAACATCCAGAAGGAGTCGACTCTTCACCTTGTGCTCCGTCTCCCGCGCGGGATGCAGATCTTCGTCAAAACCCTAACCGGGAAGACCATCACTCTCGAGGTCGAGAGTTCCGACACCATCGACAACGTCAAGGCCAAGATCCAAGATAAGGAAGGCATCCCTCCGGATCAGCAGCGACTGATCTTCGCCGGCAAGCAACTCGAAGACGGCCGCACCCTCGCCGACTACAACATCCAGAAGGAGTCAACTCTCCACCTCGTGCTCCGTCTCCGCGGCGGGATGCAGATCTTCGTCAAAACCCTAACCGGGAAGACCATCACTCTTGAGGTCGAGAGCTCCGACACGATCGACAACGTCAAGGCTAAGATCCAAGACAAGGAAGGCATCCCTCCGGATCAGCAGCGATTGATCTTCGCCGGAAAGCAATTGGAGGACGGTCGTACCCTCGCCGACTACAACATCCAGAAGGAGTCAACTCTCCACCTCGTGCTCCGTCTCCGCGGCGGGATGCAAATCTTCGTCAAAACCCTAACCGGGAAGACCATCACCCTCGAGGTCGAGAGCTCCGACACAATCGACAACGTCAAAGCCAAGATCCAAGACAAGGAAGGGATCCCTCCGGATCAGCAGCGATTGATCTTCGCCGGGAAGCAATTGGAGGACGGTCGCACCCTCGCCGACTACAACATCCAGAAGGAGTCAACCTTACATCTGGTGCTGAGATTGAGGGGAGGGATGCAGATCTTTGTGAAGACTCTGACAGGGAAGACCATAACGCTGGAGGTGGAGAGCTCGGACACCGTAGACAACGTGAAGGCGAAGATTCAGGATAAGGAAGGGATTCCTCCGGACCAGCAGAGGCTCATCTTCGCCGGGAAGCAGTTGGAGGATGGGCGTACTCTCGCGGATTACAATATTCAGAAGGAGTCCACCCTCCACCTTGTCCTCCGCCTCCGTGGTGGTCAGCTCTAATTGATTTTCCTTTCCTTTTGGATGTATTGTGTCTGTGTTTGTGGTGGTCTAGTAGTTGCTCATTGGCCGCCCTTGGTTTTTAAGCGTACTCCGCAATGAATAAGTGAACCGATTAATCTTGTTTTTTCGTCAATGTTATTACTATTTCTATGTCTAAATCCAATTATATGCTAGTTTGTTAAAATTTTGTGTGTTCTTCTTGATTCGTGACCAATTAATTTTGGGTGAACAATATATCTCATCAAGCATCTCTCTATGTCAGCCAAGTGGGGCTCTGAGAAAACGATCTTCGATCTTCATATAGCTTGGTTCTGGCTATCAATGTTTTGATTGTTTTACCAGGTCTATATTTTTCGATGAAGGAATTATGCAATTCTGTCTGGGATTACCTTGTTTAATTATGAGTGCTAGAATTAAGTGTAATAGTCTAAATATAAGTACTTGTCAAAAAGAATTTCGAAAATTACTCCCTATATAGATATCATTGGTGATTGAGAGATCTGCTCAGATGAACAATTTTTGATTCAGACTGCTGAGCAAAATCTGTCTTGATGTTTCCCAACCTTTCAATCCATCCATGATTGGATTTGTAGTCCCTCCTTCAAAGAATTATTAGCCCACTTAAATTGAAATTCTCTCTCAGCTTCTTTTGACGGCCACGTACTTATCGAGGAAAATGGGTAGGTGTAGTTGAATACAAGAAAGGCAACCAAATACTATCACACAATTCTGATATTTTTCTTTCAACTTTTTATTTTTTAAAATTATCATTAAATTTATTTTCTTCTTAAAAAATATATTTTTTTTGTAATAAATCCTTCAAATAAGGAAAATAAATCATATGAAAAAGTCATATATTCTGACATAGACCGGCCACCTAAGCAACTTCCCCGGAGGTTTTGTGGTCGCTAACTAGCTATATGTTGTCACAGGCTGGTGATTGTCTCTTGGTTTTAAATCTAATCTTTCAGTCTCTAATCTCTCCTCGCCTTTTATCTCTCTCCCTCTTTTTTTTTTTTGGTTGTTTGTGATCATTGATCAGCTGTCTTTAAATTTAGGAGAAAATCATATTTAACTTTTAAATTTTTATCTTATTTCGATGTAATCTTTCAATATTTAATTTCAAGAATATAAGAATACGATGTTTAAATTTTTCTTAAGCTTAAAATAAGTGACTCTATAACGAATTGTCTTATATTATATATATTTCATTTAATATGTCAACATTTATGTATTCACTCTAATGCAATGACATGTTAGTAGACACAAGTCATTTATAACAAAATAAATAAATAATTCATGATAATAAAAAAAATTTTGGCTTAAAACTTGAGAAATGAGATTTTTTTTCTTTTTTTTTTTTGTGTTGTTAGTTCTTTCTCGTCTTTATGTGATGTGCTTTTAAAATGTTAAAGGGTAATGTGTTAAATGAGACATATATGGTATATGACAAATTTAAATTTTGATGATAAAATGAAAATCTATAGATTAAATATTATTTTTTCCTCAAATTTATCCTCTTTTCTCAAATGAGAAATCTGTTGAGTGAATGTCAATTCCATGAGCATCCCTGTCTTGTTGAGTTGTTGTCCATGGTTTCCATGATTATGGCAGTGAGAGGGTGAATGAGAAGGGCCCATCTCGCAATCTTCAATATTCAAACTGGACATCTTTGGCGATGTAGGAATGGTGTCTAGATCACTTTTGTAGGGACATCGTTGAAGATTGTGGGCTTCATGGTAGAGCCCATCTGCCATTGATAATTTTGTATCTTTCTTTAATTAAAACGGATGAACTAATTATAAGAAAAGACTGGCATTTTCTTTGATACCCTTTGCAAAATTTCACATAGCTGCAAAGTATCTGAATGAGGAGCCTGCATGCTCAAATGGCAATCATTATTGGCATCAGTTAAGCCGCCAATTTATTTATTACCTAATTAACTAAGATTAATTGATTAATTAGTTTCATTGATCAGTAATTAGTGTCATTTACACAGGTGTAAGTAGTACGAAACTCACCCCATGGATATCCTGATCATCACATCCTCCAACTTGTCATGGAAGCAAGACTTCAAGCTAAACTCATAATAACACAACTGGAAGATAACAAACATGATCAGTTTGTCAGGAAGATAACTTGAATTAATCTTTAAAAATGCAGTGAGTAGCTGATCAATGGTTTAACAAAAAAAAAACAAGGGGGGGAAGGATGATAATATAATATTATTAGTGAATTAATATATGGAACAGCATAATTAAGGTAAATGATAGTAGTACATGAAAGAGAACAGAATAACAAAAAGGAAAAGCTTACATTACGGCAAAAAACCAGATCGTTGGGCTGCGAGTGCGGAAAGGACAGTCAATTCTCTGTATTACTGATAGTTATGAAAAGTTTTGCATGAAAAAATAAATTTTATTCTTAAATTTTCATGCGATTTAATTTAATCTTTAGTTTAATTAAAATAAGTTCTCCAGTTAACTTACCGTCTAATTAAAATAAGTCTTGTGACTTTCGTTTAACACATTATGTACCAATTATATCCCAAAAACATATAGGAGTTTTTAGGTAATTTTCTTATAATTTAATTAAAAAAAAAAGGACAAAAATTGTTTGTAGAAATTTTTTACAAACCAGTTTTTAAAAGTAACATGTGTTCTTAACATGTGAGAAACACATGTTTTTTTTAATAACATTAATAAGAAAGTATGTGCTTCTTACATGTTAAAAAACACTTATCACTTTAATAAGCTGATTTGTAGAAAATTTCAATTCTAAAAAAAAATAAGTAGAAAAATAAATAAATAAAACTCTAACTGACGCGTGGGGGGAAATGACTCATCCCCCACTTCTTCGTTTGCTTCAGCTGAATAGAAGAAGAGGAAAGTAAAAAGAAAAGAAAAAGAAAAGAAGGAAACAGAGAAGAGAGAGAGACGCAGAAAAACAGAAGAAAGAAGAGGAAGAGAAAGAAGAGGGAAGAAGAAAGGAGAGAGAGAAGAGGGAGAGTGAGATCGTGGGTTAGAGAGAGAAGGTAATGGTTGAGGTAGAAGCCTCCTCTTCCAAGGTGAAATTTTCTTGTTTTCAATTTCCTTGATTTTAGAAATAAATTTTGGTGTTTTGGCTATGGAAAAAGGATGGGTGTTTGAAATTCCTTTGGGATTTTGTTGGGTTTGCTTGTGTTTCGGTGTATTGAATCTTTGGGGTAGTATATGCTGGAAAATTTTGTTTGTAAGCTAAGGAAAAATTTACTAATTCATGAAGTTATGAACTCATTGGGTAATCTTTAAGTATTGTAGTGATCTATTAAGGTTTAAACATTCTTTATGAGTTGCTAAGATTATTGTGATTTAGAATTTGTATACATATGTTTATTTTTAGGATATAAACGGTTGATACTTATGTTGTATGATGTAGAATATTGAATAATTTACTTGCTGTCTATGTGAAGTTATAAATAAGAAATTTGAAGTCTTGATTTTCTATAAGGTTTAACATATTATGGTTTAACATCTAAACTTCTATTATATTTGTCAATGAATAACAGATTTTCATTATCTATGTGTTTAGTGTTTTACATAAGTTAAATTGCAGTTTGGTGGGAGTTTAGATTATAAAAAGCATAATAAGATGGATTGTAGAAGTGTGTTTATAGTTGAAAGCATTCATTGGCAGACTTTTAATTTTTCGTATGGGTTGTTCATATCAATGGAGAGTTAAGGTGGTTAAAGGATTCTTTTTGGGATATGATTTATGCCTAGTCTTTTATAGTAATATCAAATGATATAATTAGGACTGTAATCGAGTCGAATATTGAATGTTCAAGCGCTCTGTTTGTTTAATTTTTTTTGAAGACGAGCCGAGTTCGAGCTTTTCACCGACGAGATAATTTGTTCAAGCTTTGTTCGTTTATTTTTCGAACAAGCTCGAACTTGTTCACGAGCTACTCAATTAATTTAATCATTCAATCCTATAAAGTAAATGTCATAATAGTTTAATATTTACTAATTATTATTATTTAATTATGGTTAAATTTATTGTTTGAATAATTAGATAATTAATTCAAATCTTAAATATCTAGTCTCAATTTTCAATTTTATATGTTTTATTTTATATATATATATATATATATATATATAATATATATATATATATATATATATATAATACTATATATATATATATATATATATATATATATATATAATATTACTCATATACAACAAACACATATATATCAATATACAGATTTACAAGTACAATAATTTGACTCATAGTTATTACATTACAAAGAGTACTTTTTTTTTATTTATTAAATACATAACATGTTCTCATTATAAGTTAAAATAATATTATAAAAATAATAAAGTAAAGTTATATGAGCTTATACGAGCCTAATACGAGCCGAACCGAATTTATACAAGTTTGTATCGTTTAATAATCGAACATAGTTTTGTGTTTACGAATGATTCATATAATAACCAATTCGAGCACGAGTCCAGCCTAGTCAAGTCAATCTCAAGTATGTTCACGAGTAGCTTTATTCGTTCACATCCTTAGATATAAGAAGTTAGAGAAATTATGTGATGGCTTAAGATATTATAGAAGTAAACTAAATATTTTTAGTACATGAGATTCTATGAGACATATACTAGGATAAGTTTTCTTTAGATTTATTTTTATAAGTGAAAGTGAAGCATGATGTTTTAAGTTATGTAGAAATTATTTGGATTAAAAAGACTTGTATGTTGATTAGTAATAGTTGATTTATCTACATATTTTATAATTGAAATTACATGAAGGATTTTTTTTTATTAGAAAGACATCTTTCTAAACAAGTTTACATAATAAATTGTAGGGAAGGAATTTCGACAATCATCCAAAAACTCATGTAAGTGAACACTTAAAAGCCCCAAGCACATAAATATTTTTATTTTTAAAAACAAAGTCGGGGATTTATTTTATAAGCCGTCATTCCTTATTAATTTCATTTCTTCCATATTTTATACACATGTAGCATGATTTATGATAAACACATGTTTTTTAATTATTAAGCATGATTTACATGAGATTTCACATGTCATGATTATAATGTCTCAAGTTATGTTTCCTATGAAAATTTAATGTGCTATAATTTTTATATTTATATGCACCATGTTATACCCTGCGGCACCATCATGATATGAATACAATCGATACCAGATCACATGACAAGTATAATAGCATGGCAAACCATACATAATATGTGTGGGCTATTAGCCGGGTAGCCTTCACCTAGAGAAGTGTCCACTACGGCAGCTCTCCTGCGGCCACAGGTTGAACTCATGTTAATCCTTCAGGATAAGCTAACACGCACTGCTTATGGATTAAATATGCAGTTATGGCCCAAGTGGTGAATATATTACATTAGATACCATATTCATGAAAGTGTAAATTCTAGATTTTTCTCTTATTTATTATTTAACTAGTTCATATATTCTTATGTTTTTATTTCATGATTTTAGTCTTATGAAAGCTTATACTAGAATAATTCTCTACGATTAGTTATATAAAATTTTACAACTTATTTATAGCACATGATCTGTTACTTATTTTATAGTATTTACTTCCTAAGTTGTAAAACTCACTCATTGTCTTTAAAATTATTTTCAAATGACATTTCTCATCTTCATCATGAAAGTGGGCCCACCGAATGGGATTGTAATAATTGACAATCCTACTCTTTGGCCTTTTTGTCTGTTATGGGTGGTCCTATATTGTATTTTAGTCTAGAATAGCTAGGCATAAGGATCTCTCTTTTTGTTTAGTTGTACAGTTTTTGTTATGTAGATTATGCAATTTTTGTTAGCTTTGTAAAGCATTGACCCTATTTTTGAAAAAGGCTATGACCTTCCTTGTGTAGTTATTATGCATAGGGCTTACTAATTTCTTTTATGTATTTTTGTTTTGTGTGTGTAGTTGGAATTCCGGGCCAAGTGAACTTGTTTAATCTATCATTATCTGATAATAAGAATATGTTTTAATATCACTCTTTTAGTTTAGTCTTCAAGTTTTACTTTTAATTAACCTGTTTGTTATATGCATGCTCCAATGTCATACTACTCATGCCTCTCTTATCTTGGGGGTGTGACAATAGTGCATCTTATTATTAGACAATGATAGATTAAACAAGTTCACATGAACATGAATCCCAACAACACACACAAAACAAAAAATACATAAAAGAAACTAGTAAGTTCTATACATAGTAACTACACAATAAATGTCATAGCCTTCTTAAAAAATAGGGCTCATTGTTGTGCAAGTTAACAAAAGTTGCATAGTTTAAGGAACAAAAGCTGTACAACTAAAAAAAAAAGGAATCCTTATGCCTAGTTATTCTAATCTAAAATACAATTCCATAATAGTCAAAAAGCCAGAGAATAGGATTGTCAATTATAACAATCCCTATCGGTAAGCCTCATTTCATGATGATAATGAGAAATGCCATATGAAAATAATTTTAAAGAAAATGAGAGAGTTTTACAACTCAGTTAATAAACACTTTAAAATAAGTAATATAAAAAGATCATGTGCTATAAACATGTTGTAAAATTTTATATAACTAATCATAGAGAATTATTCTAATATAAGCTTTCATAAGTAATACTAACATCATGAAATAGAAGCATCAGAATACCTGAATTAGTTAAATAATAAATAAGAGAAAAATCTAGAATTTGCACTTTCATGAATATGGTATCTAGTGTAATATGTTCATCCCTTGGGCCATAACCGCATATTTAATTTATGAGCGGTGCATGTTAGTTTATCCCGAAGGATTTACATGAGCTCAACCTGTGGCCGTAGGAGAACTGCCATAGTGGACACTTCCTTAGGTGAAGGCCACCCGGCTAATAGTCCACATGTGTTATGTATAGTTTGTCATGCTATTATACGTGTCATGTGATCTGGTACTGGTTGTATTCATGTAATGATGGTGCCGCAGGGTATAACATGGTGCATATATGTATAAAAAATCATAGCACATGAAATTTTCATAGGAAACATAACTTGAGGCATCATAATCATGGCATGTGAAATCTCATGTAAATCATGCCTAAAAATTCATAAACATGTGTTTATCATAAATCATGCTACATGTGTATAAAATATAGAAGGAATGAAATTAATAAGAAATGACAAAGCTTATAAAATAAATCCCCAACTTTGTTTTAAAAATAAAATGTTTAGGTGTCATGGTTTTTAAGTGTTCATTTACCTGAGTTTTTGGATAATTGTCAAAGTTCCTTCCCTATAATTTATTATATAAACTTGTTTATAAAGATGTCTTTCTAATAAAAAAAAATTATTCATGTAATTTCAATTATAAAATTTATAGATAAATTAACTACTACTAATCAACATACAAGTCTTTTCAACCTAAGCTTAAAAAAAATAAAAAAAGTCTTTTCAACCCAAATAATTTCTACTTAACTTAAAAGATCGTGTTTCACATTCACTTACAAAAATAAACCTAAAGAAAACTTATTCTAGTCTAAGTCTCATAGAATCTTATGCATTACAAAATATTCAGTTTACTTCCACAATATCTTAAGCCATCATATAACTTTTCTAACTTCTCATATCATTTGCTATACTATAAAAGGTTAGGGATAAATTATATCCCAAAAGAATCTTTTAACCACCTTAACTCTCCAATGATATGGCAACCCATATGAAAATAAAAAATCTGCCAATGAGTGTTTTCAACTATAAATACACTTCCATAATCCATCTTATTATGCTTTTATAATCTAAACTCAAACCAAACAATGATTTAACTTATTTAAAACACCAAACATATAGATAAAAAAAAAATATGTTACTCATTCACAAATATACTAGAAGCTTAGATACAAATCCATCATATGTTATACCTAATAGAAAATCAAAATTTCAAGTTTCTCATTTATAGCTTCACATGGACAGCAAGTAAATTATTCAATATTTTCCATCCTACAACGTAAGAATCAACTTTCTATATTCCAAAAGCAAGCTGCCCAAAAATATTCACATGTATACAAACTCTAAATCACAATACTCTTAGCAACTTATAAATAATATTTAAACCTCAATAGATGACTACAATACTTGAAGAGTACCCAATGAGTTCATAACTTATTGAATTAGTGAATTTTTCCTTATAATAGCTTACAAACATAATTTTCCAGTAAGTATTATCCCAAAGATTGAATATACCGAAGCACAAGCAAACCCAACAAAATTTAAACTTCTTCTTCATTCTTTTTTTTTTTTTTTTTTTTTAAAAAAAAAAAAATCAATACAACCTAATCCTCAAACTTAGTTCAATTCTTTCTCAATCAACCATAAGTCATTCAAAAACATCAATGTAATTTCATTACCCAAATCAATTAACTAACTAATTTCTATCACCAAGAAACCCATTAAATCATCAAGGAAAACACCCAATAAATAATAAAAATCCATTTATGTCACCTAATTGCAAAAAAAATCGAGTCTCAAATAATGGGTATCTCAAAGAAAATCTAAAACTCACAATTATCAAAAAATACAACATTAAAACTCTAAATCTCTAAATGTAAACAAAACAGTTCATTATTTATCAAATTTTGGCCATTCGTCTAACACACCATACTCCATAAAATGCATTCACATACGATCAAATCAAAATTTTCAAAAATCAATATACTTTACAAAACTAATGGGTAGTTCAATAAAAATTTAGAATTAACTACCCACTCAAAGTTTTTGTTGGAACAAGTGGCTCATATTCTCTCAGTCATAAAGAGTAGTACTGTAGATGGCCGAGTTGTCTCCGCGTAGCGGAGTGGAGTGAACGGAGTGAAGCAAAGTGAATGAAACGGAGCGGAGGAAAGTGAACGGTACGGTACGGGGTATTTTGGAGTTTTTCAAAGAGTGTCCGTACAGTTAGGGTTTTCTTATAAATATGTTATGATGTAACCCTAAGACATTCAATAGAAAAATATAGTCGCCCTCTCTGTAGACGTAGGCACATTGCTGAACCACGTAAATTCTTGTCTCAATTTTCTCTTTCTCTTCGATTCCATATTATTTATCATTATTGTGCACGGTAACAATAGTTTTCAACTAAAAAATGAAACTAACCTAGTTTCTAGAAAAACTTAGAAGAGAAACTTAGAGAGAGAAAGACACAGTTAGAGGAAGAGAATGAGAAAATTTAATACTTGAATATGCTTACTGTTTCGATTCTGTACAAATGAAAGAAGATGAAAGACATGTAAGTGAATGAGAGAAAATAGAAAGAAAAAAAAAAATAGAAGAAGAAAAGAGGTCTACAACGGCCATGGGAATAAACAAGGAAAAGGGGAAAAAAAATAATGGAGAGAGAGATAGAAACTATTGCATGAAGAAAAGAAGAGAGAGAAAAAAATATTAGGAAAGTGTGGGTGTGGGTATCGTGAGGTGTAAAAGACAAAGAAGAGAAGAGATAATTTAGGAAAAGAGAAATAAATTACAGTTACAGAAAGAGTATTTTACTTGAAAGTTCTCATGTCTCAAACTCAGTTGTATAGGTGAGAAGAAAAATTAGACATTGATTTGTTTATGAATAAGAGGACAGAAAAATCTAAAGAGCTTTCTTATCCCAAATAGTGACACGATTCTCATGCAAATCTTTTAGGTTTCTTTTTCCTATTGAACCTCTCTTACACCCAATGGTTTACTGAAACTCAGTTACTATATGGTTAACTGAAGAAGAAGTAAAATTTACTTCATACTCTAATATTTAACTAAATATTATAAATGGTTTAGGCTATTTCTCTCTCTTTTTTTTCTTTTTAATTTTTTTTTTTTTAAGTTGGGTCCTAAAACTAGCCCAAAAGAAAAGAAATAACAGCCATTCTTTCTAAGGTTTTGGGTTGTTATACCCAGGCCACTTCTATTTATTTATTTTATTTTTTAAAAAAAACAATTGTTTCTAACTTTTAATTTAGGATATTTCTATAACTTAAGAGTAATGCTGCATTTTTAACTTTCTTGTCCAACTCTATCCAACTTTGTATATGTGGCTTTTTTTTTTTTTTTAAAGAGTTTGCTTTTGCATTTGTGGGGTCCATCTTTGTCCACATATGCAAAGTTAGATAGAGTTGGATAAAAAAGTTAAAAATGTAGTATTACTCATAACTTAAAGTAGGTGTGTCACGCAACAGGCACAGTTGGCTCATAACGTGTCAAATGAGAATCATGTGACATTAATTGATTAGTTTTACATGACATACCATTAATTAAATATATGGTAATTTAAGAGAGAGATGATCATCTAGTTTTCAAATAGATCTATTGGTC